>JAHLSL010000038.1:7330006-7484240 GCA_025920805.1 Petroica traversi
AATAATAATAATAATAATAATAATAATAATAATAATAATAATAATAAATAGTAATTAACAACCTTAACAATGGATGAAGATTTTCAGAACTTAAAAACTACCAGTACAAAAAGAAATATAGAGTCCTGCTTTTATCCATTCATGCATGCTCAACAAATGAAGGTTTACAGGGTTGAGGAGAAGACTGTATGTTTCTCAATAGTGTTGATTCTTGCAGAACAATTTCTGCCATATGACAGAAAAAAAGGCTGGATCATTACAGGTTTGTGGTACCAACAGAAATAAAAATTCTGTAAGAAAAGTAATAAAATAAATCATCAGTGAAACTGTATTCTGGCAAATATTCACCCTGCACAAGTTGGGCAGGAAAATTAGCCACCTTCTCCCCTTAACCTCATCATAATCCATGGATACCCATATGTGGCAGTCCCAGTTCCCAGTGCCATTGAATGAAACAGCTCTCAAGTCTTTGCTGCGCCGCAACTGCCAGCATCTAATTTGATACCTCTGGTTAGGCAGACCTGAGCAGTTTAGGCAACTGCTCAACCTAAGGAAACTGAATAATTTTTAGGCTGTTGGTCTGCTGAATCATCTCCTAAATCCACTTATAGTACAGATATGGTTTCCTTTGGCAAAGAGCATAGACACCTATAATCTAATAAAGACAGCTACATACAGGTATCAAAATGCAAGTATCCTAACACTGAATGAGTTCTGCCTCTAAATTTAGGTGAGATAAATGCAATCATCAAAGAAAATCCCCTTCCCTTTTTTGTAAAGGTTGAAATAAGTCTTTCTGATGCCTTCTCAGCTCTATGGTGGGACTGTGCTGGGAAATTTAGGGGCAGAAAACATGTTTGTAAAAAGAGGATTGATCATTAAAATAATTCTTACATTACTTAACAGTTATGTCCTTAGTTTCTGATTTCAGTATGACCCAGTTAGTGAAACTACATATTTCTCAACAGGTACTGACTTATTTTAAATTTACATTTAACAAGGTACAGCAACAGAGCATTCACAAGCCCAGTGGGAAGCACAGTCTTGTTAGTTTGGCTTTTAAAGAGTATTTTTTTCTTTCCTTTCTTTTTTGTACTAAAGGACCATTGACCTCTGGGACAGTCTCATGAATTTCCAAGAAATATTACCCAGCAGATGTCAATTGCCAGTTAAAAGAGTAAAACTCCCTCGTGTTTATGTCATTTTTGCTGTGAAGTCTTTTCTTGGAAAAGAAGTCAATCCTTATATTAACAAGGCACTCAAAATGTGGCCAGCCTGGTAAAGACAGTTTTAAACTAGCAAAGGTTCAGGAGAGAAATGATGACCCAAAGTCAAGGGAGGAAGTGAAGACCAGGTTGTCAAGCAAAGGACATGAGGTGTTGGAGAGAGTGGAGACTTTGAAAACCATAAACCGGGGTTGAAGAAAACCAGCCCTTGGAAACAGATGGAATAAATTATCCTGAAAACAATTTGAAAACCTATGGAGGACAGACAAGAAGGGAGCACTCAGAATGGATTTATGAAGGAGAAATAATTTTTGACTAACCTGATAGCTTTCTAAAACAGGATTAATGACTTGGTGGGTTAGTGGAGGACAGTAGCTATTGTTTATCTCAAATTTAGCAAGGCTTTTAAGACTGTTTCTCTCACAGAAAAACTGAAGTACAAATTAGATGAATGGACACGTGCAAAAATGTGCCTCCTCAGCAATTTCATAGATGATACAAAACTGAGAGGTGTGGTTGACTAACCATATGCCATGTTATATCATGTGCACAACAGTGGATGTTCCTCAGCAGGCTGAAGAAAAGAGTTGACAAGAATCTCCTCAAATTCAGTAAAGGGCAATGCAAAGTCCTGTATCTGGGCAGGAATAGTCCCATGTACTTGAACAAGCTGGGGATCAACCAAGAACCTACACAGAAAATGACCGGGTGGTCCTTTCACAGGACCCTGCTGTGCACCGCTATGAGGGGAAAGGGAAAAAAAAGAAAAAGAATCAATATTGGGCTTCATTAAGTAGGGTGCCAGCAGCAGAAGGGGATGAGATCCTTCCCCTCTGCCCATCACTGGTGAGACATACCTGGGGTCGTTTACAAGAGACACTGAAGTGAGTCCAGCTAAGAGCCATGGCAAGTGAGCAATAAATTGAAGTGTCTGTCACATGGTGATGGACTGAAGAGTCACAGCTTCCAGCTGTAGAAGTCAAGGTTCAGACAGAATCTTATCAATCTATATGCATACTAGATGGGAGGAAATGAAATTTCATTTACACATAAAAAACTTACTGTGGCATTGTCAGACAGGTTCTCTGGGAGACTGTGAAGCCTCTAGTCTTGTTAATAATCAAACCACAACTGAACACAAGCTTGAAGACGAAATGAAGATTCATTTCATTAGGAGGACTAACATTACAAGAGGTATTTCTAAAGGTACGGTTAAAACTAAATATTTTTAAGAGCAAAAATTCTAGAGAGACCAGAAAGGAGTAAAAGCTGAATTCCTGATATGGATCACCAGTGGGAAAGAACCAGAGAGGAAAAGTCCATAGGCTATATGGTCAGAAATTACTGAAGGTTTCCCTAAAATTCCCTAAAAGTCTCTCTTACATGAGAACACTTGCAAGTAGATCCCATATGATTATATTTGAAAGCAAACAAGATTAAAATTGTAGGAATGTTTTGTTGGGGGATGAAAATACCAAGGTGTCGAAACTTACAAAGAGATTTAAAAAACATATATTTCTGGATCCTTATTTATTTATTACCTATTTTCCACACCTTTTCTAAACTTTGAATTAACTTTGAACCTGTGCCTGAAATATCTGTTCAAAATATCAGTATTGAAAGTTTAATTCAAATTTAATTCAATTATACTTTAGGTGTATTTTGGCACTGATCCTAAAGTCATCGAAATGCCCAATAATTATGCCTACCTAAATAGAGGAAAGGACAGCAAAGATTTTTCTGTGTTAACACAGTTATATTTTCACTGAAGTGATATTCTAAAACAGTAATTCATGACTGTAAATCTCTGAAGATATCTAATTGTTGTCTGGGCCCTTTGTAGCTTATTTCTGAACAGGTGATTGTGTTTATTTAGTTCACTTATCTGAATCTCTAATCATGACAGGAAGGGTTTCCCAGCTCCTGCTCTTGGACAGCCAGCTTTGTGTGTATTGTACCCCTGGATGCAGTATGTGGTGTCACACACCGTGGAAGTGGACCCACACACACTCAAATTCAGTCTCAAGGATGGCTCAGTTGGCTCCATTGTACTATTTAGATCACTACTGATCACCACAGAACCACAGAATGGGTAATAAGGCTGGAAAGAACCACTGGAAATTGTCTAGTCCAGCCTCCCTGCTAAGCAGGGTCCTCCTGAGCACCCTCACTCCCAGTTCATTGACAACCTTTATCAGAAAATTTATTTTTGAAATGTATTTCCAGTATCGTCTGCATTGTTTGTGCTCAGACTTTTTTCTCTTCCAGCAGGTGTTGGTGTGGTTAAAAATGCTGAGAAGGTTTGGGGTATGAGGTTCTCTTTAGTTACCTCAAAAAAGCTTCAGCTGCCTCCTCTTCCTGATAATCCATTGTAACCTAGTTTTAAACTCTCTCTGGAGTTTAGTTTATTCTTGTTGCAGTAGATATATATGTTAGAATGGCATGATAAATCACCTAGAGGTGCTTTTATTTCAATAGTGATTCTCACTAGGGTCTGCATATATAGTTTATCTTAGAGGTTTCTAACTTCTAGTTAGGTAAATTTTAGCTTTGGTGAACTTAAATGTGATTAATTTAACCATGGGCACAGCAGGGAAAAAATTATGGCACATTATGCTGAAAATGCACAGCTATTAATCATTTACGAGCTTTATTATCTGTATTTATTTTCCAGTATAGAATCATGGAATCTTTAAGATCGGAAAATACCTCCAAGATCAAGTCCAAGCTTTGATGGAAACCACATAAAATGAATATTATGTCACAGAAAAGGCTTATATCCAGGCTAAAGATTGGATTGATATGGTTTATTTTCTTTATATTGAAAAAAAGCGTAAAACAAAAAGGCACTTGACGTGGGATTCATCTACTCCCAGTTAGGTATCAAAAAATAAGTTTTAACTCCAAGATTTTAAGCCTGATTTAGCCACATTTTGATTCATTTGTAGTCACAGGAGAGAACAGGTGCCTTCAGGATGCAGTTCATGTGACCACAACGTCTGTCAAGGACAGCTGAGATGAATTACTCTCCAGAGCCCCCAGCTCTTTCCATTGATGACTGGAGGGGCTAAGGGCTTAACGTAGATGTGTAATTTTTTAGCTATCTTATCTTAAGTAAGACAAATCTCAAGCTTCCAGCATAATTTCTGCATGTTACCACAGATCCCTTTATCTGATGTCAGTTCTGCCATCCCTAAAGCAAATGTAGAGCTTTAATTTAAAAAGCAATTGGGGTCTTTTGTATTCTAATGAGCATACTAATAGTCTTGGTAGGGGTGAAGAAAATCCTTTTCTTATGAAGCAGCCTAGGTCCACAGCTTGTTTCCTTAGTGGGAGATTCACCAACTTCAAAACATCCTTTAGCTGGCAGAACCAGACACCTTGCTATGGAGTTCCTCTGCTTATAACAAACCAACACCTGACACCAGCTGGAAATGTTTTTTTACCTAGGGCTTCAAAGAAGTTTCAAAATTGTTAAGTGATCTTAAAAGACACTTTTTAAAACTGAACTGCCTCACGGCAAATGGTAGCACAGATCTGAATACAGAACCGTGTTCCTTCTACAATCCTCCAGAATCACTTACAAGTGCCCATTTCTGTAGTTTTTTTCCTACCTCTAGATACAGTAGGATCTATGGCATCTATAATACAATTCAGGTACTGCTGTAAGGAAATAGTATCAACATTTTCGCAATACTTTTCACCAACAACTCTACCTTAATTTTTTGTAAGGATTCACTTACACGTTGGTTTGGACATTGGCTAGACTGCATGAGGTTGTCTTCTAAGCAGATGTACAGTTTCCTCAGAAGAATGGTTTAATAAAATTAAATCTTGGTTTCATAAATCTAGAAAGCTAAATCATATGGGAAAATATTGGTTTTCTAAACAATCTCATTAAAAATATTATTCTACATTTCAAATATTCCAAAAAATTGTTTTATCACAGGTTTTATAAATCATTCTCATAACCAAGCTTTCACAACTCTTCTATATAACCTGAAATATTCAGTTTATAACAAGTAACTGTAATTTTAAAAATCCTGCTATTTTCCACACCATTTTTATTGAAAAATATATCATTACAATACTATGTCCCTTAAAATTTTAGTTTCTCTGGCAACTTGCTAAGGGGGTCAAATAACTGTAGCAGCAAAATAATTTGTTTATTGACAAAACAAAACAATAAAAGAAAAAAATATTAATACTCAGTATAAGGAACTTTTCACTTTGGATTATGGTACCATTATGCCCATTTCTCATGTATTTATTTCCACTCTGCACTTTCCCTCAATGATTCACTTAGAGGAGCACAGCTGAGATGGTACACAGAAAGTGTGTTAAGATAAAAATCTTTCTAGTAAGAAGTTGTTTTGCTTGGTTTTCTATGAATTGTCCTAAACTGCCTCTGTTTTCTCAACTCTGCAAAGATAATTGAATTTTGACGCCTTGAAGATGAAGTCTGGCCTCTTCTTACAATAAGAGGAGCAGAAATAGTAATTATTGTTTCTGAGAACTTATTTACACCACTTCCCTCTTGGCACAGCAGCCCAGGTTTCCTGGGACTTTCACACAGCAAGGATGTCACCAAAATGTTCTTTCTACCCCTTATCAACTTGATTATTGTCTGGATAGAGGACAGGGTCAGACAAAATTGCCAGGGAGGCCCTCCTGCTGAGTCATGAGATTCAGAAAGGACCCTGTTTTCCAAACTTCTTTCCAAGGGGGGTTTAGCTGTGGCTGGATCCAGACTTAGCCTAGACTTGGTTAACAGTTTATATCTGAAGTATTATGTGTGCACAACCAATCATTTATACAACTTTGCTAAGTTTGCAGTGTCCTAGAATGCTATTGGGCACTTTCCAAGAATCTGCCACTGCAAGGAACTGCTCCTCCTCGAGGAGTAACTAGAGAGGCCTCTCTGCCCAAGGCAGATCCCAGGGTAGAAAAGACTGCCATGCAGGGGAGCTCAAGAAGCCCTGTGCTGGCCACTGTTTACTGGGTAAGATGATTGACTTCTTTAGGGTTAGCACATGCTCAACGAGCCCTTAGCTGTTGACCAGGACTTATGACCCTTAACTCTCATTTTGTTATCTGTAAGAAGGATGCGGCCTTATAACAATAACTGGTGGCTCTGGCTCAAGCAGTAAAGGGAGAGAGGGATCACACAGGTAGGCACAGTCTCTTCCACAGGCACAGTCTCTTCCAACTGATATATCAGTACACACTTCTAGAAAACTTTATCAGGTGATACAAGAACAACTAAACTCAGCTAAGCACAGCTAAGCACAGTAATTTATAAAAGCTGTTATGACTACCAAAGGAAATGAGGGAGTATGCAAAGAATATATGTATTTACTGTCATGCTAGAGCAATATCCCTTTGGAAAATTAAGGAAAAAAGGTTTATTAAATAACTGGTGTTCATTTTAGTTTGTGGATTGCATCATTTGTAACAAATACACAAATGTACACATAGGGCTGGCAGATTTGTCAAGTTACTTTTAAGAATCATAAAGTAATCTAGGTTGGAAAGGACCCTAAAGATCACTGATCCCAAGCATTAACCCAGCATTGCCATGCCCAGCTCTAAACCATGGCCCTAAGTACCACATCTACACATCTATTAAATACCTCCCCGGATAGTGACTTAACCACCTCCCTGGGCATCCTGTTTCAATGCTTGACAACCTTCTCAGTGAAGAATTTTTTCCTAATATCCAATGTAAACTTCCCCTGGCACAACTTGAGGCTGTTTCCTCTCATCGTATTAGTTGCTACTTGGAAAGAAAGACCCACATCTTGCTACAAGCACCCTTCAGGTAGCTGTAGGAGTGATAAGGTCTCTCCTGAGACTCCTTTCTTTCAGACTGCACAATCACAGTTCTTTCAGCTTCTGCTCATAAGGTGTGTTCTCTAGACCCTTCGCTGCTTCATCACCCTTCTTGGTGACATGCTTCAGCACTTAGCTGTCCCAAGAAATTCATATGTTTCTCAAAAGGGAGCTGAAGGCAGGGTAAATTACACTAGGTAACACAAAATCACCTGGAGACATGCTTAGTTAACTAGATCACATCCTTACTCAATGTACTTGATTCAGTTATCTACATATTAATGTCAACTCTTATTTGATATTCACAGAGTTTTACAGGACTGAAAATATCCTTTCACATTTGGCAGATGCAACATAGGTCACAGGTCTGATACCTGCTGGGAGAGGCCATAGAATGTTTTGGGTGAGAATGGACCTTAAATACCATCTTGTTCCAATCCTCCTTCCATGGACTGGGTCACCTTCCACTAGACCAGGTTCTGGAAGTCCCATCCAACCTGGCCTAGAGCACTGCCAGGGATGGGGCACCCACAGCTTCATGTCGGCATTGCCCCACTGACTCCATTAAGTCACATTAAACTTGTAAATAACAAAAGCTGTTTCAAAGAGATTGGTACTCAAAGTACTGTTCATCTCTTTTAAAGGTAGACATCTAGATCAGATGAGACAAAACTCTTCCCTGGAGACTGATAGGACTGCCTCTGATGTGGACATCTGCACGTCTGTGAACAATACAAGTTACCTGCCTAGCATTTAGCCCTCCCTTGTCATTACTGATTAATTTCCCTGCATCAAACTGGGGGTTCGGTTTCCTCTCAGTCTCTAGAAGTATCCCTTGAAATTACTTTTCACCCTCAAACGTGACAGAGTGACTTCAAATCACTGAACAGCACAGTCACTCCAAAATATTCAGAAAAAGGGGGTTATTCAGGACAGTTTGCCTAGAAAATACTCATATAAATTGTATCACTTTGCTGTATTTTTTAAAATTAAATTGACAATCAAGATAAATAGGGTAAAATACAATTTGCTTTTCTTTTAAAGAAGACAGGGTTAGTTTGCTTATTTATTTTTATTTTTAAAGATGACAAGAGGACAACATTGCAGCCAAAAAGGCAATGTTTTCATCTGTCCTACTTTTTTCAACCAATTTGATTTTTCTGGAGCTAAGTCAGCCTTTCTTTTGAATGCAAAAATGCAGCTCATATCCTGTTGGAAAGTTTTCACAAATTCAGAGGGGTTTTTTTGGAAGGAATTAGGTTAACATTTAAAAACTTGTTAATGAGTCTTGGCTTATTCTTTTCTTCTGACAGCATAATATCATTATTGTCAGGATTTGCTCTGCCAGTTCCAGCACATATGGAAATAGGATGTTGCACATTTTGAGATACTAAGGCTTGTAGGTAAATCTTCTATCACTTCTAATTTATGACTCAAAAGTCTGCATAATTTCAAGAAAATACGTAGTCAAGACAAAAATGATTTAAAGTGTATGAACTTGAATTCATCTATTGAGTTCCAAATATATATTTGGGTCAATTAAATTTTATGAGAAAAGCCTACCAGAGAGGGAAGGATTGGGTATTGGATGACATTGGGAAGAAAACTATTCCTTTCACTTCTCAATACAGAAGAAGAAGAAAAATGCATAAAATAAATAGGTAAATAGTTAAGTGAAAATATAATATATGGCTACTCCTTGAGCTTAATTGAACCAACTGGAATTTATTACTGATGCCAGGTATGGGTGAATCCCTGTTTTCCTATCGATCTTATCAACAGCTGTCAGGTAGACTTAATTTCAGTGGCATGTAAGAGTTTATTAGCAGGAATAAAGCTCAAAACATTTCTTAGAAATATTTGAGAAAAGCAGAAATATATTATTTTAGCTGATCAGCAATTTATATGAAGATTTTTTTTCTAATTTATACATATAGGACACACACAGAAAAAGTGTATCTGAAATGTAACAATTTTGTAAAATTCAATTCACCCTTTAGTGAGTCCTTCACAGAAGTCTATAGGAGCTCCTGTGACATTTTCATAAGGGTTGAATCATTCAAATTTATTCTTTATGGTATAGATTCAGTCTTTAACTATTAAAAGAAAATATGAAAATGCACAGGACATCAATCATCCTTTCTGTGCCAAAATGCATTTTCATTTTAGATGGTGTCATTTCTGAAGTGTGTTCCTGGTAGGACAGTGGAGGTACACTGGAATTTGGAGGCTTCTTACTTGATAAATCTCACACAGTTTTTAGGTTATAAGATATTGCACTTAGGACTACTTTTTGTTGTTGTTGTTGTTGTTTGGATTTCATTTCAGTTTACTTTTACATAACATCAGGTTCTTATGAGACTTTCTCAGCTGAGTTTCTCTTCTACGCTTTCAAACTTTACCAGAACACACTTATTGGCAGACATATTCCCATGTCAGTGAAACTGAGTTTTCTTGAGTTCAGCAAAACTATAAGAAACATTTTTGGGCTTGTATCTTTTTATGTTTCCCCCACATACACCAGGTCCATCAAGTGATCTACTCAATGCCCTCTTTGTGCAAACCTTCCCTCTCTTGTGGTCTTTGTCTACCACAGCCCCAACAAGACAAGCAGTAATTTGTCTGGAAGTATCAGAATATCATGAGAGTCCTTCAGGCTGTTGTGACCTCAATGGCAATAACCCAAATGGCTGCAGCCTTTTCTTCAGAAGCTCACTGTGGTCCTGCAGGACACTCTAAGCACTTCTTGAACACTTGTTTCAGAGGAAAAAAGAGGAAGAGGGGCTTTTGTAGGGATCTCCACTCTCAATGATACTCAAAATTCAATTTCACAATTCCCTGGGCATCCCAATCTAACTTTAAAGTTTGATCTGACTGCAAATTTGGCACTGCTCTCATCAGAAGCTTGGACCAGATAACCTTTAAAGGTTCTTTCCAAACTAAGTTTTTCTTTGATACTAAATATCAGCTGGGTACTTTTTGTTCTATTTCTTAATTTTAAAAGGGAAAAGTATACAAAAAAAGCAGATATTATTGCCTAAAATTATTCTTCACAATGACACAATCAAATGTCACTTTTCTAATGTTATCTAACCAGTCACCATCTGCCTCTGGAGACTTGTTTTTCTGTATCTCCATTATAATCTTTTCCTAATAAAATGGGGAATAGATGTCTGAAGAGTCAGAGAAAGACCAAATATGTGAGAAAGGCCAAATATTATTTAAGTCTGGGAGAAGTGTAGAAAACCCAAGACTTCCAAGGTTTCCTAGTCTCCAAAATAAATCTAAAAAATAATTCTGACACATTTCAACTAATTTTTGCTCATCAGCTGCTTGTTTCTCACAGCTTAACTTTCTTGCCTCATTCCTGAGTACCAGACTAATTAAATTTAAATTACTTTGTGGAAATGGTCCATGCTATCCCCATGGACTTGAGCCATGTCTAGAAGCAGTTAAAATCTTATCAAAAATCACGTTGATAAACTTACAGCTTAGATAAATCTACCAATGTTCAAACCCTTGCACATGCCCTGTTTCATTTACCAACATATTATATAATAGTCCTGGCTATGATATTTAAATCATAACTAGAAAAAAGCAAAACTAGGAGCAATATATCTTAAAATACAAAAACAGATAATCTTGCTTATTGATTCCTCTGAGTTCATCTTCTCTGACATTGATACTAAATCTCAAAAGTGGAGGCAGGAGGGGAGGTCCACTCCTGCCCTCCAGCACTTCCAAGCTGAGGAGTTTATGCCTGCAATTCTAATCAGCTAATTAGAACACATATGAGTAGTCTGAAGGGGTTAGTCTTGCATTCAAAGAAAATAAGCTACCCTTCTTAATAGCTTATTTTATATACACATATAAACTGACCTGAAAAACTAAGATATTTGATATAAGGAACAAGGACAATATTTTTTTTTCTAGATGAAAAATTACTGATCTGAAAAATAAGTGGGTTTTCTTTTCTTTTCTTTTCTTTCTTCCTCTCCAAAGCCTAATCATCCTGAACATCAATAATACTTATTTTTTTATTATAAATCCTGCATATTCTTTTATTTTGCTGTCAAGTCTACACGAAGCAAGATTTCCAAAATTTCTTTATTCCTGAACTTTAAAAAGGTGCAAAAACTTACTTAGAGTACTTTATTTTAAAGCAATAAAAATTACTTGATTATTGTTTTAAAATCTTCCTTTATGTGCTTAAAAAAAAAATAGACAATTCCCAGAATTGACCACATAGTATTGATATTTCTGGACTTTACCTGTCCAATTAAGGTACATGTATCAGAAACACCTTCTCCAATGTCATCAAAACAAAACCATTAAGTTTTCTCACTTTATATAAAGTCTGTTTGAAAGGCAACACACAGTACACTGTCTATAATGACACTAATATTTCAGTGCCACTGTAGTCACGCATTTCCATATTCTCATAAGGTTTTCTGCTTTGTCTGAGAGCATTGTGGCTGTCGACAAGTGAAAATTTCAGTTGTTTTAAGTACATGTTTGATGTTAAAAATGTCTGTGTAAACCTGGTACCTGTGAACTTGGACAAAACGTCCTCAGAATTCATGGAGACTGAAATTTGGTACAAGAATCCCTGGGGAAAATCCTCTTTATTCAAACACAGCTGGTAAAAAGCATCTACATTTTTAAAAATTCCAGTATTTTACTTGATGAAAAATTCTTAACAACTCCTTTGTCAGTTAATGAAAATTTGTCTAGAGAGAGAAAATCTAGAATAATCACTGAAACATTTCATTTACATCCTGTAGCAGCTTGCCCTGCAAGGTGTCCTGGTGGCAGTGACACTTAATGAACCAAACTTGCATTCTACATTAGGGATATTTTTGTGTAATGAGAAAAGGTAGTAGCTTCGAAGCTCATTTTCTTCATTCAAATAAAGAGGTAAAGAGGTGCATAACCAAGATGAAATAGGTGCTTGGCCAAGCACGCATTATATTGTTGTAGTACTTCTGTTTATGTAATAAAAACCAGAAAAACACAAAGCATCAAAACAAACTGCTGAAGTGAAACTGAATCACGCAAACAGGTGATACTCAGCTGGATGCATCATCAGATACATCAGACTGGCCGCAGAGCAGTCTGAGTACCTACAGAAAATCCAGTAAATATTTCCTTTACATCTTATTGTTACCATGCATTATTTGTTTGTTGTTCTTATTTACCCTCTTCACTTAATACAGACTAAACACCAATGGTAAAATTTAGATTAAGACATAATAGCACTTTCTGAAAAACTTTAGCCCAGAAGAATCAAAACCTAATGTGAAGACATTTCTCAAAGCAAGCAGGATGCTATTAAATGTGTTGTCACATTGAGTCCTCACACTCCACACCCTTATAGGGGAATCCGTTGTTTCTTTAAAACTGAAAAAAAAGTAGAGTTTGACTTGATCCTCAACTTTTGATCTTCATTGTTGTAGTTCCATTCCCAGAATTTGGCAGAAATAACTTGGCTGGATCTCAGAAACTTCCATGCTGTGTTACTAGATTAGAACGTTATATCATGCTTTTCAGTCACATTTTTGTTCATCTCCTTTTTTCACCACATAATCCTTTCTAAAAAGCAAAAGCAAAAGCAAAAAACCAAAAATCAAAATGTAAGCCAAAATCAAAACAAAAAAAAACCCATCTACAAATGCCAAAATTGAGATATGAATACTGTCAAACATTGTCAATGTTGAAAGCATTTGATTTGATTCAAGCATAGCCCAAATGATGGTACAGCATAACTGGGAGATTTGATATTCAGTGTTCAATTAATTGTGGCTCACATCTACAACATAAAATCTCTAGGCTCTAATTTATAAAATTTATACCACTTACAAAACACTGTTTTTACAAAATTGCTAACCCTCCTGACTACTTTAGAAGTCTGTGTTCATAACAGGAATCTATGTGACATAACAGGTATAAATTTCAGAATCAGCAAAAATAGTAAACTGTGAAAAAAATATATAATGACCTAATCAACAGCATTGTACACATACATATATTCATTCTTCTTATTGTATATCCAGAAAGTACAGAGCAAGAAAACTAAGGTAAATTCACAACTTTGCCTGGAGAGCTTTACTATAAATCCCTTTACTTGGTTTACATTTCATGAGTGAGTATCACTTGTTCTTCTAATTAGTCAACTTTTCTCAAGTTCCTATCAAGTCTGCACTGTGCTTTTAATATCAATGTTCCCTACTAGCAGAATTTTCAAGGTAACTTTCCCACGACAGTCTTTATGTTCAGGTGGAGTTTCTAATTCACCATTAAAACAATACACATATTCCTTAAATGCCTCTTCTCTCTTGTATTTCCAAAAACTTGACAGAAATAACATTGCAAGTACATGTACCCCACAATTTTCATGTTAATAGTATTGGTTTGTTTCCTTATCTTCCCCTATTTGCACTTTGTCATCACCTGCCTTGTTTTATATATGTAGATTGAGTCTGCAGTGCAACATAACAATGGAATTTTCTCTTTGTCGCGTCAGGTTTCACATATTCATAAATTTGTTTGTTTCTCAGCAACGAACTGCAGTTTTTCGTTACCAAAATAAAGCTGCTTTCCTGAGCAATAGAAGCACACAGCCACCATAGTTCTCTCAACATCTGTGCTCTTTTATTTGTCCTATAGCCAGAAGTCCCTAACAACAGCCCCCAAAAGGTTTTTTATCTTTGACATTGACTGATCTTCTGCAGTGCAGTCCTTCTTACACCCTGACAGTCATCAGAAGTTCTCCTTTCTCAAACACCTAGCAAGTTTTGGTCAACATGATCTATTATCCCCACACTTAGGCTGACAGGCAGTCAACAAAAATAAAGCTAAAAATAAGATCCCTGTAGCAGCATGATATAGAATATATTCTTATAACTTTTTGGTCTGCATGGAGCATCAAGTTCTAAAATCCAGTCAAGATGTATGAAGAAACTAATTCAAGACAACTGAATCTTTCCTTCTCCCTTTTACTGAAATGCACTATACTCACTGTCTCATGAAAAGAGGAGATTACTTTGACCTTAGAATCAATGCCCCAGGAAAGCTGAGACCCTTGTGTCCTACCAGTCTGTCCCCTTTATGGTGACCCTTCTCTGAACAGTTCTGCTGGATCAGAGGAGCCTCAACTGACTTGTTCAGGGAGACACCCCAACAGTGTGAGTGAGGCCCCTCAGCAAGTCCCCTCAACTTTACAACCCCTCAGTGGTCTTTCTTTTCATTTGAGTATGTTCCCCTCTGTTAGCAACTGCAAAGGACTCACATCAACAGTTTATGGAATAACAATTTATTAATATAAAATTGTGATAGGTTAAGGTTCAAGGACTGTCAGTGACAGTATCTGACTGCAAAAACATATCCAAAGAAAGACACAGAAAAGCTGTAATCCCCAATAAAAGCATTCAGCACACACATAGTGTGGTTCTTACCAATAGGCATCCCTATGGGGGAGAAAACATCCCTTGGATTGATCCCAATAGTTACCATGGAGTCTTCCCTAAATTCTCCCCATTCTCTAATTACTTTTGTACTATTTCTTTGTGTTTAAGTGGAGCTTGTGTGACTCTGCTCATTCATACCTTTGTTAAGGATCAGTGTAAAATTCTCTTGTTTTGCTTTGAAAGATAAAGTCAATAAAATCTAGAGCACACATCCAGGAGTGGCTGTGCCTCAGAGGGGGTACCATTGGGATGGAGGTGTGTGATAATATTACAATTAGGTTGTAATGAACCAAGTTCATCTGAGGAGAGTGATTTCACCACAGCTGGTGGCTCAGCAGCAGGACATCTTCTCCTCTCTCCCCTGGCTGACAGGTGCTATATGGTTTTCCAGCTGAAAAGAACATTTGAATTCCCCTCCCTGCAAGGGTTTCAGCAGAGCCTGGTCATGGTGTCTCCATTCTGCTCCACCTCAGTTCCATCCCCCTCAGCAGTGCTATGGCTGCAGATTTTGGGTGTGGGGATTCACCTGGAATAGTTTTCTAGTCTGCTGACCACATTCCACTCAGGGAGTAGCAACAGTATTTTACCACATAATTTCTGTACCATTATAACCTCTCTTAGGATGTGAATATAACTTCTCAGGTTCCTGTTATTTTACCCCCAGCTGTCCTTCCACATTCACAATTTAGAAATCATTTAACTCATATCCTGAGGTTAGAGATTTCTTACAAAATCTGTTAGATTTCAAGTACTGTGTGTTGGTCCTTCCAGCTGTCTTCTCTTTGAGATAGAAATTATCTTTTTGAACTGTATTTTAATACAAGCCAATGGAATGGTAGTCTGGTTTGCAAAATAGACTACTAGACAATGTGAGTATGTAAACTTAAATAAATAAGGCTGTGGGTTTTGGTCAGTCCAACATTCAGAAGGCATTGTCCTAATAAATGAATGAATGAAAAACAATTTTATGGTAACTTAAATGGCACAGAAAACACTGATTAGCTGAAATTCGATAAATTAAATGCCACAAAAATATTTGAAAGGATTCTGGGTTCCTGAATTTCAATTCATAATTGGTTCACCTGCAGCACCTAAAAAAGTTCTGTAGCACAAATGTCAGTACATTTTTAACCATAAATGTACCATGGTTAATCACATTTGGCCTCCAAGATAAAATCTGTATATCTCATAAGACTACTTTAAATACATGGCAAGATTGGAATGAGACTGCTCTGCTACTGCTTTTTGATGCACAGAAATTCAGCTCAGCTCCCTGCTGAAATAGACATCTTTAGAATTCATAACTCTTTGAATTACAGGTTTATTCACCTGCCTCTAAAATGTTGAAAACTGTTGATGTGAAATAGCTCATTTAAAATATGACTTTGCCAAATATTTCTCTCTAATATCTGCAAGACAGAGAAAGGAAAAGTCATTTCTACTCTACTGGGGAACCTCTCCCTTTTTAAATTTGATTCTTTTGATTAATTGCCATCAAAACACTTATGCCTTGGAATTTGTCAAGTCAGAAAATAATGGAAATTTATTTAATCAAACATGGTCTTCCTTTTAACATATACACTGTTTTTGTCAATGTAGAAGAACTTCATCAGTATCTAAAAGCTTAAGAATAATGTAAAAAAGTAAAAACATAAGGAACTCACATTCAAAACCTGTAAATAAACATAACTGCTAGCAAAAAAACTATCCATTTGTAGTTCTGGCAGGTCTAGTAATAGCAGAAATTTGAGTATGATCACTCAGGAGAATCTCCAGCTTATGAATAAATATTTTACAAGGCAGGGCATTCAACTACTCCCCTTTCAATTTGTATTCTATCACTATTTATTCTGAACACCAACTATTAAAAAATCCCAAAACATCTTGAAAATGTAATAAACTGTAGAGGGCAGAAAAGACAAGATATTCTGGAGCCCTTGGCAATAATGATCATTTTTTTGATTTCTTACTCCTGAACCAGAATCTGGCCATGCATAAGAAATCTATCTGATACTGACTCCAGACCTTAAGGTTATTTCCCACAGATTAAACCTCACTGTTGTCTATGTTAAACAAAATTATGCAATTCCAAATAATCCCAACCAAGGCAACATTTTTGTGTTTCTAAAATTCCTAGGTTAACAACAGATTCAGAAGAATAAAAATACATGAAAGAATGCCAGTTCCAGGCAGTGGTCAAATATCATGAAGATAGTAACAACATCTACTGTCTTTTCAAGAGGCCCCTTCTGGAGTGCTTTGTCCAAGTCTCCCTCCCCCAGCGTAAGAAATCCATGAACTTGCAGGAGCAAGTCTGGTGGAGGTTGATGGTGATGATCAAATCCACTGGCACAAGTGCCCCATGAAGACGGGCTGAAAGGGCTGGGGTTGTGCAGCCTGGAGAAGAGAAGGCTCCAGGGAGAGCTTAGAGCACCTTCCAGTACCTAAAGAATTACAGGAGAGCCAGATAGGGTCTTTTTATAATGGCATGGAGTGATTGGGAGGAAGAAATTTACAGTCAGGAAGGCTAGAGAATGGAACAGGTTTTCCAGAGAAATTGTGGATGCCCCTTCACTGGAACTGTTCAAGGGGGTTGAATGGAACTCTGAGGAATCTGGTGGAGGGGGAGCTGCCCCTGCCTGTGGCAGGGGGTTGGGATAGATGACCTGTAAGGTCTCTTCCAATCCAAACTATTCTATGATTCTATAAGATTGAACCAAAAGAAAACAAAACACATTGTAAAAATGCTTGTGGCAGAAAATATTATAGTAAAAATACTGCAGGATACTTGCAGAGTATGGCTAGGAAAACCTTTCTATCCATGTATCTGCCTTATTATTAGGAGTTTTCACACTCATCAAGGACTTCATGCTCCAAAATATTCTTTTGGCCTAAATCTGTCACTCATGTGAAGAACTTGCAATGCCTTTTAGCACATCTTCAAACAGCTTTCAATAACATTTTTACTTTCTGTCAGAAGCCATGAAAAGCATAGTTATTTCAGAGATTACTGTGGGCATTATGCAGCCAGTCTTTTGGGTTAAATACTTTGCCATGGCAGTCAGTTTTCCAGCTTCAGCTGCTACTCGATAAAATGACATAGTGGCAATTGTCTGGTGGTGAGGTTTGCTGGTATGACTTGCACAGCACAGGCAGCCTTACAGACACACAGCTCTGCATCCTGGAAAGGTGCCTGGGCCTGGACTGAGTCCTCTCACATCAGTATCATTCATCTTTCTACCTTACAGTTTCTAAAGGGTTTTTTAGAAGTGCTTGGAGTTAGGAAAGTGGTTCCTTAGGTGGTTGACTGTACTGGTCTTTTGCATGAAGCTATTAGGATGTGCAGAAATTCACATTGTGTGAAAAATAAGGGTTACTGCCCAGAAGAAGACTAATCATTTTCTGAAGAGCACATGGTACTAGAGGTAAAATAAGTCATGCTATTGCACTCAAGAAAAGAATACAGTAATTCACTTCTTTGAAAATGTGAAGAAGCCGTCAAAGTTGAATTTTTATTTCATTCCATAACTATAAATAATAAAAAGAATGAAAAAAATCTTCTTTACATGTTCAGTTGCTTTCCATATATTTTTGGTAATTCATGACATGATTTAGAAAGGTGTTAGACACATTTGAAAACAGGTTGTCTACAAGTGAATATGACAGTTGTGAGAAAAAGTATTCCTTCTCTCTTTTTTTTTTTTCCCATAAAGGTTAAAAAGAGAGAAAATAGACCCCAAATTGTCTTATATTGCAATTATAATATAAATTTTTCAGTTTGGTAGGTCTTACTGAGTCCTTATTGTCATGATTGTTAGCAATGTAACCAGTAACTGAATCTTTAAAAATAGATTAAATAACAATCACAAGACAATTTTTCCTCATGTGATGAAGTAACAAGTATCAGAGTGGCTTATTTAGGCTGATAAAAGTTTTTTCTTTTAACTAGAACTCTACAGTCATATGTGAGCCCAGATCTCCTGGTGGAAATGTTGTAACTGAGATTTGCAAAAAGAACTTAAAAATAGTTAAAGACACAGAATATACAATTAACAAACAATAAAAAACTCAGTAACCACAACAGCAAACTTAGAACTTCCTTAGCAGAAAAATTAGCATGATGCTCAAAAGGAAAAAGCAACTGTCTGTCACTATGGATGTTATGAAATACCCGTAGATTTACAGTTAGGAATTTTAAGCTGAAAAATAAATAGATTCACTGTCAGTTTGAAAACAACAACAAATATCACAACTCAGTTTGATTCCTGGCACTGGAAAAAGCTGCAAGAACCCAGTGGATATAACACTTTGCAGGAGCCAGCACAACATACACAGCAGAGATGGAGAGGATGGTAACAGCATCTATGGATTGGATGAGTTCCTTATGAAATCCTTATACAATATTTCAGGAGAAGGTGAACAGAGCTTCAGCCTGAAGCATACAGGATATTTAATTGTTTTTCAGTCAGGCAAAATTAGATAAGCAAGTATGATATCTGAGTTAGAAGTAACAAAAATGAAAAAACCACAAGAAAACCAAGATTAATCAAGTAGCTTATATTGGTTAGCTCAGAGACTTTCCCTCTGATCTGAAATATCTTTTGTATTGTGTCTTGTAGCATATAAAAGGAAATTCAGAAAATCAGCCCGCTCATATTTGTTCCTAATTGGGATTAATTTTAAAAAAGTCCTCATATTTTTTCAATTGATAATTTCTTAGTTCCTCAATTACTTCCAGTTGTTAGAAAAAGAAAAAAGAAAGGAATCTATATCAATATAACAAAGCAATGACTTTGACTGATCATGCACCTTGCCAGAAACACTTTCTGATCAGTTTTCCACTGGTTATATTTAACCCATACACCTTTGGGAATGTAGCATTCTCAGTGCTATTTTTCACCCTCTTTTACAAGATTGTGCATTGTTTGCCAGGAGCTCCTGTTTCACAAATGCTATTTCATGTTATTCCACAGGGACATTGAAAAACTAGCCAACAAATACTAAAAATTACATGCATTCAAACTGGAGACAAATAAAGTCATCTTTTTTTACTACTGTAGCTACCAGTATACAGTTTTTCTCTTATTGTCACCAGCGCAAATTGTTTGTGGCTCTATTGAATTCCGTTTAAACCCTCTGGAATTACATCAATGCAACAAAAACCTGTTATCCTCCACTTAATAGATCCTGCACTTTGATTTCTGTGAAGTACAATATTTTTAACTCTCTCGAAAATCATAAGGGGTCCATTCATTTATGTACTTGCTACTCGTGAAAAACTAAAAATCCTGAACATCACAATTAAAGGTAACCAGAGAGTGCAGGGCTGCATCCTGCAGTCAACTCAAGACCAAGCATCCCAAGGTCTTAAAACATATTGCAGGATTCTTACAGATTGAGGAAAAGTAGATCCACCTTTGAAGGCTTTAACTTTCTTCTAAACCAAAATCACTTCTGCCTCACAATAATTATGAATTAGCTGTCCTCATTTTATTGAAACATGAGCTGTTTTGGCACACCAGTAACTTCACACTGGAGAATCTCATTTGTTTCCTGACCCCTTGCTTGAATACTCAGTCCCTCAACTGACACATGGTTACACAACTTCTTTGAGCCTGTCAGGAGCCCTGCTGGAGAGGCAGTTTAGTTTAGTTTGTGTTGCTGCACAAACAGATCTGCTCCTTGTTCCTGCCTGCAGTACAGTACTGAGCAACACACTCCAGAGACATCCTAGGCTGACTGTATATCGGCCTTGTGCTGATGCTCAGTCATTCTCTTTGTTGTCAGAAGGAAGAGAAATCAAGCAGCATTCAGGAATGCAACAGTGTGCAGTTTGCATTGATTTTTAAATGCCCGATGTTTTGTTTGGATGAGAGGATAACCACAGTTTGTACAGCCCACTAATCAATAGTATCAGAGAAGGCGCTGACTTAAATACAAATCTGTATGTTTAAGCTCTCAGAAGCCTTGGGAGACAGTCTTGCATTTGGCAGAGATACAGTGAGCTGGAACTCAAAGGCTAGTTATTTTCCATTCGCCCTTGATTTGATGAATTACAATGTCATTTAGCAGAATGCAGATTTATTAATTGTTGCTTGGCTCACTCATCTAATGCTATTAATTTGTATTGATAAGTGAAATGTTCACATACCTCCCAGCCCTAGAACAGAAAACCTTGAAATGATAATGATACCTCAGGCTACATTTTCTTTGGGAGCTGGAGATGTGGTGCCCATCGTTCTTAGTCTTTCCTTACTGTATAAATCCAGTGACACTACAAGGGTGTCTTAGCAACATCAGGTTCCCTCCTGTTCTCTGCAGACAGAATCAATCTGAGAAGTGAGACAGGTAACAGAGTAGGAGAGCTTAGAGCAGAAGCAGGCTGACTGGGGGGTGTTTCCCACTAGCCCTGCACGCTGGTGCCAGGTCTGAAGTGGGTGCTTCTCAGCTCTCTTACAAGCAGACAATTATAAGCTTATGCTGACCTTACAGTTAGCTGGTATCCCTTGTCTGCATTATCATAATCCTACAAATCCAAGTGCAGGATTTTCTCTGAAACACTTTATTCTTTCCTTCCTCCCAGAGCCTCCCTCTCCCACCCCATCCCTCCATTCGTGGTTACCTCTAATTGTGGCTCTTCTGAGGTACTGTTTCCATCTGCACTGGCAGGCAGTCTCCTGCAGCCAGAACCTCTTCAGCCATTTTTTCTCTTTCAGCTTTTAATTTCATATTGTTACCACTACATCACCCTGCAAAAAACCTGTTTTTCCAAGTTTTGCATTCCCTCAGAAGGTCCCCACCAGGTACATGTTGGCATGAACTGCTTTGCACTTAGAAATTTAGTTTCCTAATACGGTGAAAAAGTTCTGGAATTAGATGAAAAAGGACAAACATAAAATGTAGTACAGGTGATAGATTGTGCAGAAACAATCAGTGAAATGATCAAGCATCAGATACTGTGAACTTCACATCCTGCTATCACCTGTGCTTTGGCAGGCGCAGCTCAGAACAAAGCATATTTGCTTCTCAGACTCTATCACATTTTCCCATCTCACTTCTCTCAAAGAAAATATTGGTATAAAGTGAGAGACAAAACAGATTGGTTAGAGTTTTGTCATTGGTTAAGTCTCAAGGAACTAGCATGATTCTGTAAAATCATTTCTGCTTCTGTGTGCAGATTCTGATTCTGGGCATTTAAATGTACCACAACTATGTACAAAATGGCTTTCCTATGCAGAGAAAATTTCTAGATGAATTTACTATGCATTTTTGACCTTACTTTTCAGTTCCCCATGCTGAAAAATTTTAGAGAAAAGGCTTATGGGCTCTTTTAGCATGAAATATAAAATAAGAATTTAAACTTTCAAATTAATATTTTCCCCTGTAACTTATATTTATAATTATTATATGCAGAAACTAAAAGCTATCTCTGATCTGGAAAAGCTGACACTGATGAGTTAGAGTTCTCCAAAAGTAAAGTATATCCCCAGGGATATTCTCAGATCAAAAGTAATTGTTTATTTTGGATCATGAAAAAAACCAGAAACACCAGAATTTCTTAGTGAAACATTGTATTCCAGAAAAGTTTACATGTATTTCATTTCAAGTAGTTTCTTGAAATTTTATTTTGATCTAGGGCCAAAGGTTTTGCCCATTGGATGCAATGTTTACATCCTGTTGTTTGCATCGTGTTAATATAAGACATGGCATGATAAAATATTTTATTTAAAATACTGAAGATTCCAACCTTAACAACTCTATGATCCTGTGACTATCCTATGCTTTCATAAATAGAAAAATAAAATCTGAAGAATTTATATTCTCAGCATTGAATACAGAGCAAAAAGATGGCCAATGTAAGTCTGACCAGACATGAAAATAGTCAGACAAGAGAGAGCTCCCAAACTCTTAAATATAAAATAGTTACAATTGAGAAAATCAAGTGTAGTACCTAGAGTTTGAATTCCAATTGCCAAAACTATTTACTAATTCAATTATGTTTTGAAAGCTGAGTGAAGCATCTCTTGAATTAAAAACAGGCATGAACATAGGGTATTCTAATTATAAAAAGTCCATTGCAATTGGCACAAGCACAGCAGAGATAAATGTGATGCCCAAAGACAACCAATCAGACTATTTTTAGAATTAAAATAAGCTTGAAGCATGTGTGCTCATGTAAACTAAGCATGTAACAGCCAACAGTTTCTAAATTCTGCATTTTTTATATTATAGTTTTAATATACTAAGGTTTAAATATACTAAGAAAAATGAACATGTATTAAACTATAGGCTGACTGTTTTTGTTATTTTTTTCAGTCCAGGAGGACAAAAATGTCGTTTTGGGTGGAGGACATCCTCACAATTTGTCTGGTTCACATTTGTGTGGTTCACATTTTCTGACCCAATCTCAGTGCTCAACAGTCAAGTCTAGATGGGGAGACCCCTTTGTGAGCTGCATGTTACCCCATTAAATATTCTTTTTGAACAAGCATCCCAAAGTGCAGCTTCATGTGTGTTGATCTCTCTGTTTTGTAATCCAAATCTCTCAGGGAATATCGGCAGGGACAGCTCAGGCACACAGCACTGATCATACCAGAGTACACATGTCAATTCCAGCACCAACCTGCACTCCCTACCTGTGGAGCTGCTTCTGTCATTGTCTGGCAGAATTTGTTCCTGGATCATGACTGAAGATCCACAGTATGTACCATTTCCATTGGCCCCTGGCCAGGAGAAGATCAAGAATCATAGAATTGCTAAGGTTGGAAAACACCTCTAGAATAACCAAGTCCAGCCAGTGTAGATAAGACACTGACCTGTGACTCACTGAGTCAGAAAATCAGGCTAGTCTGATCTGTGAGAAGGTTCCTGTGCCTTATTTAGTTTTATGGTTTGGGATAAATCAGTGCTTTTGGGGTTGTTAGGTTGTGTGGCTTTTTGCTGACCCAGAAGTCGATCAGAAAGCAGACAGTGACTCAGACATTGTCTCATCAGCATCCTCCTGGGTCTGAGAAAGGCTCCCCGCAGGAGCACCTCCATCCCAACAGAACTGTTTCCTATGCAGAGGGAAGATAAAGAGACAAGGTCTGCAGAAATCATGTTTCCCCAATGCAGAGTGTAGCCAGTACATGCAATCCATGGAGGGGATGTATTTCTGCATTCCCCTGGGCCAATTAAGAGTCAAATTGTTTTCCTTCCCTTTCTTCTATTAGAATAGTTGGTAATTATTCTGATGCTTGCCTCTTATGATGTCATCATTTGTGCTTCACGCTTCTGTGATGATAAAAGGTTTAAGAAACTCTAAACTGTGTTAAAATTATGGGATTTATTCCTTCTACTTGGCAGATCCATAATCCATGCCTTTCCATCCCCTCCTGAAATCTCTAACCCCAAATGAGTTAAATATGACATTTAGAATCAGTTTAATTACTGCTAAAAATGAGAGGAAAAGGGTGAGGATAGAGCTCATGTTGAAGGTTTTTTCAGTGCATTTAGACTGAATTTCTATTCTATTTTTACTCAGCCTTTTTTTTTCTGCTTCAGCTTCTTATAATTATAAGGCTTTTTGCTAGGCATAAATAAGTGCTCTCGGTACACATGGGAACAGCTCTGTGTGAGAATAACTGACATTCAAGGTTTCTAACATTTTCTTTTTTGCTACCTATTCAAAAGCATATTGCCATCTAGTTTAGCACAATTAAACACCAACACTGGCTGCAGTGGATTAACAAAACTGCTTCTAAGCAGAGCACAGCCCAGCTTTATTCCATTTGTCCTATGTACCCACATAGTCAAGTCTTGTTTTCCAGCATTTTTACTTACTTGAGCACTGAAATTAACTTTAGAAACTACACTGACAGAACTCTGTCTAGCCAGGCCTGTTCCATTTTGTTCTTTCTTATTGAATTGAGCCTCAAAATTGACAGTTGCATAAGAATCCGTGACTAGACTGTCACAGAGCAGAAACCTGCTTGGTATGCATCTCGCATCTTCCCCAGGCCTTCTATCACTTAGTGCTGACAGTATGAATGGATACAGAGATTTACTGGCTGACACTGCAAAGCTGCCATTGTCAAGAGAGGCAGAAACCCTAATGATGTGCAGCATTGCTGAACTTAAAAGGGAGAAGGGAGGAAGAAAGAGAGGCATTGTTTCCATGGCTACACAATACTACTTCTCCACATCTCTTTTTCTCACATCCTTGCCATCTGTGTCCATTCTGCAGATAGCAGTTACTTCTCATTAAAATATTTAATGACTCCCAAGTTGTTAATTAGTGAAGGTTCAAATAAGATAATGCCTTGCTGTAAACATTACTCATATAGTAATCTAGAAAAATATTATATAAAGCAAATGATACCTCTATGTGTCTAATTTAACTCACGTATATCAAGGCAACTTGGAGTCTACTGCAATACAATGCCTTGGTGGTGAGTTGTCTGCTCCATCTCTGCAATGTGTGTATTTGCAGTAGGCACTTAACCACAGAGGTTCTTGAGCTGTATTCTGAAATATAGAAATAACAAGATTAAAGCAATTATCTGCTTAAATCTCAGCTCTTGGAACAACTCATAATATTCATTTCATGAAAATGAAAAGCATTACATGACCCCAAATATCAATAGGTGCCACTGTCCATACTCAATCAATGGAAAAAGGTAGGAAACTTCCAGAGACACAGATATCTGCACTTCAGGATATCCTGTGGATCCTCCCATTTCCTGTAGATCTTGTATGTGCTGCAACAATCTTCTAGAGCTGACTACAGACTTCTGAGTGGTAAGATTAGGTTGGTACATAAGTTGGGTCTGACTTAGACATGTACCCTCCAAAACTGATCAGTAATCTCTTTCTCACCACTCCCAGTCACCACTGGATTTCCTGCAGCAATATGAGCAGTACTGGGACAACTAGAGCAGCTGCACATCTGCAGAATCCATACTACATAGAATAGTAGTATGGATTCTGTAGTAGAATAGAGGATTAAAGCAGACAGAAGGCTACAAACATGGGGGGCAGAGGTATCCAAATAAAGCATCTTCACATTTTGAAGGTGAAAGTGACTCGTTTAGAGACTGCATTCTGTGAAGTTCTTTACTGAGAAGTCCTTTTACATGATTCAAAGGATTTGGGTGATCTTCTGCATTACACTGTATTTATTTAGTCACAGTCCACCAGAGGCAACTGCATTCATTCCTCTGACTTCAGTAGGTTCAGAGAGGATATAAGTAATGGTTGTTAATAAAAGAGTATAGGTGGAGTTAAATCATTTGCAGGGTGTGTAGACTCTCCTTTTATTAAGCTGCTTTATATTAAATTACTTTATTGTTTCAAGAAATTTAAAGGCATAAGAAATTTTGTATATAAAACATACAAAGCAGTTTTAGGTTGAAAATATCAAGGGAAATACTTGAAAAATATCTCCTTGAAATTATGCATACATTTACAGCACTATTTCCTTTAATGCCACAGGGAAATTCTCCTGTGATAAGAGCCAGAGACCTGCAGTTTTGCTACAAGATATGATTAATCTTTAATTAAGGTATTTGTGGCACAGAAATACAAAGATCCCAGGGGTTGAAGACACAGGACTTACTATTCATTTGCCTGCTGAGCATGTAACAGTCCAATGTAAAAGCACAATGAGCTTTTTCAGGCCTGTTTCTACAACTCTTACTTGGTGCTGTGTAAGTGTTCAGCTCAAGTGAATCATCTCTGCATACAGTGAATCACCCTCTGTGAGAGCTGCAGAAGAGATCCTTAATTGTTCATTCCCTGTGTTGAGAAAGAGAAATAATTGTCAATAGATACCCAAACAGACCATCGTGTACCTCAAGCCTCCCTGAGGGTTTGTTTGGCAAGATTCATTTTATTGGGTTGCTTGGCCTGGTTTTGCCAGTGGGGGACTACAAGGGCAGTTTCTATGAGAAGCCAGAAAGTTCCTCCATGTCTGGCAAAGCCAAGGCTAGCCAGCTCCAAAGACAGAAATGCCCCTGGCCAAGGCAGGGCCAGTTAGAAATCGGGGTAATGCTTCTGTGATAACATAATGAAGAAGAAGAAGAAAAAAGTTATTGCGCTGTTGTAATTGTGCTCAGAGCAGAGTGGGTTGAGAATATGTGAGAGGAACAACTCTGCAGACACCGAGGTCAGTGGAGAAGGAGGGACAGGAGGTGGTCTGGGTGCTGAAGCAGAGATTGCCTGCTGTCTGTAGTGATGACCATGGTGAAGCAGCTGCAACCCTGCAGCCCATGGGGGTCCACAGGGGATGCAGAGATCCATGGAAGAGTGACCCACTCAACAGCAGTTTGGGGAGGACTGTTGCCCATGGGATGGACTGACATTGGGGAAGTCCATGTGGAACTGTCTCCTGTAGGAGGGACCCTTCGGTGCAGCACGGGAATGACTCCTCTCACAGAGCAGCAGGAGAAATAGTGGGTGATGCACTGACCATAGCCCCCATTCTGTGTGTCCTTGCTCCACTGGGGTAGGAAGTAGAGCTGGGAAGGAGGGAGGGGTGGGGAGAATGTGGGGTTTTTAAAGTCTTATTTTAGGGTTCCGTTTTACTTCTTATTGCCCTGCTTTGATTTTGTTAGTGAAAAATTCAATTCATATCTCTAATTAGAGCCTTTCTGCCAGTGGCAGTATTTGTTGGGTGATCTCTCCCTGTCCTTATCTCAACCCATAATATAACTTCATTATATTTTCTCTCACCTGTCCTGCTGTGGAAGGGAGTGATAGAGAGGCTTTGATGGGTGCCTGGCCCAGGAATGGTCCCCCCATTACAACACCTTCAACAAAATCTGCCTGGATTTCCAAGTTCAAGGATGGTCACACCCCAGGATGATCCTTGCCTCCTTTTGATTAACTAGATATATAATAAGCACACTGCATTCATCAGCAGGTGTAAAATTTATACACATAATTTGCAAATTGACATTCAAGTTTGTGATGACATACAGCATGTGAGTTTTACTACACAGGTTTATGAGCAGTAATACCATAAGATTAGCAGTAAAATTGGTCTCTGACTGGAATCTGCTCCTTGGCAGGATAAGGCTCTGGAGGAGGGCTTTGCTTCTTAACTAGGAGACTATTTGCACAGTGTTTTTTAGTCCCTCTGGTCTAAGAAATATTATATATATTATATGATTTTTAAAAGCCCCAAACAACTCCACTCAGTTCCCAGTCTGCACTTAACACATTAAAGCATGCTTCAATCTTCTTAAAGAACACGAAAAACTCTTGTTTTAACCTCAAGTGGATGTCCTCACTAGACAAACTACAAAATGAAATGGAATACCTTAAAGACTTTCATATTTTCAGCAGAATTTTCAAAAGTTCCTCAGAGAACAAGGAACCTAACAGTCAAGTTCACCTTATTTAGCTTTAACCACCTAAAAATTAGGTGAGATTAACACATTCAGTTGCATTTAAAGAAGATTTTATTCTTAATCCAATTCCATAATGTCAGCCACTACAGAGATGAGCTGCAAGTGCACAGAACTCAAACAGGCCCTAAGGTCTTTCTTGAAGACAGGCACAGGATGTGATATCTATTTCTAATATTATTTGCAGATTATTCAGGTGTGTGGCATAGTCAGACAACTTGTTCCTCTTCAGTAATTCATTGTAGTCCAGAGCATCTTTTCCTTCTGGGAAAGTAGTCAATTCCTGAAAGAAAAATATCTAACAATCCAAGGTTTGAGGCAACTAGCAGAGTTTAATGAAACTACACCTATAAAGGAAGTACATTCAACATATTCAACACATGCTAAATATTCCTGAAAATTATAGATATTTGTGTAAGACTCCTTAAGAGAAAACTATATACAGTCTGTGTTTGGGATACAAGGGTCAGAACAAAAATCTACATTTCCAGCCAGAAGAGTCTACATGTCCCCATGGTGAGTGTAATGAGACAAAAAGGATATACACCAACCAATAAACCAATAGCAAATCTCTACTTTCCTTACTTCATATATACTTCAGAGGTCTATTTGAAAAAAATTAAACAACAAAACAAATAAACAAATAAACCAAATCGAATCAACAACAACAACAACCACCCAACAAGGTAAATAAAACAAAAATAGTGCCCATCAAATCAAAAAAACCTTCTCTTGAATGGCTGAATTTTTCATATCTTGCTGATAAGGTTTTTAGAAATTGTTATTGAGTCCTTTGCTGTCTGGATTTCTGCATTGCAAAACTGAAAACTAGCTGCCAACTTAAAATAGGCCTGTGAGCCTCATTAACATTGTTCCCAAGTAATATACAAAATATACCGCAAATAAAATAATGACTTTTTGATTCAAAATCTAAGAAAATCAGTGCACATTAGAAAGACAGAATTAAAGCAGTATCTCTTAAAAAGAAATCTTTGTTTATTCCATCACAGATGAGAGTTAGTTGACATATCTAATATAACTATTTTCAACAGTCTGCCCTGGTAGTTTTGGAGAACTTGTCTCATTAATGTAAAATTAATTCTGCAGTTCTCTTTACCATTTGTACATTCTGTGCAGAAAATCTCTTTTTCTTTTATTCTCCTGTCATAATGACCAATTTGTGAACCATCACAATCCCAATAATCCAATGGTATCTGAACACGCTACAGTTTATACTTAAACTATTAGTGCTGGATGATGTAACAACCTTTTCATTTTGGATGGGGTTTTTTATCTTAGCAGCTGCCAAGCTAAAACCAAAGAACAAATGTTTAATATATCCTTTGTTTTAGAGGGTTGCCTTTTAATTTTCTTGCTTTCCATATCTCAGAGCCATTTTTTTGCAAATGAAGTTTATCTGTGATACTCTTACATGCCAGGGGTTTGCTTAGTTTTAATTTACTATACTTAATTAAATCCTAATATATTTGACTTTGGGAAAGTATGTATCCAGTTTGGGATTTCAAGTAATCAAGCTGGGAATGCTGAATACTCTGATCTGGATTCTGTACGTAATATATTCATAATGAAAGTAAATAAGCTCAAAGATAATTAATGTTGAACCATAGTACTCTTTCTACCTGGGTTTTTCAATCTGCGTGTGGCTGAGTTTCCTTCAGGATCACCACTCATTATTTAGAACATGATTATTAGAATGGTCTGATTCACACTAAAGGTCTACCCTGATTCCAAAAGTTCTGAGGCATACTCATGCTGAGTATGGATATGAAGCAATCACACAGGGTACTTTTCCCTGACATTTTCCCAATCTCTGCTTTTATAGCACAGGGATTTTAACAAAATTGAGGTTGTTTCCATACATTTAGTTAACACAATGAATTTTCAGGAACTCCAGGAAACTACTCCATCTCCTCTAGAACACATAAAAACTGTTGGATTTTATTCTTATTTATATTTGGAAAATCTGGACTACATTTTATCTTTTCTCAAGTTCTTTGGGCAGAAACACTGAAAACTAGAAAGAAAAATAAGTAAAGAGTTTCAACCTCCTGTTACAATTATGTGTTTATTGGAGATTTGGATACATTGAACAATGTCAACTATGAGGTCAGATCAGATTGCTCCAGGTTTCATCCCTATTTCAAGGGTACTGATGCCAAAACTTCTTTGGGCAACAGGCTCAACTATTTGACTTTTCTCAGGGGAAAAAAGTTTCCATTTTTGGCTTTACTTTAAAGCATGAACCTTTCCTGGTTCAAATTATGCTCATTGTTTCTCAATTTCCATTTGCTGTCTGGTTCTGAATGTGTATTTTATTCTTTAGCTCCATGGCATAATCTTTTTTTCTTCTTCATTGTTCAGTGTTATTTAAGGGTTTGCTTGCTATAGATTGGATAATTTAAAAAGACCAATTCTGTATTTCTGAATATTTAATTTCTGGGAACCACTTAATAGCTTTCTTTATTTTTTTATTCTAGAAATTATTTTAAAAAACAACAAATTGATTTTTGACTTCGGGTTTCAATTCCAGTTATAGGCCACTTAAAAAGTTACAGGCATAGAAAACCAAAAATACTTGTTTCTTCCGAAATAGAACCTTTCAGCAAAATAAAATAATTATCTCCTCAGGAAATATTCTGCTTCAAGTTTTCATTCTTGCTGTACAATTTGGTATTGAATAAATAAATTTAAGGAAAAATAGACAGAATTTTGTTAGTGACATGTAAGATGGATGACGCCCTGTGATAGCTGCTCACACTGACGATGTTGACAGAGCCAGCTCCAGACATATGGATTTAACAGTTACCTGGATCAGCAGGTTATGGGGCACACCAAGAAAAACAGGGATGCAGTATGACTGGGGTGAGTTTAATGCTGCTGTTCAGAGCAGCAGTAAGAATTCGTGCCATCCCACTAAAATATTCCTTCTCTAAATGTTTTAATTTGCCCTCCAAAAGAAAGAACTAAGCCTCTTCAGGACCTTCCTTCTTCCCTCAGCCTTATTCCTCCCCCAGTTATGTATGACCCTTCCTGTTTAGCCTATGTGGGAGAAATGCCCAGCTCACCCCTGGATCCTCATCTCTGGAACAAGACGATTCAGTTTCTCAGGATTCAGATTTGCTTGCGGTGCTGTCAGCAGCGAGCCTGCTCTGTATGTAGGTCGTGGCTCTTCCCTTGTTGTATTTATGGTGCTGACCTCAAGGTAACCTGAAGAGATTGTCTGGGTATGTAGAGGACTGATGTTCGTTTAAGTAAGAAGAGCAGATATAGAATACCTAATTAAAATGAAATATGTCAACTTGGAATCCTAGACAAATCTGAAGCAGAAACTAAGATGACATCGCTTACTTCTGTAAGAAAAGCAGTCAAACTAAATTTCAGTCTGAGTTTTAAGAAACAAACACTCACAGTTTAGAAGTGCCTGTTTAATGACTATTGTTCATCTTCTTTGACTGTTTTATATTTCTTTTTATTTCATATATATATCCTGCTATATTATGACAGATGCCCTAAATAATAAGGTTGTCCCTTGGACAGTCTATTAAGGAAAGGGATATAGCAAAAAGAGTCATATTTAATATCCTTTTTCATCAGCCTTGGGGAAAAAAAAAACCAAAAAAACAGAACAAACAAAAATTGTCTTAATTACTACAATTTTTTTCCATGTAATGCAGGATTTATTTTAAAGTATAGATTTCCCCAGTCCTATGAATCGCAATCCACATGGCTTCTGGTATCAGGATATCATACAAGATGGAAAAACAGCTGTGGATTTGAACTGCAATGATTGCAGATTCCTAATAAAATCCCCTAGGGTAAACTATGCTTTTCAAGAGTATAAATAACCTGCAGGATGAGTGTCTTTGCACTAGGAAGTCTTCTGAGTCTGAGTAACTTACCGGTCTGCCTACAACTACAATGTTTTATTAGAACATTGAAATGTCTGAATAAGGACAAAAAATGTATTGGAAATAAAAAATCTCAAATAAACATAAATATACATACATATATGTATGGAAATAATGGCCAGATGAGTTGCCAATAATTAAAAAAAAAAAGAGAGATCAGTAAATAATGGAGATGACTGTGCTTTTGAAACAGAGTGGAACCCATCTTATCTAATTTTAATTGTCTAAAAATTTATTGCATAGCTTCAGATAATTGTCTTAAAGTCTCTACAATTAGAAGAAAAGGAGAGAGAATGTTGTCTTTATCCTCAAACTACCAGAATGAATCACTCTCGTGAGGCACCTCTTCCTATCCAGACTAGAGAAGGACAAGATATAATAAACATAGAGTAGGCTGGTGGGATAGGATTTGGTTCAAGACATTTAAATTTATATGTCAACATAAATTAGTGTGCCAGACAAAATTAAGCTTGTCCAAAAGCATAAAAGCTGTCTAGGCTTTTTGACAATGAAGAGGTGATCAACAGAGACATGATGTTCTAGAACAAATTCAGGTGCCCAAGTGAAGGTGTCAACAGCAGCGTGGCAGAGTATTTTTCTGGTTTCAAATAACTTCATTAACTAGATCTTTTTAAGTTATAAAGGCTCCTTAGGCACATGGTTTACCAGTGGACACATAGAAGGTCCAGTTTCAGACTGAAATTCTTTTTAAAGGGCTAAAACTAGGTGAGATGGATCATATGTAGTGAATGGAATAGGTTTGAGAAACACTTATTTGGATCAAATGAAATTTAAAGGCAACCAATAGCAAATTTAGATACCTGATGGGAGCACCAGCCATACGCATACATGATTGGTATAGACACTGGTTTTTTTGGCAGTAATAAAAAGGGCTGAAATGTGAGTGCCAGAAGGCAGCATATAGTTGGGTGTCTGTGTATTGGGGTGAATGTCCAAACCCAAACTTCTGAACTATCTAACAAAGAGACAGAACTGCTGATTAATTATGATACTGATCAGAAATTTCCTTATGCAAAGTATTTTCTCTTTAAACTTAGGAATTTGGAGTCTGAAAGGAAGAGGCAATACAGAAAAGGTACTCTTCTGAAGAGAAGAGGTGATCTTAGAAAGTCATGTAAGAAGGGAAAGATGACAGCTGGAGCTAGAGAAGTATGGAGTTAAACTCTGGGTATGCCCAGGGATTTTAGCCAATGACACCTCCAACAGGTAACTGAGCAGCTGTACAGCAGGAACTAATGAGATTTTCTGTCCAACTTTGCCAGACCAGCAATGTTGAGACCTATGAGCATAGTGCTGTGGGAGGGAACAAGTGAATATATGAAATAATTTATGAAATCATAGAATATCTCAAGTTGGAGAGGATCCATATGAATCACCAAGTCCAACTCCCTCCTTCTTTCAGTTCTACCTAGAACATAAGAAAATTATTAATCTTGTCAATTTTTAAATGAATGCCAACATTCAGGCCTACTTCAAATCGTGGCTTACTTTGTCTTATCTGTGTGGCACTTTGGAAAACAGCTACTAGGAAAAGGTGTTTTATGTTTAGTGAAAATTCAGAATGTGTCTGCACTGAAGTTTAGTGATTCAAATTATAGTGCAATCATAAAAAAACAGCAATACCAAAAAAGGTCCAGGAGTGATTGGACATTAGGGCATTGGTTGGTCTTGATGATCTTGAAGGTCTCTTCCAGCCTGGTGATTCTGTGATTCTGTGAGGTAATTTTTTTTTCTTTCTATAGCATTGATAAAAACAAAATTAGGAAAGAACTGAAGGGAAAGTGTGAAAATGATTGGGTAATAGAAGAAACTGCCTGCTATTGTGACACTTAGAGAGCTTAGATTGCCACTGATGAATGCCTTTGTAATGCTAAAATATTCAAGTGCTGAAGAATATATCACCTATTGCCAGAGGCTGAGTTTTTTTTAAAAAACACATGTTGTTTTATGGGAAGTAATGCTTCTATATACCTGTACCTTCATATGCATTTGTGTACATACTTGCATATATATCAACATGGTAGGAAGCTCCTGATGGAAACAAACATTTGAAGCTCTTCACCCCTTGATGTTTTCATAGCAAGATTATTTAACTCTTGGGCCATTATAATCCTTTTTCAAATTCAGATTGTCAAAGTGTGGAGGCAGAAATAAGGTAAAACCTTAAAACCTATATTTGAGCTTCTCTGGACTTCTTGTTACTCTTTGTGAACATGCACAGGAGTGATTGAGTTCTTACTCAGGGGAAACATCTTACAATGGTCCGTAGTTGGACTTTAGACAGTGAAAACTTCCAGGAACAAATAGATAACAGCATGAAAATTAGTAGCAGCACCATGCCCAGGCTAGGCTGAACATTCTTCCCTGTGGCAGCACAGGGAGCAGGCACCACATGGTTGTCAGAGCCAGCTGGAGAACCAGGAGGGACCCCCAGGCTGTCCCTCAAGAAAGGTGTCTTCCCTGCAGGTGCAGCAGGGAACATCCTGGGCACACAGAGCACTGGAACACACAAGTCTCCTGTGGGAGGAAGGTGCAAGTAGGGACTGCCCAAAGTGGTGTTTGTGCCTGAAACCCATACAGCCTGTGAGAGGAGGCATGAGTGATTTAAATGCTGGGTGATTGGTTACAGCAGGTATTTCAAAATCTCCAGCTCTTTGTCCAAACCTTGTGTCTCACGTTGTGGTTTATCTGGCTTAACATAAAGATCCTGAATGCATGGTCCACTAATAGCCAGTTAATTATGTTATTATTAAATCCACACATTTCCAATTCTGAAGTCCACGAGGCAAACGTGTTTTACACACAACACCTAGGTGTGTCTGTGACCCAAGCAGCTCTGTGGGACCCATGGATATAACACACTAATGTGTGTCCATGAAACACACTCTGTCTGATGGCTCTCTTTGGCTGCATACATGCAGAAAAATCTACTTAGACCAGGCATACATTTCACATAATCATAAAAATAAGGTTCCGTATTGACACATCTATGTGGATCATAAGAATAACTCAAAAAGAAATAATAATCTGACTGAAGGAATTTTAAATTGATGTCTAACCTCAAATAGAGGCACCTTGAAGGACAGTCAAGTGGTATTGTGGTACCGCAGTATTCAGTGGTGTTCAATTGTACTGAAGGACAACTTTCTCTAAGAAGTGTGCTTACTAATGTAGAATTAGAGCACTTCTCTTTTTGCTCAGTATAAAAATACTTTATTTGATTATCCTCCCACACTCCTTTTAAAATAAGACCATGAGTTATAAAGCTTCTAAATAGCTAGATTAGGTATTTTAAAAGGTCATAGTGACATCTGAAAATAGTTCCTTAACATTTTTCAATGTTACAGAGGCTTAAAATATTACATAGGAATGGAAAAATAACATAATTAAGACTATCAGGAGAGGTACCTGCTAAATTAGCATAACCTTACAGCCTTTTGTGAGGATTTTTACTCTCATTAAACTAATCATGAAATTAATATCAAGAAGTCAAAAGTCAATTTTAGTAATGTCAACATTAAGTTTAAAAACTTCTTATTGCAGGTTAATGACACTTTAAATTAAACAAAAAAATAAAAAGGGGGAGTGGTTTTTGGGCCTCTTTTAAGGACAGAAGGGAAAAAATATTTTTTAAAAGCCCAACCCTAAGTATTATTTCATGTATCTTCTTTTATCCTTCTAAATCCTGAAATTCTTTAAACAGACCTATAGTATATTTTCTGAGACACTGAAAAAATAAAGAATAAGAAGCAATTCCAAGCAATTTTCAATGGCAAGAGACCATCTCCCATTAGCCTTCATTTCACCAGTATATTGAAATATATGCTCAACTTCAAAACCAAGAAATGTGCCATTCCCTTGGTCTACCATAAAGCACTGATCAGTTTAAACCTCTGGCTGTCAAAAAACAAAGCTGAGCTCTTAGAAATGAAGCTGATCCTTGGGGACTGCCTTGGACAAAGACATAATCACTTTGTGGTCTGCAGCAGTGGTGTGCAGGGATACCCAGGGTTCTGTGGAGGTTGCAGGGTTTATCTGACATTGCAGGTGATCTTCAGGTGAGCATTAACTCCTGTTGCACTGAGCTAGAGCCAGGTTTGTGTTTCAGCTGTGCTGTGTTACAGCTCATGTACAGTGCCTTTAGCCCAGGCACTGACTGGAGCACTGATGAGCTCAGGATCTGAAGGAGATAATTAATGCTTTGGAAATTTTTTTTCCAGACTTCCGTAACTGCTGAAGTGTCTAAATAGAAAACATGTGTTCCTATATCCCAAAACAGAAAACAGCAAGAAAAGAAATTCTCATGTTCAGAAAGAGAAGAGGGATATAACCTTGAGTAGTACACTGTACAAAAAATGCTCTAAAAAATGAAATTTCTTCAGATAGTTTTGAATATTTTAGTCTTACATATTTTTGTATGTACCATATTGAATTGTGAAACTGATAAAGGATGCTGCTGTTTTAAAGGCAGCGAGTAAATAAAATCTTTTTCTCCCCTAGGCCAAGAAGATGGAGGAGTTTTTAAATTCGTTTGGGAGCAAAGAAAATTACCCTGTGAAAAATTGGACTAAATTTTTATATCATGAGTAGTACTACAAATTAAGTAGTACTACAAATTATTGTACGTGATTATTATATTAATGGATTTAGTCCTATGTTATTTTTTACCCTCATGCATATATTAATTATTTATATCTGATTTAGTTAAAAAAGGATAGTGACGTCTCCTCACTATCCTCACTAAAGAGGAAAGAAACAGTCTCCTGGAATTTTCCTATTTGATAATCTTCTAGTAAGTGATAGCAAAGTTACCAGCTGAGTAGCTATTTAAATCTGAAAGTGAAAACTGATTTCAACCGTTACCTGTCTTCAAAATTTAAAGGCTAATTTAAATTTGAAACATGAACCTCCACAGCTTTATGAATGGTATATATCCATTATTTAACATATTCCTTGTCACTAGAAAATTGTGCCAATAAAGAATACTTGTAGTGGAGAAATGTATCATAAAACCCCAACTTCGTCCTTTCTAGAAATTAAGTGTGAACATTCCTTCAAAATGAAACCATTAAAATGCATTTTCAAGGCCTTTAACAGCTCATTTTCAAGCTTTCTTTCTGCTTACCATAATCAGCAGTCATGATTTCTTATGCTTGAAAGACTGGACTTTGGGAAAAGGTATTTCATACCACATTGTCATTGCTTGTTGTGGGGTATATTAAGCTGCAAGATGTTATATTAAACTGTGAATATTATGGCTCCACCTGTGGAAAAAACACTTTTATAAAAGCTTAATTATGTTTTTATACTCCTCATTTGAATTCATCAAGAAACAAAAATCAAATTCTTTTATACACCATTCTTGTGAAATATTCATTTATATGAATAGACAAGAGAAAAATTCTCAAGTCCCTGTGTGAACTCGATCTGTTGGCACATGTTGTTGAAATCAGAGCACTTCAGTCCAAGAGCTTTCGAGTGCTGTGACAAATTCAGATTCATGAAGTTGAATTACTCCCAGCAACAGAAAAAGATCAAAATCAAGAGTTCCTTCAACACTGAAATCAGACTCCCGAGGGGTTTGGATATTCCAAATATGTAGACTAGTCTAGGGTCTAGAGGATGTGATCACCTTATCAACAAATATACTAAAATATCACAAGAAGCTTGAACAAAGTTTCAAAGCTGAGGAATTTTGATATTGTAAATTTGCTGATGGGCATTTTCATCTAAGAGATGTTTGCAAAAAAGTATGGGGTTGTGTGGTTTGGGGTTTTTTAGTTTGTTTGTTTGAAATTGAACAATATCCAGAGATGTTTACTTATAAGGTATGCATATGTTATTGTGACTCTTTTCTTTAGCTGAGTTTGAAAATTAGTTTATTTCATTTATGTAGAATTCTTTTCCCATGGAAATGTTTTTATTGATTACAAGGATTAAAACAACCACATGGTATGTAAACATTATTATCTGACTCATTCAAATTCATTTCCTTCATTCTTTACTTTCTCTTCTTGTTTTACACTCTGGGCATATTTGTTATGTTAGACATATTCTGTTACACAGCAAACAGCTATTGATTCCATCTGTGTGTTTGAAATCATGGATAGTCCAAATGTTAGTTAAAATCTGTTTGTTATCAACCAATTGGTTTAGTGAAGACACAAGAGTAGCTTTTCTTTGTTAAAGACATCAAATGATGTCTTGGAATGCATGAAACATTTGCAAGGATATTTATAAATACAAATAGAATAATAATGTTCAAAGCAACCATGTTTTTATTACAGTTTTTTTTAATATCACATTCATCCATGTGGGTGAAGATCCTGTAGACAGACAGCAACACAAAGTGAGGGAGACAGATATAATGTACTAAAACTATATACAGATATAATGTACTATTATGCAGAGGACCAAGAGCTAATACATCATTTTGGTGAACACTTTTACTATAAGCTCATACACAGTCCAAAACAACCATAAGCCTTCTTATTTACTTACGGGGACCTTGATTATACCTATTAATCACTTTTTTAAAGTTCAGGGAGCTGAACTGATTTGTAACTGGGAGAAAATAATTCATTGAAATTTCACCTTGCCTTCTGTCTTCCAGCAGGTTATTATAGACTTTGCTAATATTGGCTCTTAAGGGACATTAGAATAGTCTTGGGGAGAGTGTGACTCTGTGTTTGTGCTGGTTTTGGCTGGGGCAGAGTTACTTATTGAAATTGTGTGTACAGAATGGTTTCCATCAAAAGAATACAAGCTATTTTTTTTCCTTTATTAAAGTAAAATTTATGTATATTTTAATATTGAAATATCTTTTTAAAATGTTTTTTCAACTAACATATTTTGACATAAAATTTTTTTTGCAGTTGAAATATTTAAATTAACTGAGAGGCGGTTTAAATCAACCCAAATGAGTATTCAGTCTAAAGAAAAGGTCTGTGCTGATAAATTTCACCCCTTCAAGGGATAATCAAACTTCACTTATTACACTATGTCCTGGGTTGGCCATATGACCTTTTTTGTATCCTCAATCGTCCTCTTGCTTATGCTGGATATTAAGCTCCACAGCTTTAAGTTAGGCCCAGAGAGACAGAGTGAAAGTGGAGAAAAAAAAAACCATGCCCCGTTTGTCTGCAGGAGCGACACCTTCACCTTACTCCCCCTCAATATCCTTGGAGAGGCTACATTCCAGCAGGACAGCATTATCTCACTCACTCTCTCTGGTGTGTGCTCGAAAAAGCACACAGTGGAGAGTTTCCTCAGATTTTTCTCGGCTTTTTTGCAGGGAGAGACTTTGTTTCTTTTGCTGTTTATTTTTTTCCCCCTTTCCTCCTCCTGGGGCTGGTTGGCATCTCGTGGGCCGAAGACATCAGGGAATCCCCGGGGGCTCCCCCCGACTTCTACAGCCGGGCCTGGCAATCGCCCCCCCACCCCCACTGGAGAACTGAACCGGACTCAGACGGACTCTGAATCTACCATCTCTTCAGAGGAAGGAGAGGGTTCATTGTTTTCATATTATTCAAAATTTTCTATGCTTGTGAATATTCTATTTGTTTAATAAATAGTGTTTTTTCCACTTTTCTCTGAGGAAAGGTTTCCCGAACCTGTTGGGGGAGGAGTGGTTGGAATCGGCTCTTCCTAGAGGAAACCCCCCAGAGGCTTCCTCCTAAATATTGCCCTAAACCAGGACACACCAATAAAAAGCAGAGACACGCATACACCTTTACAGAAGGGAGGCATTTTGGAAAGGAGGATGTGAAAAGGTACAGGAGAGAAAGTAACAACTCAGTGATGCTCAAATGGGACCCATAAGGCACTTCAAAAGGCAGAGCAGGGAAAGCTGATGAACATCCTGCTATGGAGCTCAGCATTTAGCCATAGTTATCCATGATCATTTGAACTGGGTTTGTGTGGCAAGATTTTGGTAGCAGGAGAGCTATAGTTGTGGCTTCTGTAAGCAGACAACAAAAATTTCTCCCGTGTTGGACAGAGACAGTTTCAGACATCTCCAAGATGGATTTGTCGCTGCACAAAGCTGATCAATATTGGTAGCACCTCTGTGATAACATATTGAAGAAAGCAGGAAATGTCTTGAGCAACATCTGGAAGCGAGGAGAGAGAATGTGAGAAACAGCTGTGCAGACCCAGGGTCAGTGCAGGAGGGGCAGGAGGTGCCCCAGGTGCTGGAGCAGAGATTCCCCTGCAGCCCTTGGTGCAGCCCATGGAGAGGAGCTGTGCCCCTGCAGCCCAGGGAGGCCCATGGGGGAGCACAGATCCACCTGCAGCCCATAGGGACCCCACAGTGGAGCAGGACAAGATGCCCACTGCTTGTGGGAAGCCAGTGCTGGAACAGGCTCTGGCATGACCCACACTGGAGCAGTCTGTTCCTGAAGGACTGCATGACGTGTAAACAACTCAAGCTAGGAACTTCTTGAGATCTCTAGCCTGTGGAGGAGACCCCATGGAAGAGCAGAGGAACAGTGAGAGGAGGAAGGAGCAGAGAATGAATGTTAAGACCCCCCATTCCCTTTCCCCTTCACTGCTTGGGAGCAAGAGGCAAAAGAGTCAGAGGTGAAGTTGAGCGTGAGAGGGGTAGGGGTAAGGCACTTAAAAATTCCTTCTTGTTTTTCACTGATCTCCATTGTTTAAATTGAGACCAAATTAAATTAATTTCCTGAAGATGACCTTGTTTTACCCATGACACGTAAAGGATCTCCCTGTCTTTATCTTTAGCTTGATAAAGCTCTCTTTATCATGAGCTTTTTATTGTGTTCTCTTGAGGAGGGTAAGGGAAAGAGTAATTTGGTAGGCACCTGATGGCCAGCTAAGTCAAACCACAGCATTGTTTTATGCACTTGCTAATTTGGAACAGCCAGGTGATCTGGTTATTCCTGCTTACATTGTTCTCATTCCCTTACCCTGTATGGTTTCATACAAGACGAGTGGGTCCCATTAAGTTCAGCGAAGTTCCTTGGATAAAGGGATCTGATTGGAGAAAGAAGAAATAAGCAACTTCATTTGATGCTGCAGGTGCAGCCATTCTTTTCCAAGTAACATCTGTGAGGGAGAGGGTGAAGGCAAGGTCTCCTGTGGGTCATTACTAAGTTGATGCTTGACAGCCAATGGCAGATGGGAGATCAGCCTTCAAATTGCCTTTCTGCACAGGACCTGACCTGACCTCTTCAGGGAGGCTCCCAGCCAACCTCTCTGCTGCCTCAAGGCTGCATGGGACATCTGTTCTGAGTGGAGGCCAAAGGCAGATGCCCATGGCTGTGCCCCCTGTCCACACTTCAGGTGTGTTGCCCTGCCTTGTTCTCCAGGTTCAGCTAAAGACAGTGCCAGAGCGTAGTTTTGAATCAGTCATCTTGGAATAAAGCAAGTTTGTAATCAGAGATTCTCATCTCTACTGGAAATGCAGCAGGGACTCATTCTTTGGCCTTCTGAATTAAAGCAATTGAAACACTGAAAATGATCACAAAATAGATAAAAAAATATCTCTATCTGCAATGAAAGAAATCCCCTTTTTTTTTTTTTTTTTTTTTTTTTTTTTTTTTCCTGAAAACTCAACTTCATGTAGCAAACCCTGGTTTGGAGTCAATTAGAACAGAGTTTCTCTTTGCACAAACATTTTATATAGCTTCTGGGCTATATCTCTCTTGGCCTTCTCAGTGACCATCTAAATATAAAACAACCCACTACAATTTTACAATTCTACAAATATAGCAGATACTATTTTCCTGGTTCATGATTTAGTGCTATGAAAAGTGCTAATTTCCTGCATGGTGCAAATTGCTAGTTTATTTAGAGATGTTGAGAACAGACAAAAGCTTTTTTTACTCTTTTCAACTGAGTGTTTTTCTTCCAGAAACACAAAAAGATAGAATAATCTAAATATTCCATGTAAAAAAAAAAAATTAACACAAGCAACAACAGATTGAAAGCATCATGTCCCTGTCATCTATTTGATCTTTCTGACAGATTCTCTCTCTACTCACTGAAGGGCTGGAATACCAGAAAAATAGTCCTATAGGTAAGAGGGCTGGCTGGTTACCTGCTTCTCCAGTTCCTTGGGTAAAAACAGTGTGGGGGTTTTGGTATTGCTTTTTGGAATTTCTAATATGTGCCTTTAAAAAAAAAAAAAAAGAACAACAACAAAACCCCCAAAACAGCAACAAAATAGAACAAAACAAAATCAAAACAAAACAAAACTAAACAAAACAAACAAGAAACAAAAAAGGAAGAAAACCCCAAAACAAATTACTAAGCAAACAAATAAAACATGAGTTTCAGGTATCTGAGTGTTATCTGTAACACTGACTATGGACCTAAGTGACAAATAAAAATAAATTACACATTCAGCAAAATTTTTTAAGTGCAGTGAGATTGTATGTACATAGAAGACAGCATTACTAAGAGCAAGAGCTTTCCATTAGTCTTTTAATCCTCATACAGGTATTTTGACTATTTATAGTAATTTCAGTTATCCTAATGACAAGGTAAATGCACTTGCCTTTTAGCTTTTTTCTGTTTGTCCAACATGTATTTATTTTGTGGTCAGGAAGGCTATATGGAGTACAATGTAAGACCACCGATTTTTAAATTTTGGCTCATTACTAAATACCAGTAGCATCTTCTAATTTCCTTTTGTTGCAGAGATTTCTGTGTTACTTCATTAAAATATTGCTTGAATGGCTACCAGCCTGGAACAAGCATCTAAGTCATACTGGGCTAAGAGAGAGAAATTCCGTTTCAAAGGAATGATGAAGGATCACAGCTGTTTCTTTTGCTGACTCCCTGGCTAGCAAATCATCTTAAATATGAACCAGGGTGTTAACAGATTATTTCCTTGTGTTTTTTTCCCCTTGTGCAATGACAATAAAGGCTTAGAAGCAGTAACTTGTGTAATGCAAAACATGAAAGAGAATAAAAAGGGAAAAGTGATAAAAATTTTTAATGACTTCTAGAAGAGGTAAAATTGTTCCAGTTCAAGTTGAGTAGAAAATGGCTGCCTATATATTGCTAGTTTTTCCTTCTCTGCTGATTTAATTGGAAAGATAAGATGACAATTTTTTCCCCAAGAAATTTAAAAGCAATGTATTAATCAGGATGCTCATCGATACATTAAGGAATGTTTTTTCTGAAGAGGTCAGTTTATGTCTAATCATACCATACCTAAGGGGAAAAAGCAAACAAATACACCGAAAGTGCCAAAAGATCCTTAAAATAGATCTGGACAAGGAGCAACCTTGTACATACAAAGATTATTCTGTGTTATTCTACTCAACTGTGTTATTTTACCCAAGACACTGCATTTTCAGAGACAAGAAGAGATATTCCTAGCTCTTCTCAGACTATCTCAAATCACCTCTTCTCTTCTGCCTTGCTCACTGCTGTAGATGCAAGTATTTCACTCAGGCTCCTCAGAAGTGTTTTTGAGGAAGTAACAGAGATGAAAAATACAGGACTTCTACAAAAAAGTAAAACATGTAGAGTAGGACAACCAAAAGCTGAAGGAGAGGAAGCTTATTCTATAAGGTTCACACCTCTGTGCTCTGGTTAAATGTGGTTCCATTTGATCTTCCCAGCTAGAGAGAAGTAAAACATAAGAAACATCAGCTGTTCAGAGCACAAAACAAATAAAAATGTCACAGACTTAGAGGGATGAACAACGATGATATAATGAAAAACTTGTACACATTAATAAGTAATTTATCAACATCAAATAAACAAAAGCCAGCATCACTGACCTTTTTCATATGTACCCAGAGCAAATCAAATCCAAAACTCTTTCCATAAAATTAGAAAATCAAACCAGATATGCAACCTAATGCGATTGTTAGCAGGCGGTCAGTTTTAAGGGCTTTTGTGGGATTGTTCCTACACTTGTAAAAAATAATGAATCCTTAATAAAGTGGGGGATATCTGAATTCACTCTTCTCTCATTGCTATAATTTGACTTCAAATTGGAAATAATTTGGAACAGAGCACTTAATCTGTTTTATTATTCCTATATTTTGGGCTTCTGAAGATTGTTGTTTTTGTCTACTTCTAATATATTTCCACTTACAAATTAATAATTTTTTTATCTAAAAATTACTCGATCTCATGCAATGCAGTTCAGAACACAGTCTTCTTCCCTATTGAAGTCAGTGAGTTTAAGCCTCAGTGAGCTGTTTCAATCTATTCTCAAGCACAGAGACTTTAAAATCTCAACTGATGTTATTGAAAGTTTGGCATGAAATTATGCATTTTGTTGAACAGAAGCCTATGATTATGTATTTTGTTGAACTGGAGTCTGAGGACATATCAAATTTACAGTTGCCTTTTGCTAGGTTTAAAATGGGTTGTTTTGTAAGTGAATGAGTATAAAATTGCATCCTCTCATCAGATAACATTTTGCTTTCACCCTATTGGGAATAATTGGTTGTCCAAGGTCAACTGTCTGCCTGTGCTTCTTCAAAGACTGGATCTCTGACAGTCAGTGGTCTAATTGAAATGGTTCCATTTGAGGTTCAAGCAGGTTTGTCATCTGTATTTATTCCTGTGTGTTTTGTTTCCATGCCATTGGTTGGCACTGTCCTTTGGAAAACTCAGAATATTTTTTGCCTTAGTGGTTCTTTCTTCTTCATGTAAACTCCATCACTTGACTGCTATACTGCACCATAAATAAACATGGTTTTCCTCTCTACTTCTAATCACACAGCTCCAATATCCATATTAAAATATGTCTTTTATTAGAGCTTGTGATGCTTATCTGAGACAGTTAAGATTATCTCTAAGGAAAAGCATTTATTGTCCTTGTGAGAAAGGAGAGCATTTCTGTAAAACCCTCCTGATACTCATGTTCTAATGCACTGCCTGAATCCCAGAGCTTGTTAGAGGTGACTACTGGAAAAGGCAAACCAATGAGTTTCTTTAGGGAAGAGAGGAAACACAGCTGTAAAAAGTCACAAGTGAATTTCCACCAAGCTAATACACTTTAAGTTTTCAGACTTGAGGGGGAAATCCTTAAACTTCATTCTGATTCTGGAAAGAAGTGTTGGTACTCAGGAAGGTAAAATGTGTGTAAGTCAGATAAACACAAAACCAGAGCTTTTGCTGGTTATTAAAGCCTGCCTTTTAGAGCCAGAACTTCTATTTACTTTGGCAAATTGTATCTTTATGGACTAGACTGAGACTATTTTGTAAACAAGTGCTTAATATTTTTATTCTAATTATTTTTTGTGTATGTATTGTAAAATTATTAATTGGAGGATAATTTTTCTTTATTTTGATAATTTTTTTTAAACTGTGAAGTCTTGTGAATAAATTAGTTTGGGGACCACTGGCTGTTCAATACTTACGTACAATGGGAGGCAGGAGCCAAATCTTGGTGTTTTCTGACCTGCATACATAGAATCACAGAACTGCAGAATCTTTATTAGAAAAGAACTCTTAGACCATCACCACCACATTACTGCTAAACCATGTCCTCAAGTACCACATCCACACATTTTTTGAACGCTTCCAAGGATGATGATTCCACCACTGCTGTGGGCAGCTTGTTCCAATGAATGAACATTCTTTCAATGAAGATACATTTAGACCTTAGCTCAGATACTTGGTCACTGATCATCTGAATCCACCAGACACTTCGGTTCCCATCTGGGGGCCCTGTACATGAGAGAGCACGTGGCAGAAAGGCACTAGGTCATGCTTCCACACTTCCTTTAGGAGGAACTCCGATTCAAGCTGTGCTGTGCTCATGTATCCACCAAGTGAGATAGGATGATTAAATCTTCTGGATCTAAACACTGTGAAGAAAGTGCAAGAACTTTGAACCCTAGCCTGAGGAATGCACCCCTGGAGAAAAAGAAATTTAAGAGGAAATTCACCTGATAATAATGAAAATCATTCTCATATCCCAAAAGCACACTGCTTTTCTATATGTGTTGTTTAGGAAGGGATGGGTTTTATGACTTTTCTGAGAGCTGAGAAGTCATTTTAATTTGCTACTATAATGATATCACAAATTTCCCATTACTTACCCTGTATTTTTGACAGTAGAAGATTTTAGGTGTTTTTTAGTCTCTTCAAGACAAAATAGTGCAACCAGAGTTTCTGTTGTTGTGGAGATTTTTTTAATTTTCTTTAGGTTGTGACTCTGTGTTCTGTTCACATAGTTATGTTTGTATTAACTTTGCCTTTGCATGCATAAATTTTCCTTTCAGATTTCTGAATGGATGTCAAGTGCATTCATTAGCAGATTGCTTGATTTCATAGGTTTTTAACATTATGACATATCACTAAAATAGTTAAATAATTGAGATACTTTCTGCCTGATTCAAAGCCTGTTTTAAAGATTTTTTGCAAAGATTCTCACTGGGCTTTGGCACGTGTTTAATAACCAATGCACACTTGTAGGAGAACCATCAGCTTCATTGTGACTATTTCCAGCCTTGGGCTCCTGGTTTAAGGTTTTTACCTTAAAAATTCCATTATTATCACCAACTAAAACAGGGTCTGAGTTCTAGGCACAGCATTCAAATTTGAGCTATTCAAATAAAATAAGACAAAAGAATGCAAGATCTTAGCACAAGAAAATTTTTCTCCTATGTTCTTGGCATTTCTACTGAACTCCCTCTGACATCTCATTCTCAGAGCTGGGAATGTGATGAATACATACTCTCCATGAGATTTTATTTTCACTGATATCTTTAGATATAAAGCCTGGAGGATTCAGTGAGAAGTTGGCATGCAGAGAGCTGATAACTTTTAGGAATGTCACCTTAGCTTCTGTGATTTACTGCTTTTCAACCTACTGAATGCAAGTAAAAGAATTTCAAAAAACAGTATCAGAGGCAGTGTTGCCAAAACCTACTCCTCACTAAAGTTCTTTGCATAAACACATTTGTCAGAGGTTTAAGAATGCGGAATGCAAAAATTATTCTTTCAGAGGCTCTGATTTTGTATATCATGTATGAATATTACCATCCTACCTGCCTTACCTGCCAAGAGCTTACCTTTACCCAGACTTCAGTAAGTCTCTGATACTGTGTCTCATAGAATTCTCTTGGAGGAGCTATCAGCCCTTGGACTGGTGCACTCTTCACTGGGTTAAAAACTGTGGGGATGGCCAGGCCCAGAGAGTGGTGGTGAGTGGAGTTACATCCAGCTGGATGTGGCCCACCTTGGGATCAGTGTAGGGGCCAACCCTGTTTAATGTCTTTATCAGTGATCTGGACGAGGGGGTCAAGTGCACCCTAGGTCAGTTTGCAGATGACACCAAGTTGGTCAGGAGTGTTGACCTGCTGGAGGGTAGGAAGGCTCTGCAGAGGGATCTGGGCAGGCTGGATTGATGCTGAGGCCGATGGTGTGAGGTTCAACAGGACCCAATGCTGGGTCCTGCCCTTGGATCACAACAACCCCTGCAGTGCTGCAGGCTGGGGACAGAGTGGCTGCAAAGTGGCCAAGAGCAAAAGGACCTGGAAGTGTTTGTCAGCAGCAGCTAAACATGAGCCAGGGTGTGCCCACATAGCCAGGAAGGCCAACAGCATCCACACAGAAATCATGTGGCCAGGAGGACCAGGCCAGTGATTGATCCCCTTGGCACAGGTGAGGCCACACCTCAAATCCTGGTTGGTTCTGTGACTCAATGAGCCTAGGGTCAGCCTCAAAGAGATCATGTAAAAACTATGAATTTATCTTCATTAACTCTCCCATGAAGATAGAAACACTAAATTAAGCACTCAACTTCTCATTTTAAAGTAGCTAAGAAATCTAAAAGTGTATTGACAAATCGCAACTGGAATCCCACTTGGCCATACGCAGTGGAACTGCTATCAATAACAAAGCCTGAAATTTTTGGAAAAAATAACAGGGAAAAACACACTTTTTTTCTTCAAGTCTACTAAATGAACACTGCTGTGTATACTTCCACATGAATTTCTTTGTCATCAGAGCAGTAAAACTGAGAAAAACAAGTTTCATATTAAGACCTGAAATTTTATTTCAAGCTCATTCTTTGAATATGGGCAGTGCTTTTTATCCCAATGCTTTATATGCACTAAGAAGTATAAATCCAGCATTAGAGCCAGTACAAGCTTTTCTCCATTTGTTGGTGCAGCACAGAGCAGAAACTCAGTAGTGTCAGAAAGTCAGATTATGAGCAGACAGTCCCAGATATGAGACACAAAGTTATTGCTCTTCTACAGTGGTTCTTTAATTCACTGTCAAAAAAGAGATTGGGAATGACCATGCAAGCAGGTAGAAAAGACGATCAACTTTCACCACGTGCTGCTGGAGTTCATAAGAGGGAAAGAATTCTAAGGGGTGCCCAGTAAAAGTCACATTAAGATCCTCTGTCAGATAGTTTATTAAAGAGAAAAAAACATTAAAATTTGAATTTTTTGCTGTAAAATGCATTATTTCTCTACTGCTAAGATTGTGCCTTGATATATATTTTTCTGTCATTGTAATGAAGTTTGATGGTTCTGCTTAATGTTATTACTAGAAATGCTTTTCATGTGATGGAACTAATGCATGTATACTTAATTTTAATTTTATGGATCTCTGTCTTACATGATTGCACACATTTACTTTTGCTTTTCAGACCTGTTTTTCAGCAGTTAGTCAATAATTTTATGAAACTGTTCAACATCTGCCAGGTTTTTCACATATTGCTCTTCAAGTGTATAATGCAAAATATTTTCCTCATTTCTTATTCTTATAAAGAAACATGACACTCTGTCAACAATGGAAGTTTAATGCATTTTTGGTTAAAGTGAATAATAGAAAACAATATTTACAAATTTTCAAAGTGAGGAAATTTTTCCATTAATTTTTTAGCAACATAGCTGCTAGAATAGCATGAGACTCTTACCAAAACAAGGCCCGGAGCTTTGATTTTAGGAGAAATTATGAAATTTCAGAATATATACCTAAGCTCTGGGGTTACTTTTGAACCCATGAGAGCTGAATAAGAGAATTAGAGAATGGAAGTAGGAAGAACTTCAGAAATACCGTTTTAACCTTCCCTCTTCAGTAAGGCAGTGGAAGTCTGGCCTTCCTCATAGAAATGGCAGAAAAAGAATAAATTTTTACAAGCTTCTTTTTATATAGTGGTTTATCCTAGACACACATTGCTGAGTAAAGGACAAATTATGTTGTTGAATTCATCTTTAAACCTGAATTTCAATAAGTGACACAATAATATCTTGCTATGGAAGATATTTTAGCTCTGCATAAGCATGAGAAAAATGCCAGGTCTTGATTTCATTTTACTGGCAAGACAACAGCTCCCAAGATAGCAGCAAGGGAAGCACAAGGTGAAATTCAGATAGAAGTCAAACAGCCCCAAAGCTGACAGCACCTTGTCAAGCATCTTGGCCTTCCTGTCCAAGCATGGGCACAGAACTGGCCATCACTTTTTGTCACTTCACTCCAGCCAGACCAACAGCAATAAGTTACACTTTCAAAATGTCCCCTTTGGAATTCACAGGTGGTAGGCTGGTTTGGAATCAACAGCAGGAGTAGCTGCTGTCCAGACCAGTGCCTCTTGTGTGGGAGGTGACTGGATGTTACCAGATTTCCCACTCCTCTACCCAGTGCTGTTGTCAGGAGCCTTTTCTTTCCCTGAGGGGGCTATGAGCTTACAAACACAGAACTCCAGTGGGCCTTTTCTGGTACATGTGGGCACCTACCTACCTCTTGATATGGTCTTCAGACAGGGTCTATAAAAGTCTGGAAGAAAAGTACAATTAGAGAAAACATAAGGGAAGCATTCCAGGACTTGTTCTTTCCCTCATCACTTCGCAGAGAGCAGTTTCCAGGTAGAGATGGGTCAGGGCTCCTCATCCTCTCGTCATCCAGCCATCAACCTCTCATCATTGACAGCTCCTTGTGTTTCATCTGTGATGCCAGGGGCAACCTAATTCCAGTTCCATTCCAGATATTCTGCATTCCTCAAGCAGGTTATTGAGCAGAAGCTGCAAAACCTCCCAAAGGCAGCTTTTTTCCTGGTGGTTGCTCCGTATTCATAAGATTTCCGTTAATGATGTTGCATCTTGTTTCACAGCTAATTACACTTGCTAGATTCTGGCTTCTTCAGAAACCTGTCCTTTCCCAGTAAGCCTGTAATGAATACATTTTTCCACCATTCTGAGTCTCAGGTTTCCCAGAAGACTACCCATCCAGTACAGGTATTAAAGCTAGATGAAAGGTTGCTAAAGGTTTTGGATTTGAAGGAGCACTGAAAGACCCTTTTGCTTTCCTTGCCAGAAGATGTACCTATTCAGAGAGACTTTAAATGATAGTTTGAAACATCTGGGGGATGTATTTAAAAATACAGCAATGCTGTATACCTTTGAAAACTTTACACACATGTTGACCTTGTGTTGTGAGATAGGCTTACATACACAAACGTTTATTAGTAGGCTGTTAAGATGATGGCTTACATTAGTTCTGTGGTAAGGCCACTTTCAAGGAAAAAAACTAAGGGGAGACTGAAGGAAAGCAAGAAAAAGCCAAAACTGTCCACAGTGATCATCTGGGAAGAGAAGCAATTGCCATCTCAAGAAGCATCTTCCACTGGCTCCTCTCCAGCACACAGGCACCCTTTTCCACAGAACTATATAAGTTCATCAGGATCCACTTAACCCTCCTACTGGTGTTTGCTTCTGCTGCTGCTGCTGATGGCTGGAGCAGGCTTTCTCCTGGGGCTGCTGCTGCAGTCTACGTCATTGATAAGGTATGCACTTGTCTATTATTGGGTCCCCATAGCATAACTCAAAGGCTTCAACCAAAGGATAGGGAAAGGAAAGAGAAAATAATTATTTGATTCTGGGAGCAATGTGTTTCTCAAGAGAACTGACCATAACAGTGCCATCAGGGGTGCGAGGAACAAGGCCTTGAGGATAATAACATGAGAATAACATCATGAGAGCAACAAGGGACAATTTCTGCCACAGAGGGTTGGGTGACACACTTCAGAGTTTCAAGGCAAAGGTAGATTACAAAACTGCAGCTATAAGTGCCCTAGAGTTACAAAGGTGAAGGCATCTAAGGCTCTGAGCAGCATTTCTGGGCTTGAAATGTAGTATGCTGTTAATTCCCCTCCATCGCTTCACTTTTTACTCTGATAGGTGACTGCAGTCTCCTCTGTCTGCTGTTCTCCTTCCCATTCAACATTTCTGATGGTTCTTTCAAGTGCAGTGTCTCCCACGACCAGCACACACTCATGCCCTGCAGCCAAAACCCAAGCACCTCTGCCTTGCATCGACAAGTACTTTCTTCCTTGCCTTTACTGGACACTGTAATACAGAAATATCTCACGTCCAGTGACAAAAACCTCCTTTTTGCCTTCCTAATTCTCTGAGCAGCAAAAGTTATTTTTCCTGCTTATTAAATAAAACACATCTGCCAGCTTTGAAGCCACCTGTTCCCGCTTAATGGCTTGTTTAGTGGCAATGGGACATAGTGAGATATCAAGTGCCACAATACCCTATCATTACTCATCATGTGTTCATCCTTGCAGTAACTTTGTTTTTATGATATTTAAAAAACTTTTTGCATAAAATTAATACCCTGATATTTTCCTAGAAGTTTTCTACTCTAGTGTTCTATGTTAGGTTTCTTTATAATCAGATATAGTAAAAAAAATATGTATTTACGACAGTTACTTCTTCTCTGGCATTTGACACTGTCCTTGAAATCCTTGTCTCTAAACTGGAAAGACATGGATCTGGTTGATAAACCACTTGGTGGCTAAAGAATTGGCTGCAACTGGATGTATTCGAAGTTTGAGGTCAAAGGCTTGATGTCCAATAGGACACCAATGAGAAATGGGGCTCCTCAGGGGCTGTTCTTAGGACTGGTGATGTTTAATACCTTTGTCACTGACACGGACGGAGGGATTTGAGTGCAGCCTCAGCCAATGACACCAGGATGTTTAGTATGATAGCATGCTGGTGGGAAGGGATAACATCCAGAGGAGCCCTGACAGACTTGAGAACTGAGTCTGTGCAAATGTTCTGGATTTCAGCAAGGCCAAGTGTGAGGTTCTGTATCTGGTTTGGAGCAATCCCATGCACAGATAAAGACTGGACAGAGAATGGATTCAGAGCAGCCCTGGGCAGAAAGAATTGAGAATGTTGGTGGACAAGCAGCTCACCATGACCCAGCCACGGGCTCTTGCAGCCCAGAAATGTGTCCTGGGTTGCACCCAAAGCAGCGTGGGCAGCAGGTGAGGGAGGGGATTCTGCCCCTCTGCTCTGCCGTGGTGAGACCCCACTCACGATGCTGCATCTGCTCTGGGGTCCCCAGCACAAGAAAGATGTGAACCTATTGGAACAAGTCTAGAAGAGGCCAGGAAGATGATCAGAGGATGGAACCCCTCCTATAGGGTTCCACTTCTGTAGACAGTCTGAGTGTCGGGGCTGTTCAGCCTGGAGAAAAGAAGGCCATGAGGAGACCTCACCACACCTTTCAGCACTGGAAGGTCCTACAAGAGAGCTGGAGAGGATCTTTTTACAAGGAGTGTAGTGATAGGACAGGGAGGAATGGCTTTAAACTGGACGAAGGCAGGTTTATATTGGAGAGGGTGTGTTTACATTGGATATTAGGAAAGAAGTCTTCACTATGAGAGTGTTCCAGACCTGAAGAGCCAGAAGTAAATTGTTCCATTGGCATGTGGATTTTGGTGATAGGGGTGGCAGCAGTTCTCCAACATATAAACCTGAAACATGTTAGGAATAGGGTTCTGCAAAAACCCTTAAATAGCTGTCTCAAGAGGCTGTAAGAAACTATTTTGTTGTTAGCAGTTTTTATGTACTATGTATGGTAAGCAGCTTTTTAAGGACCGAAATGCTGGTTGTGACCTGTTTGTTTTCCCTAATAAAACCAAATATAGGAAAAGACAGTCCATAAGGACACAGATTTTAAAAACAAAATAAAAAGATCAACAAAATATCAGGTGCGATGGAGAAAAAGAAATAACTGTAGTTAGTGTTTTAGCTTGTGAAAAATTGGCAAACAAATGCCAGGAAGAAGAAATTGGATAGCACAATAAAGAAGATTAAAGGTTCTAGGGGGAAAATCAAGTAAGTGGAGCATGAAAACACAAAACTGGTAATTAATACAAGTAGGCACAGGTGAAAAAAAGCTTACAGGGGAAACGAATACATAAGTCACTCAAGCTGTGCAGAGTCAGAGTGCAAATGAAAATTCAGTAGCTAACACAACGAAAGGAAAAATCAAACTGTGGCTGGAGGAACTCGAGATGTGCATTGACAGCACAACTGCGAGAAGGCAGATCTAAAAGAGTAGGCACATCTATATCTTCCTTTCCCTGGGAGGTCATGCAAGGACACTGCAAAAAAATGGAAAACAACAAGATCTTTAAGAAAATATAGAAAGGAACACAAAACCACTGAGAACACAGCCTATTGATTATAAATTTCTAGAAACCATGGAGCCCATAAAAATAATGGATCAAAAAAAAAAAAGCTTTTGAAGATAAAATTGGACTGTTCTGAAAACAACCAGATGACATCTTATTAAAAAGCTCAGAATTTCCTCTTTTTTTTCACTCTCTCATTCTCTCTCTCTTTTTTTAAATTTTTTTTTCCTGCAGGCAGAAGGCTTCTCATCTAAAGAGCAAATGAAGTAATTTTGCTCTTCCCACTTTTGTAAAAATGGTTGGGCCAGAAAGGCAAAACAGCATTACTCACAGGATATGTTATTTCTGCAATAATGAAGGGAAATCAGTTTTTCTTATGAATCTAACTCAACCGAGGAAAATGTCAAAATTTACCTGTGATTTTGGCAGGCGTCTCTGAATGGTGACTGTGTGGAATTGTTCTGTGTTTTCCCCTTTTGCAAAGGTCTCCTCTTCAGCATTTAACCAAATGAGGGGAGGAATGAAATTTATTTATGGAACTCCCAGTGACTGCTTTTTTTTTAATCATTACTACATCTTAAATATCTGCTATCTGCATTAGCCTCTGTCTCTTTCTGTCTCATAAGAAGCACCTTATTTACAATAAGGTAAGCTCAAGAAACAGTTGATTTTAAAGAAAATGCTCGATATATTGTGATACTTATTGATGTCAGCTGTCCATTTTTAAATACTTGTACATCAACTGAATCAATGTGGCTAGAGGAAAATGCCTTACAACATTCATTCATTTTGTGCAGTGAAGCACATGAGGAATAGAATTTTAATGACAAACTGCTTTAAACAGTAAATAGAGGAAATCCAAACTGTAATTTAAGTAGACCTGCGCGTGAAAAAATATTATAGCAATGCATGGGAAGGCTGCTGCTCAATTCCCATCTGATACACAGATTTGCCAAGATGCAGCTGACTTAATATGACACTTGGCAGAAGAACAGCAAACCATTTAAGTACTTTCAAGGAATTTAAGTAGAAGAAAATAAATAGAATAAAGCATCTTCATAAACTGAATTCTATATCATACTAATATTCTGTGTATTTAATTTCAGTCTACTCCTTTTGACACTGCAAAATTGTTAATCAAACATTGAAAATAAAATAGTGCCTTCACTGAATATGTTATGTACAATTTTGCAGCCATTTTTAAGATTTCTTTTCATGGAAATGCAAAAGAAGCATCTACTTGCCACCTGTATAGTGCACGTACTCTGATATTTTGGGTGTGTTACAGTTAAACTTCTAATTACATGGGGCTTGGACGAGAGTACAGCAGAATGAAGTAAGGTGGCATCACAAGCAATTTAAGTTTTTTGAGTTAATTAAAGCCTTGAGCTCCCATGTGCATGTCAGGCAAGGAACGTGACAGCAAGATTTGTAAGAACTGTGCTGAATCTCTGCTGCAAGCTGGGAGACAGCAGGAAAAGGGTTTTCAGACATGAAAACACAGCAGACATATCACATCCTTGCATCTTTACAGGAACATTTAGAAAGTGAATCGGGGTGCATTGCACCTGAAAGGGAAGCTGTGATATTTGGTTTATGTCATGATATTCCATGATATAAACCAGCTGGAAGGGAATCTCTTTGAAAGCAGTATTTAAAATCAGAAAAGCTGACCAGTGTGGATGCAGCACCTAACACGGAGACCACAGTGTACATCCAATGTTGTAGCAGAGCAGGAAGCTGGTTCTAGCTCACTTTTATCATTTTCACATCTATAATTTTCATTTCTAAACTAATAAATTTTCTCTTTTTGGAGACCACAGAATTTGCTTTTTAAGATTTCTTAAGATATTTCGTTCATTTCTAGTAAAGTATACATTTTATTAATTTTGACATGTTTAATCAGTCACACAGCCCTGATTAACTACCATTTGTTGAATAATTTTTACATTACAAACCTCTCCATTAATTTTCCTGGGTGATTGGAAGGTGTAATGAAAAGTTTTACGAAGTGTTGCCCTATGTTCAGCATGTTGCCGTATTCCAATTCCATAAAGCTAGAGAAATCTTCTTCCAGAGTTTTAGAGCAGTCTCTATAATGTTCTATTTATATTCTTACAAAGCCCTTATCACTGTGACATCTGACTACTTCCCAGGCCCCTATTACATGACACACAGCTACCTTACTTTATTGGAATGCTCCTACATAATTTTTCTGCTTGGAAGAAATGGAAGAATGTTATTTTTGGGTTACTTAAAACTGCCTGTGTTTATTTTTAGCTCAAGAGGTGCCTTTTGCACAGGGAAAATGATACTTTGAAGCAATTCTTCATTCCGTCAAGAGCTTATTGTGTAACTGCAAACCATTACAAAACTCAGGGCCTAAATAAATACCTACTCTACAGACCAGGACTGAATTTTTCCATCTCCTGAAACCAATCCACTATCAAAGATTGAACTGTTTGTAGCTGTGGAGAAACATTAGGTTTTCACTGACAGAAGCCATGGAAATCTTGGGGGCAAATAAATTACTAGTCACATTCTAGAGAGGTCAGAAATAAGGACTGGTAGTTAGATTCACAATGACAGATCATCTCTTTGAGAAAATTAAGGGGGAAGTATTAATAAATACACACTAAAAAGAGGGTGAAACATAATGTTTACATTATACATTAGCAGCAAAAATGTGAGAACATTTACATAAGGTACATTGGTAAATTGCCAGTGATATTTTTTATTTTAAAGTTACATTTGCATGAATCACATATCTGTTTTACTCAGAAATTTTATGGTGTTCCATCTCAGAAATTTGACTGAGAATACTTCTCTTTATGAATAGTTTATAAGAAACACCCTAAAGTTTAGCACTGTGTGACTTTTTCCAGAGAACTGTCACTCTGTCTGATGCTTCTGTGGAGTCTAGAATTCAATAGTTCTGTCTCTGTTTCTCTCTGCCAGACAAAAACTGCAAAAAATTATGGAAATATGAGCTCCTTTTTTATGCATTTCTGAATGAGTGTAGAAACAGCAGACTTATGGAAAATAGTCATTAATAAAGAAAGTTTCCAGAAATAAGATTTATGTTCCTTTTTTTAATTTATTTTGCCTTGAGCCAAACAGTCCAACAAATAAATTTCACCAACAGTAACAGACACAATCATCAATAAGCTAAATAGCAGAATTTGTAAGTATAAATGAGCTGATCTGGAATGAGTGAAGAAAGATGGCAGTAAGTTCCAAGAATGCAATTATTTCTTGCAGAGTTGAAAAGGTACCAAAAAAATCCTCCTTGCCACTGCTTAATCTATTACTAGTGTCCAAATCTTGAAAAGTAAATGTCTGAAGACATTTTTAAACACTGTCTCTATCCCATACAGGCATTGTGTCAGAGCCACATACAGCCATTGTCACCAAATATAAAAGTAACTTTTATATCTATTATTGAACACTCTTTCCCAAATTCCAGGGCTGCCCTCTCTTCTGTCCCAGCTGTTGCAGGCAGGTCAGCCTATGGGAAAACATCCATGAAGAGTGATGGCAGCACAGGGCTCACCACCAATGCCAGAGCAAATCTGCTCAGTCTGACTGACCCAGGCTGCTTTTGCCCATTTGGCCAGGAAGGAGTTTTAAAAACTAAAATTAGGCCCCCTAAGAATTATTAAAGTCACAAGTGAGATGTTGTATTTTCCTCTTGTCCCACCCACTGCCCAAAGCAAAAGGAAATGACCTTCCCTTGCTGGCATGTTGTCACAGTGTGCTCCAAGAGCTGTGCCATGCACACCCACAGCTACACTTCATCACACCCTGAGCAGAAAGATTTTATCCTACAGAAGTCAAGCACCACATAAATTCTTAATTTTCTTTGTCCCAGGGCTGCCACAAACCACGAGGTTTTTTTATAAAACCTTGTAACACATTTGTAAGCAAAAATACTGTCCTCTGCTTGTAAACAGTCACAGCTCTTGCTGGTCACTGCTCTGAATCTCAAATGTCCTTGATACAGCTGACCTTGAAAAGAACCTCCACTAAAACTATAGTTATGTTCCCACAATCCAGAGAAAAGTTGCCAATAACTTTGCTCCATAATACACCAGGCCAAGAAGCTGATAAAAGCACTTCCTTCCTGTCCTCTCAAAGCAGAGCAGTAAAGGCAGAAACAGCATGAGAAGAGAAGCTGAAAGAAGAAAGGCAATTCCGAGCACTCACAGGCACTGCCTGCCCTGATGGTCCCAGGAAGGCTTTCAGAGAGAATTCCTCCAGGACCCCTGTGAAAATGGCCTCAAGGGTACTGCTGCCAGAGCCTCTTGTCTGCTTTTCTACCCAGAGACAGTCAGGTGCAGGGAACCATTAGCCTATTTCTTTTCCTATCTTTAACTGCAATTTGTAGCTGCAGTCCTAAGCTATAGCTAGATGTACATCAAACATATATTATTTTGCAGCAAATACTATAAGCACTCCTGCCCTCTCTTGCCTGTTGAATTCTGCCTCTATAGAAAACAAATTATCTTTGAACTCTTCAGGAGACTGGAGGTAGTGCTTGTATTTGGAACAAAAGATGCTTTCCCACCACAGCAAAGACACAAATAAATAACTGCAGCTTGGTTTCTCTCCCCCAGACACCAGCTTAGGAAAGATCTGTTTTTCTTCAGCATAAAAAGCAAACCCATAAATAACCTATTGAAAGGGACCTCTCTCCCTTTAGTGTTGAAAAATGGTTTAGAACTATATATCAAATCTATAACTTTATCTTTCTCCCATCTTCTTTTCAATCTCTCTTAAAGGACCTCTGAGCCCACTTAAAAAGAGCGAAAAAAGTCATAAAGTGACATTTCCAATGCTATTCAGAATCCTGTCAATCACAATCCAGAAGGAGGTGATGAAAGAATTCGGGCCACTTCTTCTCTGTTTTTATTCTATTAAAAAAAATAAAAATCAGAGCACCTGACTGTGAAGGTTTAGTAGGGCATAAAGCCGGAGCTTATGAAACCTTGCTAGAGATTTTCTGCTGGTATTTGCTGTTAAGCAGTTAATTATATAGTAACAGTGTAAACTTTGTACTGTTTTTGCATAAGAAATGCCCAAGAGGAAAAGCCTTTTTTTGGCACAGAGGTACTACAACCAAACTTTTCCAGCCCAACATAAGTAGATTCATCCTTTTTTTTATGCTGTAAGAAAGCAATTTTGTCAGGTGGCCTATAAATATGTAGACAGAAGAAGTTCTGGAAGAAAAATTTCTACCAAAAAAAAAAAAAATCCTAGTTTTCATTTCCTATCTGAAAGCCTGAAAGATCTGTGTTTTTTCATATTTTTCATTTTCTTTTATCACTTCTAACACAGGAGATAAGGAGCAAGAACTCACTGTTCTTCCTAAGGGAAGGGTTCTATTGAGGAAAAAAAAAAAAAAAGGTCTGTGAAAGAAGCTTTGGTCTTTGTTTACATTTTTATGCTTCACAGTTTTTATGTTGTCAGCAGTGAATTCCTCTTACCCTCTTTGCTAGCAGTCTCCTGGAATTGAGGGAATGACTGAGAGTTTTTTACTTGATGGAGTGGAGTGAGCTGATAAGGACTGAGCTCTTGGTTACTCCAGAACCAGTGTCCAAGACTTTTTTAGTTCCCAAGCCTTCCTTCCACACAGTTTTTACCAATATTCTTTCTAAATTTGTTTCAAAGCTCTGTTAGTGTTTGAACTCCAGCTCTCAAACTCCAGGTTTGCAAGCACAACACTGCTCCTGTCTCTGTCCCCAGGGCTGACCCCCTGTCTCCAGGGAAATACAAGCTGGAACAATTTCTATGCCAACTTTATCCCACGAGCTGTCAGAAACGTGGTTTGACAGATCCTGCAAGGAATTATGAACATAAGTGTGCTGAAGATGATTCACAATACTTCTCTCCAGCCCTCCTGTGCATAGGGAGAACATGCTGCCCTTTCCACAGCAATTTTTGCAAATTGCACTTGCCCCAGAATGTCCCACTGGAGTTTTGGCACAACCCTTCTCCCACACTGTCCAACCATGATGGCAATCTCTTGGCAGAGGTGTTGTGTGCACAAAATGTTATACAACACTCACTTCACAGGCCTCCTCTGGTTTTGAATATGGCACTGCTTTGTTTTCACCACCAGCCCTGGTTTGCTTCTTTATATCTCTAAGATAATTCAAGATATTCCTGGTTGCTGGGTAATACAGTTTGCCTTTTGGGTTGGGTAGCCCTAGCCTATCCAATATGGTTATAATATATGGAAGTTCCAACTTTCTGAGAAAAAAGAACATAAAATTCCTTTTCATCTGCATAATCCTTCACAGTTCCAAAAGAATATTTTGTTTTAGAAATGCTAAAAATAATTTATAATGGTAGAAATTCATGACAGAGTACTTTCAGGTAGTCTAGCTTCAGTCTCCTACCTCATTCTCCCAACTTTCCATGTACACACATCTCCTTTTCTAATGACAATTTTGCAGTTTGTTAAATAATTATATGTAAATCAAGTTTGTTACACACATTAAATTTATGTAATATAGGAGTTTCTTCACGGAAGAATAGAAGATAATATATGCTGCTAAATGTTATTATATTGTTGTAGAATTGTGCAAGCAAGCTGCTGAGCAGTTTAAATCCCTCACCTATTGAAATTCCATAAGGTTGTGATCAATAGATCCCTAATGTATCATTACAGTATTTTATCTGTTTGTTAACTAACTACACTTTTAATGCAGTTTGACTGCTTCTATTTTTTCCAATATAAAATAAACCGAAACTTTTATTCCAATATCTTTCTTGAATGGAGATGTCATACAATAGAAAACCTGTGGATCACCACTGATGACAAATCCTTAGTTGAAACACACTGTCCCAGTTCAAGGGCATAAAAAGACTGAGCGTCCCAGTTTGCCTGGCTTTGCAGTCCAATCTGTTACTCCCTTTTCTGAGTACAGAAATGCTTCATGACCTTTCATACTTCCTGAATTATCAGTGAAGTTTGAAGAAATGGCCTCTGCAATGAATGATAAATTTAGCTATTTTGTCTCTAGCAATCACTGTTAAATCTGTTGGAAATTTGCTTGGTCCTGTAAAGAAAAAGGTTGCACTTTTTCAGCATAGTAAATTGATTAAAAAAAGAATCTGTTCCACGTGGCTTTGGAAATTAGTCATACTGAATCCAAAAAAATGGCAGGTAGGTAATGCACTTAACTCATATCTGAAAAACTGCAATCATGCATCATGGACTTAACCTGGCACCCCAGGTCTAAGCAGGAGGCATCTAAAGGTAAATGTTCAGCCAGGCTCAGCATCTGCTGTGGAACCAAGAAGAACATGGAGTTCTGGTAGTTTTTGCTGTTTAGGACAAGCTCATAAAATCTGATGTACTATGTTGCCAGTCCTCTTTGTTAGAACAGTGAAGTTGTCTTTACTACCATAAGTGATAAGAACTCAGATAAGTCTATTTTCTGTTCAACTGAGTGCAAGTCTAGTAATCCATAAACTAAAATCTCCTCACGTGTCTCTTTTCAGTTTGTTTGTTTTGAGCCAGGATTTTTAACTCAAACATGTGTGTTTAATTGGGAAATATTTTATTAAATTCCTGCATAAGGATGGCATAGTCACGTATCTGCTAAAGATAATTTGTTGCACAACTTTATAGACTTAACAATTTATGTTATTAGGGCCCATCAGAGATTTCTCAGGATCAAGTTTTTAGGGATGAGGATAATGAAATTAAAGACATTTTTAACCTTTTCAACAAAACATGGCGAACTTCAAGATTTTCAAATATTGCTTTGATGCAATTGAAAGCCTAAAAGTTTGTTTCTGAAGAAGGGACAGGAAAGACATTTCAAAACCAGTGGAAATTTAGTATAAGGTAATGGAGTTTGTTTTTCTTCATTGGCTTTGGGGTTTTTTAGAAAGGGAAACAAAAGAACACTCCTAAAATAGCAAGTCTCCTTTAGAATATGGGTCTCTTTATCTTAGGAAGGGCAAGTTTAAAAACCCATTTTTAGGAGATCCCATTTTTAACGATTTACTCTGTTCTCCACTTAGTTTGCTGAAAATAAGAGAAGACCTTTCCAATGCACAACCCAAAACCTTCACATTTACTTAATTTATTGATTTTCTTCTCCCCCTGGAATAATTACATCATAAGTTTTATTCTCTCTGTTGTTACTTTGCTTATATTGAGTGCCAATATCTCCCTCATCCTCACATCCGAGGAAGGAGTCAAATATACTCTGCTTTGAAAGAAGGAGATTAAGGTTTCCAATTTATAATATCCTAATTGGGCATCATTCCCAGTTCATGAGCTAGAGGTATGGGCTTCTAAACAGACTGTAGGTGCTGCAAACACTCATTAGTGTTTGGGAAGATGCTAAATATCCCACGAAATATGCATGAAATAAATATTGTCCTTATGCTTTTTTTCATCTGTTCTCTGGATCCCAAAAACAGGAATTTGTGCTTGTAAGGTGGTCATCCAAAATCCTGTATTCATACATTAACTAAAAATTCATATTTATTTCCTTAATGACATAAAATCTATAATTTTCAGATCTATTGTGAACATAAATGCCCAAGGTAAGAGCAAAGCCATTTCCTACTGTAGTGTCTCAACCCAGTTTCAAGTTCTCATGGCATAATCACACACAGAATTTTCCATAAATTTTCTGGACTTGAAAATAGTTCTTTCAGCATTCACTCTACTATAAAATAAAAATGTTGAAAAATATTAAGTCCTTGTGGTAGAAGAACATTAAAAGTTTTCTTAAAATGAGCTCAGAATATGTTTATATATAAATATATACTAAATATATATAAATTTTATATATATATATATATCCCACACATTTTAGATTATTTTCTTAAATTTGAAAACTGTTTAGAGTTTTAACACTGACAGTTCTCTATGAAAAAAACAAAAAAAAAGAGTACCTAGCCACAGAGCAGAGTCTGCACTGGAAAAACAATTGTCAAATTCCTACTAAATAAGACTCTGCCTTCAAAGAATCTAGAACAGTCAAAGAGAAAGAGAAATAAAAATAATAGGATTGTTTAGACTAGTTCAGATGCATGATTTTTAGCTAGTAGTAAACCACACATTTTCTAGTTCTCCTTAAGGTAGTCCAGAGGTTATTTTTATCTCTGTGCTATGTATTTTACTGAGGTGCTCAAAGGGATGTGATAAAGTAGATAAAAATGCAGGAACAGCCTCAATTTGTATCCTTCCTAGAGATGTTAAGTGTGGGGCCACAAAGCAATGCCACCATTAGGTTACACGATTTCTAGATGGGAAGCCTCTGTGAAAAATCTTCTTTCTTCTGCTCTTCTTGATTAAAGTTAATTCATGCAGCCCAGATGACTCTACAGTTATCAAACAGTCTATTTGTAAGGATCTGCTAAAAGCTAACATGAAATTGTCAGGAAAAAACACGTCAAAACAACCTAATTTCTTTCTGTGACAGCGTAAGAGGCCTCATGAATGGGAGAAGAGCAGAGACTGTCACATATCATGACTTTAATAAAGCTTTTGACACTGTCTGACATGACATTTGCATAGGAGAACAAAAGCACTGGAGTGTGGGTAAGACAGCTCTAAGGTCAGCATGCAGCTGACTTGAAAATGCTACTTAACAAGAGGATACCATTTTTTTTTATTGACAAGATAGAAGAAGGAGGCAAGAGGGATATAACAGGGGTCTGTCCTAAATCCAGTGCTGCATGGTATTTGACTTAATAAGCTTCTTGATTTGAGGTTTTGAGTTTGGAGGGTGGGTCACCAGTTTGGAAGGGAGGATTACATTTGAAAACCATCTTACTACGCTGAAAAATGTAAAAGAAATGCAAGATGTAACTCAAGGCAAATGAATGAAGTAGCAGAGAAATTATGAACAACATGAATGTATGCTGGGGAAAAACTAATGAGGCATGGGAATATCCAGAAAAAAAAAGAGCAAAAGTGAGAAGAAATCCTGAAATATTACAGTGCAAAAATCAAATTAAGAGGAAAGGAGATGAAAGGCTGCCCCGCAGGGTTATGGAGTCTCCTTCTCTGGAGATATTCAAAATCCAGCTCTGTGCAAAATCCAACTCTGTGTAACCTGCTCCAGGTGAATATGTCTTAGCAGGTGGGTTAAACTAAATGCACTCCAGAAGTCCCTTTCAACCCCAACCATTCTGAGATTCTGTAATCCAAATATTTCAATTGTTGCTAGAAAGGGGAAAATTATTAAATGTTCTTTTTGTCTCCTGTATCCTTTGGGATAGGGTAGAAGTGCCCTTGTCTCTCAGTGAAACAAATGTTAGGGTGCAGCTCATTGAGACAGAGGAAAGGAGCAGGGCTTTCTGAGCCCCTCCCAGTCCCTTTTCCTGTGATTTCTCTGACATGCAGACAGACAGTATAGATTCCAGTAAGAACCTATTGTTCAGGGAACAATTTTATAGCTGCCATTACTGTCCTGGTTTAGGGCAAATATTTAGGAGGAAACCTCTGGGGGGTCTCCTCTAGGAAGAGCCGATTCCAATCGCCCCTCCCCCTACCGGTCCGGGAAGAATTTCCTTAGAGAAAAGTGGAAAAAACTATTTATTTAACACATAGAATATTTACAAGTATAGGGAAAAATTGGATAATATGAAAACAATGAAACCTCTCCTTCCTCTGAAGAGATGGTAGACTCAGAGTCCGTCTGAGTCCAGTTCAGTTCTCCAGTGGGGGGACGATTGCCGGGCCCGGCTGTAGAAGTCGGCGAGGGTGGGGGGGGGGCCCCCCGGGGGTTCCCTGGTGTCCTGGGCCCACGCGATGCCAACCAGTCCCAGGAAGAGGAAAAAAAGAAAAAATTCCCAGCAAAAGAAACAAAGTCTCTCCCTGCAAAAAGCCGGGAAAAATCCGAGGAAAAAAACCTCTGCTGTGTGCTCGGCCAGCACCCCCACAACAGAGTGAGGGAAAAAAAAAAAAAAAAAAGAGATAACGCTGTCTGCTGGAATGCAGCCTCTCCGCTCTCTTGACCTTGGTTCGTAGTATCCTACAGACAAACGGCGAGTGTTTTTTTTTCCTCCACCTTCACTTTCACTGTCTTCCTTGGACCAACTTAAAGCTGCAGAACTTAATGTCCGGCATAAGCAAGGGGACGATTGGGGATACAAACAGGTCATATGGCCAACCCAGGACAATTACAAACTTAGAATATCCCATCTACACACTTTAACTTCCTGCACTAAAAATCACACCAGTAAGGACCATGACATCAGCTGCCTTGCTGGAAGAGGAGCAATGAGAAATGGCAAATGTGCATATTAAGATTGATATAGATTTGTGAAGACAGCCCACTGTAGCCTGGATTGTGGTGCTCCCAGACACCATGAAAGCAGTAAAAATGACAGTATGGTTTGTATTGTATATTTGTCTGAATATAAAATAGGACCTTTAAAAATTCTTCTCATGGAAATCGGGATCAGAGTTCTTAGAAATCTCATATACTTCCCTGAAACATGTAAGATAACTGAGTAGCTTTAGTTAATCCCAAGTAGACTTTGTGTTCTTTTATTACTATTTCATCTTAACAAATAAAAAATCAAGGTTTAAAATGCATCCTAGACCAGAGGCAGCATAAAACTTCTCATTTAAAAATAACTGTCAAAAAATTTATTGAATATCCCACTGAGTGGTAATGTCACGGCATATCAATTTACAAACAATAAAAAGCTGAATTTCTGGGTTTAGAATGTGTTCATAAGATCTTTCAGCCTCAAACAGTTAATTTCAAAAGCATTTTAAAACAAAGCATTTTTCCCAACTCTGTAGTCTAACTAGACTTTCTGAACCATGTTACCTTTACTATTTTTTGCTTCAAGTAAATTCTCTGCTTTCAAACTCAAGATGTAACCATCCTCTATATTTTAATGCATGTTTTATCCAAGCAAAGAATTAATAGAATTACTAATTACTAATTACGAATTAGATAATTACTAATCTAATAATATAAGAATCTCTCTGCAAAATAAGAAAAAACAATGTCCTGACTCAGTAGTATTTCTACTCTAAATATGCTCATGCAGTTCACATTTCCCAAATACAAGAGTGTCTCATAGTGATTAAAATTCTTATCTACACAGGCCACAGCACTCTTTAGAGGAGTGTAATTACTCACATTTCTCAGGTGAATAAACAGGCATCTAAGAGCATACATTTGGCATTAAGCACCAAACTTCTAATTATTCAGCCATCTCTTGGAATCCCCATCCCTCATTTAGGTCGGTTGTTTCCCAGAACAAGGGGTAGCAGGGTTTGCTTGTGCTGCCACCATAGCATAAAAAGTAATATATATGGGAAAGAAAAGGTTTGACATAAATTTATACCAAACCCATTGATGTGTTCATTTAAAAAGCCACATTACCCCACAGTGAGAAACTGGGAGTATCTTTGTGTGAAACTCACAAAGCATATGGTTTCCTGGAGTGAGGAAAAGTGTTTGAACTGCCTAATGTCATCCTTCCAAAACCTGGGTTCCTGGGCTAACCCCATCCCTTTTTAGTTGGGAGGTGAAACTGGAACTGTCAGAGATCAATTTGTCCCCTCTGCAGATACATCCCAGAACATCCTCTCTCTTCTCGTGGTAAGCACATTACTTCCCTACCAGCTGGATCTGTGAAAACACTTTAAATCTCTCTTTGTCATGTCCCACATGACTTTTCCTACCTTCAGACCATGAAATCTTATTGGTGATGAAGAGTAACTCCCTCAGTTTGCTATTGAAGCTGTTCTAGCTCCTGTAAATAATAAACCCCTGACTATGGAGACTAAAATCAAGTTCTATTTACATCTCAGCTGAGCGCTGTAACCATCAGACTGCAGAATCTGTCTGCAGCTCACCATCTGGCTCAAAGATTGTTTCAATATTCAGCAGTGTAGATCAGCTTTAAAGACAGAGGAAAAGTGGGTGCTTTTGGAATTTACTAATATAATATACAGGGACCAAGAAAATCGAGGTAGCTCTGCAGTTAGACAGCAAGAGGATTTTGAAGGCCAGTATTTTGGATTTAACCAAAAATATTTGAAAATAAAATTATTTTATTCTTGCTGGAAGTTGCGGTACCCTGAATTTTTTTTCAGAAAAGAGAATTGCTTCTGAATTGTTTTAGTCCCAAGAGATCAACTTCATCATTGGGCTTTCCTTGACTCCTGAGTTCCAGCTTATTTTGTGATGTGATATCTTTTCCTCCCTGCACAAACACATACAATTTTGAAGCATTCATAAGACAAAATAATAAAAAACCAACATAAATATATAAAAAGCAACAATAAAAAGAAACTTTTCATTAAAAACCCTGCTGCTGTTACACATTAGAATGAAAGAAATTATTACAATCTCACATAACCAACCCAGTTTATCATTTCCATTCAGCCAATTTCCTTTTCTCCTTTACTCTGAAATTAAAAATACTATCATCATTTGAAACTTACAAAGCATATTAAAAAGCTTTCTAAATCATCTGTAACAAGAGTTACACCAAGAAGTCGTAACAACTCTTGTGAGAAAATTCAATACATGAAAGCTCAGTTAAGACTGTCAAAAGGAAGCATAAAATCAAGAAAGCTATTCCCAATCTAGTAGAAAACATCAAGATATTTCTAAATACAAATTGAATGTTAGCGGCCCTAAGCTCTGAGTTCCCCCTTTGAAGAAGCAGATCTTTTCTTATCATAAGAGTAAGCAATTAGAAATTTTGTCCTTTTTACTCATTTATACATTTCTGTGCAAATTACTTTAATTTTATTATTGAAAGCATTTATTTGGCCATATCTTTGTGCTGTTGTAGAAGTTTACACATTATTTCAGAGAGCACTATTTGGGGATTTTAATATTTTTTATACATTTGTTCATACTGAAGTTCTGTGTGTGTCAATAGGGAAGCAAAGTCCAGAGCACATCACAGGAATCATGCACGTCACAGGATAGGATTTTTTTCCAGAAAAGAAAGAATGTGTGTGTCTGTCTACAAGTGCATAAGGAGCTTCTGTGCCCTATGAGGAAACAAGAGAGCTTGGTTGATGTGAGGGAGGATGAACAATAATCAGGCTGATTTCATGCTGGTACCTGATACCTGCAGGTTTGACATTGCCTTAGCAGCCCCATCTGCTTCCTGGGGGATGAGGAGACTCTCACCAGTCATCGTGGTTATATGACATATAAATATTACTTTATGTCCTTCAATTTATAGCAAATATATTGTAGAAGTGTTATGGTCTGAAAAAGTAAACTCATGTGGCTTCAGTCTCCAAAGACAACACTTGGCTTAACTCCCACTCCGGTCTGTATTTTGGGCAGCTTTCCTTATAGTCTTATAAACCTCTATTACATAAAGGAATTTAATTATTTTTACATTTGAGCTGCGTGAAAGGCTGATATTCAACTTATTAACACCAAAGAGAATTTTATTTAAGCCCTACCAAAACACCAACATAGCTGCCAGTACAGTGTGTAGGCTGTATTTACAGATCAGGATTTAGATTAAATTCTTCATCAGCTGTGCAAAGCACAGCTTGCTTTTCAAGGCACATAACTGCCACGTGAAAAGACAGCAAAGTGGGCAACTTCCATCTTGTTCTCACCCTCCTTCCATGAGAGGGGGAGTTCAGCCCTCCACAGATCTGTCCTTAAAAAGGGATAGAAAACCTTTAAAGCATGTCAAGTGTCCACCTTTAAAAAATTGATATATAAAGTGATATGGACTAAGCTGTGCACAAATGAAGGTCCATGGTATGTGAACAGAAAGTCATGTGGGTCAATGCCACTTCCGTTTCAAGTACACTATGCTCAGCTTCCATTTAAGAAGCTTCAGTTAATTTTCTCTGTTACTGCAAAAATCCTTAGACTATTCAACCTGCAGGACTATATCCAAGGGTGGGAATGTCCATCTGACTGGCTGTCCTTGCTCTGTCCTTGCTCTGTCTTGCAGCAGCCTGTACTTACCCAAATGCGCCCTTTTGATTCATCCAGCAGTGTAGGGATTATTATTAACTGCCCCTCCTGTATGGAGGGTCTGAGTGCAGTAGAGCAAAAATGGAAAATATCTCTGTTCATTCATATATTTTCCATGTGTATTGGGGAGGCAAAGGAGAGAGGCAGGTTTCAGAACAGGCCACTCATTATTGGAAAGAACAAGTTCATACAAGGTATTAAACTTCCAGCCTGGGAGCTAAAACCAAGATTTCAAATTAGCGAGAGTCAACAGTGTCTCACATCTCATCAGGCATTTTGAGGATGTGGATTGGACACAGGTCTGCAAGTGCTTCTGGGGGAAACAGGTGTCTTTGTAATGCCACCATCAGGATCGTTATGCTGAGATTAAAAGAAGAAGAAAGGCTGGGAGATGAAGGAAAACTCACTGCTGCTGATGTGGTCACCAGGGAATCTAATGGCTCAGCTACTCCAAGCTTCATTGTCTGGAGACCACGCTGGAGAAAAAACACATCTTGGGGGGAGATCTCTGTCATGCGGCGAGATCTCCATATCCTACCAGGGGACAGTTGCCTCTATGGAGAAGCCATCAGTCCAAAGCACATTTTCTGCACTTTGCTGCTGAGAAAAGAGGCAGAAAATCAGACAGAGCCAAGCACTGTGAGAGAAAGATTCTTGTCTAATTCTAAATTATGCCCCTGTCCACTGGACCTCAACTGTTGCAAAGTTGAGGCAAAGATAATTCTCATTTAACTTATTTTTGGTGTATTTTCACTCCCCTGCTAATGTGTATTCTGCCTCTGAGTTCTACGTAAAACACACTAAAACACTCAGTTTTAAAGTATTGGCTGTATATTTGTCTGGAGTTCTCGTATGATAGCTACAATCTACATAAGTTCCAGTGCTCTTGTTTGAAATGGAAAATATTGTTCATTTTTTAACTATTAAAGTTGTCTGATTCTTTTAAGAAAATAACCTCTAAACAACAGTTACAGATTACTATCTTTTTAATAGATATCTCTGGTTTTCATACCTTCTAATATATATCTCTGTTTTTCATACCTTCTCTATTCACTATAGCAATATTAAATGGCAGCATTGTGATATTCCTCCAACAATGCATATTGCTGACTCCCTCAGTTGAAACACGTTGTATCTACCAGGCTCTATTTAAGTTTAGATAACTAAAAAAGAGAACAAAGAACAAACAGGCTGCTTCTCTGGGTGTCTCTTGTTTCTTTTAATATTTTGCTAGGAGGCAAACAAAACTGAGCCTCACTTATCCAGACCTCTGCCCTATTGTGTCTCTTTAAATTAGATTTGCTGCAATGCAGTATTTTGTTTACTCTCCTAGAAATGAAGGACAGTGTTAAGTTGCTACAGAACCAGAGACTGCAGCAAACAGTCCAAACGTCTGTGATAGCTCGTGGGTTTTTTTAAGCTTCCCTGTACTTTGAAAAGAAGGTTTAGAAAGGTTTTGTGAAAAAAATAGAACAGTTGGAGATGTAAAACAGAGTTTAAGCTTCACAAGGGAGAATAGAGAAATTAGTCATTCTGATTCCTTTGTGAAAGAAAGGGACAGTAAAGGTAGGTGGCAACACCAATGCTAATAAAGCATGGGGATTATATGAAGAATAAAAGCTACTTATCAGTTTTTTAAGTTGCTACTTTTGGGATTTCAGACTAATAATAGCAGCTGAGAAGGTTTTTGTGGTGCTTTTTCGCCGCTCAAAATTACCTGATTTTTTTAATGATGTAGTGTATGGATGTTTTATGGAAAAGAAATCAGTGCTTTAGTTAATGAATAGGCACACATTATCACCTGTATATGGTGTTTATAAAGCACACATATGCATAGGTAAATGTTAAGAAACAGAAGGTTTGTGTGTTATACGAGTTCCAACAAAGACACCCACATAGGAAGACAGTTGCTAATAATGCTTTGGTATTTGCAAGCTTTGCAATCTCCCAGCCATACACTGGAGATATGATCAGCTGATGGCCTGAAGTCTCAAGCAGATCTACTTTTCAGTGAAAAAATCACCCATTTTATTTATAGGAGACAAATTTTGTTAACATTTACAAGCAAATGTGCAAACATATGTCTGAAAGAGTTAAATACAAACACAGTCTATAGATGATCAGTAGCCAAACACAGAGAAAAGGAAGAGGAAGATGACAAGGGAGTGCCCAAAATGATGGGAAGCAGAGTATGTGCAAGCCCCAAAGCAGAGCAGGAACAGAAGGTCTTTGCTTCCCCCTGTAGGGGAAAAAAACAGTCTGACCAGGTCTGATTTGCATATATTATTTATATTATTATTCATACGTCAGTGCACCCCTGAGACTCTGTTCTCTGCTGTGCTCTGTTTCACAAATTAGGAGACACAATGTATGTAAACACATTTGCAAAAGCAAAGGGTGAAGAAGCTGTGAGACGTAACAGCTAAAGAAAAGCAGTCACCCTTAATTACAGTTGTCTCTAGTTGGGTGGGAGTTTTATGGAGACTTAGTGCCTGTTTCTTTAATGTTTTATACAGATATCAGTTGGTACTGTTCTGCTTCTAGCTTTTAATAGGATATTATGAATTCAGCAAAATTTTGAGTGAAATCTCTTCCTTGTCCTTTTTTTTTTCTTTCTAGCTATCTTTTTTTCCTGTGGTTGCACCCAGACTCTGTCTGTCCAGTGTTATTTGTAAGCTCTTTATGAGATCTTCTCTTTGTATTTCTTTTCTCCGTCTTCATCTGTCTTTGTTCGTTTACAGTGAAGATAGAAATGAAGGACCCTGAGAATATTTTTAGTAGTAGATTTGTGTAAGAAAACCATTATCTATCCTGACTTACACAAAAAAGAAATAAAATTACAGACACTAGTTTAAGATAGCACTTCATCTCATTTAATCCCATCAACATGAAATAATAGACAGGAAAATGTAACTGAAACAAGGAATGGTTTCTTTCAAAACCTCCCCTATTGCACTTAGATTGAAGTCTGAGGACAGTTATAGACTCACAAGACCACACCCTGATCCCTTTAGCCTGTCTGTCATCAACAGCACAAATCAAAGCTATCAGAATATGGAAATGTTTCTAATCTGACTAAAATTACAGAAAGTGTCACCAGTGAATGACTCGGAGCACTGGAAGGCAGATGAATAATCTATGTATTCATTAATATTCCTTGGAATGTAAAAAATTAGTATTTCCATATGAAAGTGAAAATTTCTTTAGATTTTTTTCAAAAAGTTAAGGGTCACCCTCTGCTCTGGATGGGATACATTTAATCAAAGAATTTTATAGCTGACCTAGTTGTCCTTAGTTCCCCTAAATGGAGAGGAGACACTCTTCAGAAAATATTTCATCCCATCTTGAAGGAGATGTCTGAAATGGAGGATTACAGTCAAATACGCCACAAATATGTGTACTTATTATTACTGACCATGAAGACAGCCTAGAAACCACCAAAGGTAGGGGCAGTTACACTACATAAGTCTAAATTTAGACCAGACCAGTATAATCTTTCATGTAATAAAAAACAGATCCTTGGACTGCTTCTCATTTTTCATAATCTCTTACTATTTAATCATAATTACGCATCATTAGTAGGCTCCAGGCTCAGTTACAGAACTTCCCACAGTCTTTATCTGCCTCCTCTTCCCACTTGTCTCTTGAGGAGCAGATGCCACACAGTGCTGATGTTGCCTTACATGCGAATCACTGTCCAGTGTATGAAGCCATGGAATTACGTCTGGAATATGATGAAAAGGTAATAAAGTAGCTTTATATTGTAATCTGTGAAAAACCTTAATTTTTAGTAAAAAAAATCCCACCTGGTTCTACTCTGTTATCCTGTTCATCTGGTCATGTGACTGACTTACCCTAGGCAAGATGGGATGAAAATCTCCAGTGAAATTGTATTGCTTGTGATTTTAAAATCCCTTAATTCTGTGAGTTGAAGTAATTATCTATGGTGGGCTTCAACATAACTTTAAATTTTTAATTGTTACTGTTTAGTAAGCAGTAAACTTTTAAATGATAAATAAATCTGTTTCTTTATGGAGTTACCTTTTATACCATCTAATTTCTTTTTTTTTAATTTGCTGGAATCCATATTTAGCCATGAATAAGCTGCCAAGAGCTATTTGTACAATTAACAAGCAACAGCCTATTTTTCTTCAATGCCATTTGTTCTTGCAGATTTTTTGTACTGCTTATGATAACAATGGATTTATTTACCTACTAGAGATACTTTGAAATGGATATTTTAAATTATAAAATATTTCAAAAACAAAACAATTATTCAAATTTAGTATATTTTTATCAATAAATTTTTCCCCTTTAAGGAATATTTTTCTCAATCAATTTATGAATCAAAGCATTTATAGGAAGATTGATTAAATTCAAACTCAGAAAAAGTTACAAAGGGAATTTCAGATGCATATACAAAAAAAAGAACTTTATGTTCAAAAAAGAACATGTTGCTTTTAAATATTAGATTATTTTTCAGTCAGATAGAGGGATTTGTCAAAACGTAACTGTTCAAAGAAAATGTTGTGTTCTATGAGCACTTAGAACAACATTCTAAAACATATTGAAAACCAAACATTTTAAAAGCTTTAAACTCTCCAAACAACCTGCATATATACTTGGAAAATTTAAATTTAAAAAAAAAAAAGAAGAAATTTTTGCTCTTACATTGCTTTTCAATTTATAATATTGGCAATTAATAAAAATAAAAAAACTAAAAATCAAAATGGGATGGTTCAAAACCATCAAAACAAAATGTTTTTACTGAGCAACACAAATTCTTCTCTTTTCTCTAATGAACTCTTCTGAGGATTTTATCTTTTGTCTTACTTCAGCATAAAACACTTTCTAAAACCTTAAATATTAAAATTTTTATAAAAACCGTGAGACAAACAATTTCAAACAAACAAAATAGTTAAAGAAATTGACAGCTGTTAACAACAATAAACTGATTTGAGACAGTATCCTTGCATTTTCAGAGAAGGCTAATAGAAGTAAAAAAAAAACAAAACTATGTGCATGTTACCACCAAGTTATTCTGTGGTTAAGAAAAAAGAAGGAAGAACTTGTATACCTCCATGAATTTTTACTTCTTCAGTTGCACTCAAAAGTCTTATCTAGAATTGTGGTGGCTGGTTTAAATTCTGTCCTTGAGGAGAGAGAGAATCTCCATAGAGCAAGGCCTATTCCAGCTTGCATTAGGCTGAATTGCCTTCTTAGGAAATCAATCTTTTTTCTTTGGCTCTTTGGAAAATCTTGTCAATCAGCTTGGTATAACTAGATACCTAATTTTTATAAAGAGGAAATAATGTCACCTTCATCTAAGTTGGCCTTCAGCTGCCCTTGCCTTTAAGAGTTTCTGGATTTTATTCTCCAGGGCTGGGGGGGGGGGGTACAGAAGTACTGGTGAACAGTATCCTGCTGATGACTAATGAAAGTATGTTTTCTAAGGTGGATATGAAGGATTATTGTAGTTCTTCTATGCAAAATCAGTGCTTCAGTTTGGGATCAGGCAGAGTCAAGGCTCATCTAGGCATGCCAGATATCTGATTCTATAATGAAAGTAACATCCCAACAGACTGATAAATCCAATTGTCCTCAAAGGAGATTTAGGTTAATGGAGGTTACAGGAGAGGACAGGCAGTTAAGTAAAACTTATCATTTATGTTTTGTCTCCAGCCATGATTTCTTGTTATTGCAGAAAGCAGGTGATTTCAGCTGTGACAACTACCTAGTTCAAAAAGTCTGTGAAAGGTGTCTGTGAAAATTCATAGACCCTTTTAGCACAAAACTCTACCTAAAAGTCCAAGGCAGTTTTGAGACGACAACACTTTCCCTTCATCAAAGCTGTGACTCTGACTACCTCACCACAACTTCACAATGAGTGAGGGAGTAGCACTTGTGGCTATTTGAAGACAGACATCTGTCTATTCCAAGTCTGTTCATACAAATCAGAAATTCCCAATGAAAAGTCTTTCAATGTTTGTCCTGTTTATCCTTCTTCTCCCCTTTGTGAAATGACATGAAGTGGTTCACTGTATGATGAGCAGGGGTGTTCACATCACATTACATGGCAGAGCATCCATTATTATTGCAAACATCACTGTCCCTGTAAGGTTTAGAGTCACAGAATCATGGAATCATTAAGGTTGGAAAAGACCTTCAAGGTCATTCAGTCCAACATTTGTCCAAACACTGTTATGCCACTAAGCCATTTCATAAAGTGCCACATTTACTTGTTTCTTAAACATTTCCAGGAATGGTGACTCGACCACTTCTAGCAGGAGTTTACCTAGACTGGACTTCAGAGTGGCAGTTCTTGGCTCTTGAGAAGCAATGCAGTTTCTGTTCCTCTTCAGGAGCCTTGTGGCACACAAGAGCTGGACTGTTGTGATTGTACTGTGTGACTCCTGAGGGACAAAGATGATATGTGAGACATGCATGTGTGAGTAGGAGGGTTGTCCTGGGCTCTGCAACAAAAGAAAATATTTTCCCATTTTCTGTTAGAAGATCACAGCTCTGGTGCAGGACAGAACCCTCAGGAGCAGCCTGTCATCACCTCTCATATTTGCATTGAATTTATTTATAGCATTAAAAGCACCTTAGGAATTGAAAGGAGTGGGAGTGTGTACGAGGTGTTGAGAGATCTATGGAATGCAAAGAGCCCCTTGAAGCTTCCTTTTATTTCCAGGTACAATTGACTAAATTCCCTATCTTGTTTTGGTGTGCTGGCTACAGACACTGCACAGGGAAAAGCAGGGCAGTGGCTTCAAACAAATACTTAATTGAACATAAAATTGTTAGGGAGCAATAAAGATTCATAGTCCTCTGGTACAGTTGAGTGATGATGTGTCTTCCCTTGTGGGAAACAGTATCTGTTGTATTCTGAAAACTTCAGCTTTTGCTGTGTCCATAAATCGGATACATGATTAATTTTTCTCTCCTGGGGCTCTGCTGTGAAGGAGACCTCATCTGAGATCCCTGGCTTCTATTTAGCTGCCATCTCTAGCTTCAGTAAAGAGCCACATGAGAACTCTCTTCAAGACAAAATATGTCTATTGCATATTTCTGTGAAATCCTCAGTGAAAGGAACTAAACCATCCTTTCTGCCCAAGTCTCTCTTTACTTCAGATTCACCACTAGTTCCACGCTTACATAACAAGTTGTCAGCTCCTCAAAATTATGCTTGGAGGATTTGTAGGTAGAAAGAAAACTCTCATAATCTGTCCTTTCTTCTGTTTGTCCATGCATGGTGGCAGGGACTCCCTTGCTTTTTACAGCTTCAGGCCAGAAGATTTACAACCACCCTGGCTGAAGAGTGTCTGCACTGTAATTCCTACATTGTACCAGGATATTTTTATTTTTTACTCTTTGAAGAGTTCTTGCAGAAAATCTCTGGAAAGTGCTTAAGGAGCAGATTAGCATTTATCTGGCATGCCTCCCCTGAAATGACATTTTTAATACCAGTGTTAACCCCTTGGTACTTTTGAACAGAAGTGACATTTAGCTAAAAATCCTCTCAGCAACAGCCTGCATAAACAACAAAACAGGGCTTGGAGAACTTCCACCTGGATTTTATCCCCGCCTCATTGTAACAGGGACACAAGTACTATGTAGGATCTGAGGATGGAAAGATTGGGATGTATCCAGAGACCTTGAAAATACTTTATCAGAAGCCAGGAGGAGTGAAATGGCCGGGAGGTTTTGGATCCTTTCCTGATCGACAATAAAAAGATTTTATTTCAAACTTGACAGAGAATGGCACTATTTCTTTATTCGTAGACAGTGAGAACAGCCACTTTGGGAAGGTTTTCTATATGCTGCTGGAAGAGAGGAGAGCCAGTGGCTTTCCATAGGTTAATGTCTGTGCCCTCAGATAGTTTGGGAAATCTGTGTGACAGCAAACACTTTTATGAAATCATTAATTTATGCAACTTTTACTTATTCAAAAACATTCATTTATGCATAAATGATGCAACAAAAGACTGTTGGCAGAACAAATTCTGTTTATTTAATCCTCTGAATAAGATGGAGGATAGAAGTCCTGATCCCTGTTTGTGCAGTTATCAGATACCCTTTTCAATCTTTTAGTCAATAGTGCATCTGAATTTTCCTCTGGAATTTTAGAGTCAAATAAGGACATACAGGAGGGCAGTGGCTACACCAGAACTATTAAATTTATATGCTCTCAAATTCCCACAGGATGTGCCAAGGGACAGAACCATCTTCCACATCTCTCTTACACAAAGGACCATTTCTTGACAAACACTTATTAAAATACATGCCTTGAATCCACCACCCAGTTCTTCCAAACCAAATATATTTGAAATCAGACAACCCATGCCATGCTGGAGCTCTCTAACGGCTGTTGTATGAGGCTGTAGCAAGGTGAGTGTTGGCCTCTTCTCCCAGGCAGCCAGTAACAGGACAAGAGGACATGGCCTCAAACTTTGTCGGGGAAGGTTTAGGGTGGACACCAAGAAAAATGTCTTTACTGAAAGGGTTGTCAAGCACTGGAAGGGCTGCCCAGGGAAGTGGTTCAGCCACTGTCCCTGAACATGTACAAGATAGGGCAGGATATGTCACTCGGTGCCATGGTTTAGTTGAGGTGGTGGTGTTCAGTCAATGGTCTCAATGACTTGATTCTATGATTTTATGTGTTGGAAAGAGCTATTGTATCTTTTTACACATTTCTCTATCAGTCTGACTTCCTCCTACTCTACTTGACATACTTGGCATAAATGCTGGGGACATTTGCAAGTTCTTTCTGACTTATTACCCCCGGTAGAAAAGCTTCCTAATCCTTGTACTATTATTTCCAACAGTCAAAGTTTAATCATAATTTTAGGGTAGCTGGTACTTTCTTTAGAGTTCAAAGTTCTTGGGCTGAGTTTGTACAAAAAACAATCAAACAAGAAAAACCCCACAAAATCACAAGCAAGACACGTGTTACATAGATAATTTATTAGCTATCATGACAATGGAGAAAATGTAAATATTCACTTCTCTTGGGTTCAAGATCCAAAAGGAGTAACAGTTATGTCATGAGGACCTGATAGTTAATTTCTGATCACTGTTGCCTGGCAGTCCTGTGCTGAGTATGCCCTTGAGTCAAGATGCAATCTGTAAGATTTCCAGCTTGCTCTGACTGATAACTGACCCTCTTGGAAAAGAGTTGTTACTGGGAGCATTTGTACTCGAAGTGAGGTAACTGAGCCAAGGGAAGTACCTGCCTGTTTATATGTAGTAGTGGTTCAAGCCCAGACAGTTACATACCGTCTGAGGAATTTGTGGGGGCCTAGAAAGTGAGGCCCCTCTGAAGGTAGAGTTAGGTTTGGCCTTGGAAAGGGAGTCAAACTCCCCCCTCCCATCCCTCAGTTAACAATGGTATCTTGTGTCTCACTCTGTCCTCCCTTACTCCTTCCCGACTAGACCCTGACCCTCTGACCCTTCCCTGTTCCTCCCCTGTACCGTTATGAGATAAGTTGTAACCCTCAGAATAAAAGTCTGAAATTTGGGCTCTCCGGGGTCTTTTTGCCCCTGAACCCAAGCAGAGCAGACTGGGCTGTCTTGTGTCTGATTTTGAGTTCCGGGCAAGAGAACACTCTCTCTCTCCCTCAGCAGCTCTCTGGCTTTTGGAACAGTGGCCACCATCCCAAGGAAGGCCAGCTCGTGGCAAGGGGAAAAGAAGTCCTCAGCTGAAGCTGACTTAACAAAAAGGAAACTTTCAGAACAAGCCACCGAGCTGCCGACCGTCCCTGTGGTCAGCTGTCCGGCCTTCGTCACCAGCCACATTTATAGACATGCATTGCACTGCAGTGAATATTAAACTAGCATTATGCCGCCATTTCAGGAAGGTTTAGGTCTACGTGACTTCAGAACTAGTCAAATGCTCATTCCAGTAAGCACAAAAATCTCTAATTCGATCAATGAACTATTCATTATTGTCTCCTTTTAAAATTGAAAGAAAATACCCATTGAACAGAAGACATAAGTGCTGTGGGAATTTCTTTGCAAGCTTTTGATTTGTGCTCTTGAAGGGTTTTGCAGAGAGCCAATCAATGAGAGAAAAGGTAAGGACAACAAATCAACAAATTCACCTCGAATAAAGCCCTTGAAAGTGTAACAATAAAAAAGTTAAGCAAAATATAAATGGACTATGAATAAAAATCAATAAACTAGTGGATGGCTGTATATGAAAAGTAATTACACTCTACAGCAACATTATAGAATCATAGAAATACTCCACAATTTTCTTTTCCAGGACTGTTCTTTGATCAATCAGGAATTAAAATGTTAATTTAAAAGAAACATAGCATTTACTATGGAAAAGATCTTCCAGGTGTTCAATTTTCAATGGACTAGAGCTTCTTAGATCTATTTACATCTATATTGATACCTGGAGTAACTTATAGAATCATATAAATGTATTTGCTTGGAAAAGTAGGAAATATGCCAAGAATTGAAATGATGCACACTCCTTTCTAGATGTTCATCCTTCTGAACTCAGTTCTTTCAAGGAAGGTGAATTCTAACAAGAATACAATTAAATAAGAGAGGGAATCTGTGCATTGATGTGACTTTGAAAAAAACCAAAACCTGTAAGTGTCAGCAGCTAGAAATCCTTAAATTCTGTCATTAACCTAAAATGTGTAGGTGTTAAAAGCTAGAAATCCTCAAGTTCTGTCATTAGCCTAGCCCTCCTTCCTTTTGCAAGGAGTTGATAGTAAAGCTACGATATATTGCAAAAACACACTAATTAATAAAAACCCACCATTTTTATGAACATACCTAATTTATACTTTGCATAAAACCATTACTCCTTGAACAGTAGCCATAGGCCCTGATAAAAGATTGATCCCATCATTGTTATAGGCATTTTTACATCAATGTAGGGAGGCACTAAAGCTTCTTGTTTTGAATAAAATAAGCCATGATTTGTAACATTTTTGGCAATAGATGTTACCTTTTTCAGACCCTAACTACCATTTGAATTTACTCACCTTTCGTTAGGTGACATACTAACTATGATTAAAAGGCTCTGGGGCAGGGAGAGAAGAGTAGTGCAGGAAATTAAGGTGATAAGTCAAGTCAGAGAAGCTCTATAAATCTTGTTTGAAGTGCTTACAGTATTTATAATACAAAAGTGACGAGTAGATGCAAATTTGGATCATCTGTTCTAATCAACACATTATAAAAATTCAGTTTAATTTAAACTACTTAAATTTAAAATAAATAGATTATTCAGTATATTCATCTTTTAAAACACATCATTGTATCAGGCTTTTAATCAAGTGCAGTAGACATTTTTATTCTTTATGCTTTACAGTCTACCTTATTTGTGAACAGCCCTCTAGTTAACGCACTACAAATTACAACATAAAAGAGAGTCTAAAATTTCAAATTCATACACAGAAAATCCTTCCATCAACCCAATGAAAGTTCATACCTGCATTTTATATATCTTATAGACATCTTACAGCATATAAGACCTATATTTCTTAATTTGAACACAAGAAATGTGGAAGAGCCCAAATTCTTCAAGTCTGGGGTGAGGCCCTTGAGAAAGTATCAGTATGAAAGTTTTCTGTCAATCATCCTACACCCCTCATGTAGTGCCTTGGGTCATCTCAATAACAAATAAACAGACCAAAACATGAAAAAAATATTATGGTCTCCTGGAAAGGGAGAGGGAAGTATACTGTCATTTTTATGGTAATTTGCACTTTCCACCTATGTCGTCTAAAATTGCAGTCAGGTACTGAAAAAAAGGAAACGTTTCTCAGCATCCTTCTGTGACTGTCAAATGTGTTACTCAGAAAGCACAGTATCTATCTCTAAAAGGTGATATTTGCTCATCTTTGCCTGGTGTTTGCACTCCCAGAATATATCAGGGGATTGCATTTTCTGGAAAACAATTTTAGGAGAATTTTGTATTTTTTACCTATTTAAATTTCAGAGATCAACTTCATCATCTGAAGTAAACAACTGCTGTAAAATTTCAAGCTGTCTCTTTTAAATTATATTTCAGAGAAAAAAAAGTCCATCATTTAAACACTAATACCAATTAATTGCTCAGAACACTGGCTCTTATTTCTCAATCATAGTCTCAGTATTTGTGCAACAAAGGTTTTGATTGGCAGTATTTTTGCTGCAGATTAATTAGGTGCATATTTATAATGTTCAGATGTACTTATAAGTGGATAGTATGATTAGACTCTCCTCATGTGATTTCAGTAGATTATCTGTAATCCCAGATATTTATGCCATAATTAGTTCTTCTCATAGTTTGGTGTTTGCTCTGGGCCGACTTAATTCTCCTGTGTTCTCAGAACACCCTTTCACTTAAATGCCCTCATCTGCACCAGTGGCAGCATATTATGAATGCCCCCAGAAATGCTCCTGCACTCATGTGTCATTTTAGTTAGATTCAAAGAACCCTTTGGGGAAGGACATCAGGGATTTTTTCTGGGGCCTTACATTGTTCATGACCCTGCCAGACATCATGACATTTTTGCATAGCCAGACTGTTTACACTGAACAGTGTGTTTAAGGAAACAATCAATGTGCTTTTCCCAATCTATACAGATATTTGACACTGCTTATTTACCAGATATTTATTGTATTGAGTTTGACAGCATTTTCCTCCCCTTCTCCAGGCTGAAGAAAGTAAACCTTTTAATTTTTATGCTTCCTCAAAACACTGAAAGAATAGCCACAAGGGAAATTGGTATTTTTGATCAGTCTGTCATTTAAATTCTTAATTTCTTAGTTTTTGTTTGTTTGTTTTCTTGTTTGTTATGTTTTGCTTTACTGAATAATACTTTCTCTTCTAAACAATTTTTTTTCAAAGTCTCCAATTATTTTTTTTAACTCTGTATTTCCTAATAAACTCTTTGGTTTCCCAGAAGGCTATGAAACACTGCAGATTGAAACTCAGACTGAAATACTGTAAAAAAATTTGAAACTTGATAGCCTAAAATCCTGATTTTCTATATACGCTGTTTATTTGCTTTGTTCAGAGCCTGCATTTTAAGCCTACTTTGTGCAATGGCAGTGCTGAAAAAGGACGTTTTTTAAAGTTGAATTAATCTTCCATTTTTGAGCCATCAGGAATGACAATGATCATTTAACATGACTACAGAAAAAAATCATAGACTTCCATCGTGCAATCTCTGAATTTGACCTGCTGCCCCTAATTAAACTAGAGCATTTCTTTATAGACAGGTATTGAATTATAAAGACTTCAAATCAAATTATATATCTTTTGAGAATATGTACTCTCATTGTGAAATTATTATCATTGCTACAATACATATCATATTTTCACTTAAAATTTTACTTTTATGCTCAATTGCTCTCAAGAGAGCAATTTACCAAGTGAGAAGAAATCTGGAACAGCTGGAATATTCACTGAAATAATTTTATGTGAAGGCATCCAGTGATAAGTTCAGGAGTTCACCTGTTTCAGGCTAACTAGATTCAATGGATGCTGTGTGATCTGCCATGAAGCCAATATCCTTCAACTCACTGCTGCTGATAATAGTTCTCTCCCTGACTTCATCTTCATCTGACCAGACATGAGTAGCTCCCCCAGCCTGGTAGGTCATGTTTTACTAGACCTCATCTCCCAGGTGAACCTCTCATTCTGGGCTCTCCCTTTTTCTCCCAGTCACCCCTGAATTGTGGTGACCAGAAAGGGAACATTGATTTCCAGTTACGGTTTCATTACTTGTAATAGAGTATCTTCTCTGGCTCACCTGTTACAACCTTCCTAATAAATCCCAATATGTTGTTTGACATGTTTAGTGGTGAAAGCACACTTTTGGCTCATGCTTAATGAGCCATCTCAGTTTTCAATGAATGCAGCTATTCCTCACACGTGAAAAATTTCAAACTCTTTCCTTTTGAACCCATTTTTGAGGTTTCTCAGCAATCTCTGAATTGAAGCTCTACTCTCTGGTTTGAAATTCACTCTCTGTAATCCACCAAGGTTTAGTCTGTCTCATCATACAGACCATTCATGAAGCTATTGAACATCAACCTCAGTAAAAACCATTGGGATGCTCCTCTTGTCAGTAGCTTCCAAAGAGATGTCAAGTCATGGATTAATATGCTGTGAGTCCAGCTGTTCAGACAATTTTTAACTCATCTATCAATCCAGTAAGTTCCTCAGCTTCCAAAAGGGGGGGTGGAGGAGGGTGTCAAATGCCAAAAGCACTACTAAAGCACAGTCTTCCTATATTCGCAGCCCTCAAGGCACTTCAATCAGTCTCAATGATTCTGCAGAGATCATAATCAAAGTTGGCTCACTCATGGTAGCCAGTGCTCCCAGCAAGTTTTGGGAAATCCCCTACAGCCCCATGGATTTCAATGCAAATAGTTTCTCTAGGTGGTCCCTGAACTGATGTTCCTTGTTGTTTCTGTCTCCCTCTTTTCCACCTTCTGCTGCTATGTATAGGGATCTGGGCAAGCCAGATTTTTCTCCCTGAAATAAGATTTGATTAGAAAAGTTGTGATCAGCAACACCAAGCACTATTGTTTTTATCTCCTGGTTAAAGCACTTTTTACCTGTCAACCCAAAAGTTATAGAAAACAAACAGTGATTGCACTTGCAGCTTGATAGTCTTGTAAACAATATAACTCAAGTAGATGATCTAAGTTTTTATCACTTGGTAGATTCAAATAAAAAAAATTAATGCAATTTGTCTTTTGCAGAATGATCTCGCTGGCTGAAATACAGTGATAGGTGCTGTAGTGTACCACACTTAAGGACTACAGGGTTCCTATTTATTTTCCCTAGGATGTTTGTGAGTACAAATGACATCTCAGCCTACAGATGTGACAGATGAAGTATTCATAAACAACTTCAAAAGGTGAAGATTTTTCTAGAAGGGTCTAGGAAACAGTTTTATGTATATATAGTTTTGTGTTTCCTGGCAATAATCCTGCATTTTAAAAGAACAATGACAAAAAGTTGGGTCCTGTTTACCTAATCTCATGAGATTAAGAAGATCTGACACATTTTAAAAATAAAAACTGATATTAAATATATGACTGTATGACAATATTGCCCAAGGAAAGCAATGAGTTGCTTAACACTTCAGGTAATGGTGTGCTCTCCATCACAATTACAGCTTGTGAAATACTTCCTTGATTAATGTTTTCTGAGTAGGCAGGGATATTTTTAAATATCTCTCTTTTATTATTATCATCCTCATTCATTTCATTGGTCCTTTAGGTTTCCATTATATGACTTTATTTTATATTGTATTTTAGGTCTCCATCAACTTTTAGGTTATTCATAAACTCCTACACAGAGAAGGAACAAATATTAGTAAATCATTCAGAAGTAATAATTGAATTTGCCAGATTTTGCTAAGCTATTCATGCCACTACAAAACCACAAACACTTATTGTTTTGAAAGGGAAGCATTATCCTAAGTATTGATTACAAAAAATTATTGAAATTATTTTGAAAGTAAGAAATATTAAAACTAATCTGGTTCCAATTATGATAGAGTGAAGCAAATCTAAGTTAGGTAAAATATGCTTTTTTACTTTTTTGTTAATATTTCTTTAGTTACACATTTAATTGAAACCAAAATACAATTCTTATTTTGGATTTCAATCTTTTTATAATTATTTTGTCTAAACTAAGTAAACATAAAGCTTGCATTGTCTAAGTGATCTGAGACCCACTTCCCAAGCCATACAGAAGGGCTAAGACAGCTTTCTTCTTTTGACCTTTATGCCCCTCTATATGACCATTTCAGCCTTGCAGTTACTGACATACTGCACAGTATAATAATGCAGTGGAATAGCATGCAGGATGACTGCATGCTATTCCACAAAACTTTAATAGACTAATTTTTCAGGTTGGCTGAGATAATTATCACAATAAAAATTCACAATTTTTATTGGAAATGTTGAAATTTAATTATAGCAACATCTATTATATTTTTCTTACCACTTTTCTCTTACAAAGATTTTTTTTTTATTTCATAGCTGCAGTACACTAGTTATTTGTATATTTGAAAAGATAGTGCTGGATTTTATTAGCAATTAATTAATTTTCACCCAATATATTCAGTCTGTGGAATTCTCTGAAATGAACATCTCCTTATCAACTTTGTTTTGAATAAAAGTCTTCTAACCAGTAATTTCATTTATAGTTTTCTAAATAAAAATTTCATATTGTGACTTAATCTACATTTTGCTTTGACAGAGGGGTTTCCTTCCTTTTCCCAAGAGGTATCAATAAGGAGTGATTTTAAAAAATATTGTGTCAATACTTTTTAGCATTTCTTTTAGTTCTTTGAAAAAAACCAGTTTTGACATTCTAACATTTTTTTAGCTTGAAATATGACAACACAAGCTTATTGCCTTGTCTACTTCCTATTTAATTTTCTAAAATTGCTGTTTTCATTTGTGTTCCACAATTAGATTTCCTGCTAAAGTGTTGAGATCTATCTATATGTAAATTGAATAATCTTTCAAAGACAGAAAAGGAACCACTATTTAATGAGAATCTTCAGAACTTTCCCTGAGAAATTAAGCACTATGATTTTCTACTTTTCTACAATAATAAATTTTGACTATAGAAATTTGTTAAGAAATACCATGACAGTATTTTCTGTCAATAGCTCGAAGGTTGTTTTAATTGAGTCATAAACATTGGAAAAATGTATCTTCATTATCTCATTTGTTTAGTGAGGCTTTTTTCAGAAAATACCATTAAAAAATACCGTATCTACTTTACTTTTCCCAGTTTAATCTCTTTTATCAATAACTGATTCACTTTATTGTAAAAAATTTAAAATAGTAGACAGCTAATTTCAGTGGCTGTTAAGAAGCACCGTCATTGAATCCAATAGACTTGCTATGTATAAAAACTTGTTGTTTCTCTAGAAAAAATGTCTGAAAAATATTCAGCAAAAAAGGAATCACAGCCCCCAAAAAATGTGTAGATACATCCTATCACAGAACACGAAGACGATAAGGTACACCTAAAAGGAAGTACATGTTTGATGTTTAATATTGCAGCAATACTAAGGTTTCTGATACTCGAGTTTTCTGAAAAAAATATGACCATAATCTGTCTTTCTAGTGCCTGACTGTGGAAAAAATATGTTAGTATGCAGGTCCTCATCTGTGAAATAATCTAATTTTGGGTATAGATTTGCTGTTATTTCCCCCTGTCAGAGAATATAGACGTCTAAAGGAAAAGCAGAGGCAACATGACAGGCAACGTCATGGGACCATATGGTCTGCACAAGCTATGAAAGTCAAACTGAGATCTGTTCCAGTATTTTAGGCTAAAAACAAACTATGTGCTAAGATTTACAGCTATTTTCAAAATGATATCACATTTCAGCAAATGGAATTATTTTATGAATAAAGTGATGAATCTGACTACACCATGAAAATCTGTGTAAGTGTGCAGGAAATTATGTGCCTTAGGCTATTTTGGGCCAACTTCTTTTCTCAGTTCTGGTGTCAATGCAGCTCTATTGTATTTTCCCTAACACATTTCATTTGTCCTTTAGTCTAGCTCAGATTTTTTGAACAGAAGTAAGATTGAACATTCCTTGCAACCTGAAACAACTTTTCCCAGGGGTGAATTGGGTGGGATTCACTGGATATAATTTAGATGTCACTACTGTAAACCTCAGTGTCTGAGCTTCAAGGGGAGTAAATGTGCTTCTAGAGAATGGCTCATGCCATGCTTAGAGAGGTATTTAAAGAGGCCACAAGAATTGCAGTAAAGCTCAGCTATGCAGAGAATTCCTTCCTCTTTTGGTTGATTACAGAGACAACACATACCATGGCTCACATTTTGACACTGTGCATGTTTATTATATAACACAAAGGAGAGTCTTTGCATCCATAATGCCTGGCACCTTAATATAATCCTGAATGGAGTTTTTAAAATGGAATGTCTAAATCAGACAGGAAAAAAATCTGCACTTTAAACATCTGTAATTAAGTGGGACACAGACAAGAGTATCAAAATTTGGCAAAATTCTTAAATTAGGCAAATTAAATCCCAGCCTTAATATTCAAATGAGCACCCAAAATTGCTGAAGTATGAAATTTTAACTAAAATGTAAGCCGCTGTATAAGGACATTATCTTAGGTATATGTCCAGCCATCGTAACATCTTACTCCCAAGTATGATAGCATCAACATTTTTTCTTGCCAAAATTAGAAAGAATTAAAGTTTTCAAATTACTGCCCATAGAAAACCACTGTATGGAAATAATGAATTGTGCCTTACAGCTCAGAGAACAGACATTTCATATGTCATATGTAAATAACAAGATCATTGTGGATATTTTGAAATAATATCAATAAGAAGCCGCACTATGAATTCTCCTTATAAAACAGTTCAGATTCTGGTTTTATTCTTATTAAAGCTAACATTCACCCTTTATATCACTCCACTGACTTCATCCATCCATTTTAAGCACCAGTTAATGGAATTTAGCAATGGAAGCAAAATAATATAGAGGCTTCTATAACTAACACAACACAAACCGCAAGTGGATCAAACTACCTTGCTCAATTTGCTAGATGAAAGAACTTTAAAACACAACTTCATACATATTTGCATGCATGCAAAAATTAATGGCACTATTTTAAAAGTTCCTGACTCAAAATCAATAGCTACACTGCAAAATATCAGAAAATTAAACTTGTGTTTGACTATACCTCTCTAAGATCTGGGAGATAATTTCTGATGATGACCTTGTGACATAAATTGCAAATGAGATTATTTATAGTGATAAAAATGCTTAATAAGGCTAATTTTTGGGTTATTTGCTCTGACTCATTAAAGGACAGAACTAAAAAAACTTACAATTGCGTAGATTAGTGAGAAAATGTCAAAATATAAATGAATCAAAATATCTGAGAAGAATTAGGTGTCAACAAAGAGAGAATGCAGTTAAAATAGATGTGACATGAAAAATTAATCAATTTACCCACAAATTAGTTGATACAGTCCTCTATGGTATAGCATATATAGCAGATCTCAGCCATTAAGGTCTCTTAATGTCCCTTAGAGAAATAAATAAATTTTGGTGAAAATATGTCTTATCTTAAAGAAGACATCCAAAATAGGTCAACAGATTTGTTCCCTCAAAGGGTAGTTGGATCAGATGCAGGCATCCAAATTGTTGATATCTAATGTTAAACAAGATGAATTGAACCTTCAGTATTGTTTTAAACCTTACTTAGGATCAAAGGTTAGGTGAAAATAATATCTTCTTTCTAACTTCTAAGCAGATTTTATGCTACGACCTGTTCTCTTGGGTCCTTGTATGCTTTATCTGGCAGTGAAGAGAATACTTGAACTTATGAAGATGCTTTTTTAGGGGTTTCTTTGGTGGGGGAGGAGTTTATTTTTTGGGGGGGGGTTTTAACTTGTCATTTTTTTGTTTGGTTTGGGTTTGGGGCTTTTGTTTTATTTGAAATTGGGGGAGGGATTGAAAGGGGGTTTGCTTTTCATGGAAGGCCTCAAAAAAATAACAGTTTCATGATGTGGAGCTATCAGTGTCACAATTAATCTGGAGTGAACAGATGGGCATTCAAATTCACATAACGGATGTTATGTGGATCAGTGCTCATATAATTATTTATCAGTGGCAGGACATTAGGTCACTGGATAATTTTGCCCTCTGCCAGATCATTTGTCTACATTTAGAATGAGCATCAATCAAAAAACACTCATTCTGCTAAAAGGTATAGAAAGACTCCAATAGTCATCAGCTAACCTTTGAGTTGCAAAAATAATACCATTATTTTGGTCTCAAACAGTAGTAGCACAGAAATATTAGCTCTGCGAGGTTTTAGATACTCATATATGGCTGGGACATGAAGATTCCCTTTATAAAAGGACATCAGAGTGATGTTTTCACAAACACTAATTATAGGAACTGTGCTCTTCTTACCTCAGATGTCTGTCATCATCTTTTTTCACTGTAACTGTAAGAAATAAATCAGGGAAAGTGGTGGTTTCCCCTAGTACCAAACATAGAGCTCTATGAGAATAAGGGAAAACACTCTTATTAAATTCCTTTTTTCCTTTCACAAGGGTCTTCCTGAGCCACTCTGCTTTCTGATCAGAAAAATCAATATATTCCCCACAACCCTTATGGTCTCCCTTTCTCCATTAAAAAAGCTTCAATTTTAATTAATGCATCATGCAATTTTGGGGCAAATTCTGGCTTGGAGGAAGGAGTTTAGGCTCCTTGACCTGTCTCTGGCTATAACCCTTGGGAATATCATAGTTCTGGTCAGTAACATCCAGAAGGGCTCACAAGCATTCACAGTATTCCCTAAACAGGCATCCCAGGCCTCCAGCCGTATCCCAGAAGAAAATACTCACAGGAACAGGCAGGGAATGCCAGGAACTTTAAGCAAAGGAAGGTGACCCTTTGCAGGTCCTGGCAAGCAGAAGCTCTCTTGCGTGGATTGTCAGGTACTCTGCTCTTCTACAGAGGACAGCAAGAAACAGATGTAAAGCTGTGGAAACCTAGCAGGTGATCCTGTATCCAAACACCAGTGCTCATCCAAGATGACTTTTCTTTCTCTGACCACTCCTCTTTGCTACCCAGACTGGGCCAAATGCAACATTGCCAAGACAAATTTATGAATGGTCAAATTACAAGATGGGCACCGATTTTCCGTGGGCTAAGAGTTTTTCTGTACTATTGCTACCAATAACTTCACTGATCAGGAGGATTAGGATTAGAGGTGTTTGCAAGTATGACATTAACACTGCAGAATCAATATCATAGATTGGATCAGCCAAATATCATCATAAAAAGAATGAAGTACAAAGCCTAGCAGACAGACCCCTGCTCTCTTCTCAGCAATTCTTGGGAAAATGTATTCAATATATAAATGTCTCTTCTGTGTGTTTCCTGTCCCTTTGCAGACTGTAGCTGTCTCATGCCATCCTTTTCTTCCAGCAGCTCAATTTCTTCCAAAGGTTTTCAAAGCTTGCAGCATCATGTTTAGAGGGTCCTTAGCAAACCTTCATCTGTTTGCAGCCCTGGGCTTTCAGTGCTGCTTTATTGTCTTCTAGGTTCATAAGATCAGAGTAGCACCCAGGCTGTAACATTATCACCCAGTTATAGCTCAAACAATGTGCAGCTATTTCAGAGGCTTCTCTCTTAGTTATTACTTGATCTTTATACAAAATGCTCCTCTTCACACTTATTAGAAGCAATAAATTCTGTCAATACAAGGTACTTTACAAAGTTCATACATTCTCTCTCATTGTGCAGTCATAACATATCTGTTCTTATAGAACAATCCTTTGGAGATTATTTCTATTTTGTTATTCTGATAAAATTAATAGAATATAAGTTGACCTTTTCCTCTTCATGTTAAGTTTCTAGCCCTAAAGGGTTATCCAGTCTTTGTGGGAATCCTGTTACTGCTGGGTTATCAAACCAATTATGTTTTGATTTTGGTTTTTTTTTTAACTTAAAGACTTTGGGTTTAAATTAGTCAATGCTTAAAAATGATACATGGAAACATGAAAGAGTCATAGGAAGTTCAAATTCCTCTCATACTAAAACCCAGGCCTTAAGAAAGCAGCTTTTCCCTTCAACAAGCAAACCTACTCATCTTCAGTTCCAAAGCGGCCCTGGCACTGTGGGACACAAGTTCCATACTCACAGAAACACATATTTATTTACAAACACCGAATGGGAATCTCTAGAGCAGTCCCTGCTAAAGACATCCAAAGGTTTAATGCACCAATTAATGCACTGAATTAGGGGGGAGGTTGATGCATTAAAAATTTAGAGTGTCTGGTCTTCTTTCTTTTTCGTCCTCCCTACCAAAGATTTCAATTGCCTACCCTCAAAACCTTGCTAGTCCACAGATCAGATTGGGGGACAAGAGTCCTGAAAGAATGCCTTCTCCCACTTTGTTTTTTAAGCTTATTCTTTTTCACAAGCTTGGACCTGATAACTGTGTGTTCTGACCAAGAAGTCACAAATTAACACACTGGAAATAAGGCATACTGGGTTAGCTGGCAGTCAATAAAAGCTTCCTGAACTTGGTTGTCAATGAATCTTAAGAAGAAGAGGTCTTAACAGATAACTTTCTTGCTATCACATTCTGAAGTAAGATTTCTATTTTAAATTAAGAAGTAAAGCTTAAGCAGCAGTTGGTGGAGATGGAAAGGATAGAAATGAACAGCAAGTATGGACAAAGCTCTGCTTTTGCTCTTGCTAAATGAAAACAGAAAGACAAGAATATTTTGTCATATTGTTCTTTATTCAAAGAACTTCCATCTCAATGTAAGCTTGTTTTTCTGAGATTCAGGGAAGAAAAAAAAAAGAAGGTAAAATATTTTGTGGATTTTTCATCAGGTTTGTGGCTACTTCCCTCTTCTGAGAAAGCTTAAGCATGTCACAATGAAATTTCCTAATCCCTGTGCTGTTTTGCCTGCACAGGGAGGTAACCATGCTGCTTACACATCCAATTCTATTACCTGGATCTTTGTTCTATCCCATCTTGCTGGGAAGAGATGCCTAAGGCAGAAAACAAAGATAGGCTGGACAAGTGTAATTGAGTACATTTGACTGGAATTGTTGTTTAGCAATTTTTCTGCCACACAAGTATAGCATTACCCCTTGAAAGCAAGAAGGAACACACAGAAACTACTCTTACATATAATGTCACCTATTTTCTGAGTTATGCTTCCCAGGAGTATTCTTGAGGTTGTGCGATTTATGCTCATGGCTGTACTTAAAGTGCTCTGCAGAGGTACCTGCAGAGCAAAGCTCTCCTTAGACTTGCCAGCTTATGCAGCTCTGTAAGTAATAACACCATGGTCTCTAAAGACATTGACACTCTCCATTTTATTACTTTTCAGGAGCTCTGCCTCAGACAGGAGTCTAAAGAATATCATAAACAGCTGTCTGAGAGAATGAATTGGTGGCAGTTTAAAAACTGCTATGGGCACAGAGGAAAGCTGCTGGCTTTTTCAGACATTTTTCCCGCATGTCTTACATTGGTCAAGAAATCTTTGTCTCTTTAATCAAATTTTGTGCATCTTCCCATGTAATATTTGTGGATGCCTCCCACACCTGGCATCATGAGGCTGAATTTTTCATCATTACCTGCAAAAGCAGGGGAGAAACTGCAATCAATGCAGAAAAGGGTACTGAGCTGTGAAGGCAGTTTTTTTCAATCTTGGTTTCTTGACACTTTTCATCCATGAGGGGAGCAGGATAGAATGTAAATATTTACTCCCTTTCCCTAGGAGGGTATTCAATATAAAGTAAAAAAATAAAATCCTTGGCTGTTGTAAGACCATCTTCTGTAAAGTACTTCTTTGGGTTGACCATCTGCTTTTGATGGAGCAGAGCTGCCCATCAGCTTCCTCCTCGTCCCCTCATCTGAGGGAATGTTCCCCTGGGATCTCCCCACACAACTGCTCATGCTCCTGCTGCCTGAAGGATTTCTGGCAGGAGGATGCAAACACCTTTATATTTCTAGCCCCGGTCTTTTTCCCAGTCTATATCTACCATAATATTTGAAAAGATGGCAAAGGGAAAGGAGGGTAAAATAAGCAGAAAACTCGTATGCCCTTCACTTTCAATTAGAGAGGTTTGTCTGTTCACAAAAACCTGCAACAGGTCCCATGATCATTACACAGATAAATAAAAATTGTCAGTTTGTTTAAGTGACAGGTTTTTGGGTTTTTTCTACAAACTGATTATTATTGACTTTCTACTTCTCCTACATGGAAAAAAATTTACTGGAAAAGTTGGCACCAGCTTTCCAGGGAGACTTTTAAGACTCTTCCTGGTGAAACTAAAACCATTTCTCAAAATAACTTTGTGAGTGTGCTAGTGACCAGAGGATACCTGTGCTAATGGGTTCCTAGAGCTGTGTGTCCTAGTCATGATACCTGCCCAAGGTAACCTGGGTAGGGCAGGGGGTTACCTGTCCCCTTTCCTGAGGCTGTGTCACACCTGAACAAGCCCTAACTTCACTCAGGTGCAATGCTTCCAACTTGAAATGCCATGCAATGTTAAGATTGCATGGCATTTCAAGTTGGAAGCATTGCAATCAAATAATGATTTAAAATAATCAAATTATTTAAAATAATCAAATGATTTAAAATAATCAAAACATTATTTTAAAAAGTAAAGAAATGCTTACAGTGGAGCCAAATGCCTAAACTGATACTTTTCTTAGATTTTTGAAGAATGCATGAACAGAACCATGATTTTTACAGCCACATCACAGTCCCTACATTTGCTCAGACACTTCGTGATCATTTGTTGTGCGAATTTGTCTCTGTATTTGTGGTGTTAAAATAATGTTTTCAGAGGTGGATATTAACCAGAACACACAAGTTGAGTGTGTGTTCTCATCAGAGTGGCTAACTTTGCATGCAGAAAGGTCATGACACTGGGTGACTCCAGTAATAAAGGTGTGTAGTGCGAGTTGTTGGCAGGTGACATTTCTGAAACCTTTCTTTTGCTGGCATATTGTTACATGCCCTGTGTCATAATGTTGTCTGTGCTGCAATTCATCATTCAAACAGGTCAGTGCAGCTCCTGACACTTGGAGCTACCTTTCTTATCCCACAGGTTTATTGATTTGTTAGCTCTCTTCTCAAAAAACCATCCTTCCTTCTTCTTCACATCTTAATTTCTCTCCCTTACATTGTGTTCTTCCTTTGATATTTAAATTCCATAGTGGGCTTAGCAATACCTTTTACATAAAAGGCAAGAAAAGCAAGAATAAACATTGTTTTATTGATTCTGTTTTTAATTTTTCTTTAGGCCATAAGGTTTTTTCCACTGATAGACAGCAATGCTGTTATGCCTTTCTGTGTACAACCTGCACTACGTAATGTAGATTGTTTTAAAAACATAGGAATGGAATATTTATTAGTCCTCACCTGGTTCATATCATCAGGTCAGCATAAAGTCAGCATGTGAGCCAAGGCAGGATGAGTTAGAAATGTAGTCAGGTCAAACTTTGTACATAATTCCACCAAAGAACAAGGACTTCTGAGGACAAGGATGTAGTCTGTGAAAGATCAGAAACAGGTGGGCAATGAGATGGAGAGTCAGGATTAATTTGTGTTATCCTTACTTACATAATTCACAGAGATGTTGAATCACCAGCAACCTGCTATTATGTACCTAAAAATACAGCAATTTAGTAAATCTGGTTGTTCAGAAGGCACTAGAAAGATAATGCTGGAAATAATTCAGACCTGATGTCATGAGAGTTTGTACAAAGACTGTTCAAAATTTTCCACCAAATTACAGGTCTTTTTCAAATAATCTTCTCTAGAAGAGAAAAAGAACACCAATATTTTTTATTTTACAAATTAAAAATGAGATGAAAATTGAGTTAGGTTATTTCTGAAGGGATACCTCTGTGCAGTTTAGCTCATACCCTGTCCAGGCAAGGGTGGTGAAGCTGCGCCCCCCCTGTCCTTTCTGTACAGCACCAGGGCTGCTCATGGCACGAGTTACTGCACCTGGAATTAACTCCTGAAGAGGTCAACAGCGGCAACTGCAGCCTCTCTGAAGCAGCATAGCAACACTTCAGAAAGTAAATACTTAATCTTTGATGGCAGGAAAATGAGATTCCCTCCCAGCAAAAACCATAATGAGAAACTGGGGCACAGGAAAAAAAAAATGTTTTCTTAAACAGCTCTCACACAGATTGTCCTCAGCTTTCCCTAAAGATGGAATGAGTTCACTATTCATCTCTCCATGCAGGAACTGCCCCAAAGGCTGGTAGATATGAGGTCTTTGGCATTGTGATGAATTTCCAGCCTCTGCTCATACAGTGTTGTGCATCAGTTTGGGCATTGTCCCAGCACAGTGAGTGAAAACTGCAACGAGTTACAATTGTTTGCTATTTGCATTTTTTCTACCTAATTAACCACATATTGAAACACATGCTGTCCACACATTCAAATATTTTCTAACATACAGAAAAATACTCCTGGAAGTATCAGAAGAACTCATTTTCATATTCAGACTTTAAATCTGTAATGTGGCTTTGTTCTATGTATGATCATCATATGAAGAGTTAATATTTTAGCTGTACCAAATCTTTCCCAACAGAGCAAAGAAAATTTTTATCTTTAGATTCAGTAACACTGGAAGGAGAACTGTCTCACAAGTGCACTTTGCATTTTGATGTCTGTGAAGGGATTTTCAGAATTGATGGGCTATAACACAGTGCTCTTTCCAAAAAAACCTGCCAAATACATAATTCTCCTTTCTTTTAATAGCAACCTGCTTAAGAGCTGTCCCAATATGTGGCACCAAGGGAGGATCAAGATGCTAGCATAAGAAACCTGCCAAGGAACATACATGTCAGTGGGACAAGTACCTGCCTCCAGTGCTGACCTCAAACAGGGAGCAGCAAGCTTCACTTCCTTGGTACAGCCACAGTCAACAAGCCAAAGGAAGAGGTGAAGCAATAAAAGCTGTATTAGATTTCTTCCTTGCTGTAATAAGTAAAGTGGCTTTCACCCTGTTTTGGAAAACAAAATAAATAAAACTATTTTACCAAATGAGTTCAGAGTGAGGTGGTGAACCCTCTCAAGAATTGGATAAAAAGTGCTGAATTAATTTATATGTTTATTCACACAATTTAATACAAAAGTCACTTCTGGCTGGTCTTGGTCATTACTGGTGCATGTGCTTTTGTCCTTCCTCAACTGCTGCTTCATTTTGGAAAGATGAGATTGACAGAAACAGAGGAGCTGTGACAGCTTCTCTTCACAGGATGCTGCTATCCACTCTTGCAGACAGCACTGTCGGGTTACTCATGTAGCTGCTGCAGAAATGACCAACAGATGCCTGATGCATAAGGACAGTCCTTAACAAGCAGCAGAATGCAGCTGTCCTCTCTCTGCACTGGGCACACCTGTATCCCAGAGACGAAAGGCAAGGGTTCAGTTCCAAGTTTGCAGCTGAATGTGTCTGTGAGCACACTGGTGCAGTCTGGAGATCCAGCAAAGATTAATTTGTCTGCCCCTGCAGATGAATGAATAGCCTACATGTGAAACAGTGACAGAACCCAAGGGAATGGGCCAAAGTTGTGCCTGGGGAGATTTAGGCTGGATATTAGAAAACAGGTTCTTCCTCCAGAGGATGATTGGGTACTGCAGCAGGCTCCCAGGGAAGTCACAGCAGCAGCCTGACAGCTCAAGAAGCATTTGGGGACATGGTGTGACTTGGGGATGGTGCTGTGCAGGGCCAGAAGCTCACTTGATTTGCGACTCCCTTCCAAATCAAAATATTTTGGGATTCTGTGATCTCAACCCCTGCATTTAGCTGTTTTAATCTGCAGCTGAATCTCAAACCCAAAGTTTTCTGCAAGCATGTGGCAGAAATTCAGTCATATACCTGTATAACCCATTGTAGGTCACAGTTCATTCAGCCCCTCCACTTCCCTGGATAGTTTTCTTATTTCCTATCTCCTTTTCCATCAGCTGCTCTCTTGAATCTGAGAAACGTAGCACAAATCTTTCTTACCCCTTGTGAATGTGAAAAGTTTCCCCTTCCCCTCATGAAACCATTCTGTGTGGCCGCCTAAAATTCAAAAGATCCTTGGTTGTTCTTCGTGGCTGACAGAGTTTTTTGCTCTGCACATCAAAAGTGTCACATCCAGGTCCATTTAGAAATGTGCTTTGAAACAAGCAGAATGGCAAGATTGTATGAGAGAAAGGCCAAATTCTCATCTCTACAAGAAGTTTTGTGCAAAGCGTCTTTTTAAGGTAAATATCTGGCAGAACCTTCAAATGCTTTTCTGTTGTGTTACATTGTAAATTAACCATGTGCAATTAATTGGATATGAGAGTTTTTATTCCAATCATTTCGTGTTCCATCAGTTACCTAGAGATAACTGGGCACCTGGAGGTTTCTCAGATGGCTCTTTAGCAAAAAGAACTAATAGCAGCAAAGTCAAACAAGAGTATGATCCTAATTATTTAAAATATTATTAAAACATATTTCTCTGTTTTATTTGAAGCTGTTATTTCTGATTCTAAATGTAAAATTCCCTTGCCCCAGGTGCAAATTGCTGTAGCTCAAAGCAAAAGTCAATATGTAGGCATCAGGCATAATTAATTTCCCTAGAAAACAATCAAGCCACTGTTATTGTTACTATTACACTTGAACTATCAAGAAAAAGGATTTTCATGTCATGAAAGCCATAAATGCACTGGCATGAAATTCACAGAATCACAGAATGGTTGAGGTTGGAAGGACTTTTGAAGGTCATTGTGTCCAGCCTCCCCATTCAAGCCTGGCCACCTACAGCCAGTTCCTCGGGACTGTGTCTAGATGGCTTTTTTGTCTGTCTTCACACAGCTGATCACAGGGCAAAGACACTGCATCAGCTCATGTGTTGCTGCACAAGATTCAGCAAAAGTGACTTAAGGTTCACAGGCTTATTCTTTTTCTGGCTCTCTCCAGCTGACTTGTGAAAGACTGTGGCTGCACTGGTGGGGAGCAAAACTCCTCAGACTAAATAAATTCTGCTGAGATGTGGGGTTTGTTATCCCCAGCTCAGTGGAACATTATTGATGTTTCACAGACTCTGGCTGGCTCCAGGAACGAGCAGAGCAAACTAACTTTGACCTGGAAAATACTGCTGAAGCCGAAAAACATAAGCTGGGAAGAGCTGCCCCGGAGGCATGAATCTGGGGGATTAACAAAATCTGGGGGAAGGAAATGCAGATTAGCCATTTCCATGAAGTGTTGTGTACATAAAGAAAAGTGCAAGATAGGAAGGAATACGTGTAAGTTGAAAAAAAATCTATAGAAAAAATCCTGGCAAATCTGCACTCACATGCAGCCAATAAATACCAAATCAGTGGTAAAAATAACTGTTTCTCTCCTTCTTCACCATGGTCTTGTTAATTATATATATATATATATAATGGAAAAATTTTGTTGTTGTAACACTAAATAAAGAATTTCATCCCAATCTTTTTCAATATTATGAAACACTTTTTAAAATTTTATTTTTACACAGTTTAACTCTGTATTCATCTATTGAAAATATCAGTTAAGAAAAATACATTTGCTACTACTACTTGTAGAAAGGGCTAAACCCGCCAAACAACCTGGCAGACAGAAAAGGAACACAAGTTTCTAGTATTAAAATATAAAACCTAAAAATTAACTTCAAAGATGACTGTTTCATGTTAAACGTTGCAAATTATAAGCACGTGTGTGGGCAAGGTTTGTGCATAATGCAAATTCTACCTCCAAAGTAAACGGAGAGGAAAAGGTACCGGTATCTTATTGCTGCACACTGTAGAATAACCCAGGAGATGAACACACACCTCAGGTTTTAATTACCATTCCTGTATGGAAAGCTGGCAGCCAGTGGAGAACCTCTGCATGCACCTACCTTTGGTGCCCAGGTTCCCTCTACAGTCAGCAGAGAGAAGTGTGTGCTTCCACACAGTAATTTGGGCACCCAAATTAGAGACCTAACTACTGTCAAATTTAGGCAGCCTGATGTGCTTTCCAGAGACCTCTCTGGACCATACAGGCAGCTTCAGCTTCCACCTTAATATCATCTAGATTTAGGGATTTGATGCTTCATTAACATAATGATTGGATGTGGGGTGAAGAAAAGAAGTTCAGACGTCCAAAAAGAGTATAAGACAAAGTTAGGTTACTTTTGTCCACAGCCATGACCTAGAAAACCGTTGCTCAATTCTTGAATAATTTAGAGAGGACTTAAACTCACCAGGCATAACCCAGTTGAACTTGAAATGCTCCTCAGTACTCTTACAATTCTGGCCATGTCTAGGACTAATAAACCCAAAGACAACAAACTGAAGCAATCTGAAGAGAGTGATGTGATACATGGAATAAACTCTGTTCACAATGCATGAGGAATTCCAAGATTGTTATTTCAGCTTAATTTTTTTTTTATCAAGTCCATAGAACTGAGCTATTCACATGTAAAACTGGGATGATGCAGTAGAAAACTGAGACATAAAGGGAGATTTGTACTCAATCCCTTCTCAAAAAAACGAGATTCACAGTCTTCAATCAACCACCATCATCACCATATTGCCACTTTATTAACTGCCATCCCTCCCTTTCTGATATTTTTTTCCTCCCTCTCAAGTTCCTTCAGAAAATTATCATTAACAGAGAAGTAGGAAGTTACAAATACAAGAATACAGTAATAAAAAAATGGAAGACATTTACTACTATGTTTTTCAAATGTATCTTTCATCTAGTTAATATATATAAAACAAAAGGCTTCTCATAGACATGATGTGAAGGAATCTCATTGGGAATAATTGTAAAGAATTTATCTATTATTATACTCATATTTAATAAATTTATAATAAATAACAAGCATAATTAATAAAGAGAATTTTGATTCCAAGCAGACCATCTTGTGTTAATTTTTGGAAATTGCACATCAGCTTCCTCAGGGAAATGTTATTCTTCAAGAAATGGCTCTGGATTGATGCACCTGCATTTCATTTGGAAAATAATTTTCTCTAGAAAAAGTATAAGTTGAACAATATGAGTTGCCAATTAAATAGTTGGTGTTTTTTCTAAAATGAGTATAGGGCCTTTCCAGGACTGATTAAACATGAGATCCTCAGGAAGAATGAGGGTTATAGAGGTAGATATATATGAAAACCACCACTGCTGAGTTCTGTTAAGAACATTCTCCATGTACCTAGAATCAAAATATTTGGTGCTTATATTTTCCAACTCCACGCATCTGCCTTCTGTAAGGCATCAAGTAAAAAATGTGCTACAAAAACATGATACCAACAAATCACCAACTATTATTAACGTTACTAGAAATATGTCTTGGAAAATTAAATAGGTACTCAAAATTTCATGTAATAATGTTGTCATTTGAAGAATGAGGTTTAACAATTGTACAATATTTGTTCACAGGTGTCATTTAAGATAGTTTTCTAAATATTTACAGTTTTGTCTGAGAGCAACACAAGCTTTTTTTGTCTTGACAGATTTTACATCTTTGAATTTAGTCACATTTGAAACCAAATTTCAATTCCTACTTCTCCCTCCAAGGACTGAGAATCCTGAGGAAAAGGATTGCATAATGAGTTAAAATTAACCATAAGGATAATGGTGGAGGATTTCCTATCATAAGGGCAAAAGCAATTACAACCCAGCTCTATATGAATAAACAAATTGAATAAGCAGGCCATGAATACACAAAAGAATAACCCGCAGAGATGTTTATTCAATTGCAGCCAACAGCAGCCAGTACCTAAAACCAAACCACTTAAAGAGATGCAATCAGTGTGGTCACACGGAGCCATATGCAGCTCTTTCAGCAAAAAAAAATAAGAGCAGCAGCAACCAGCCTTCTCAGCCTGTGCTCCCATCACCTCTGCTAACAATCCAATACTGTCACAAAACCAGGTGACATGAGCAACATGCCAGTTGGAATTGACATTGGTATTGCAGCTCTGTGCTCCCTCATCCTACTGAGACTTCTTGAAACTCAGCAAATGGATTTTGCAAAAGCACCACCACCAGTCCAGATTTCAGGCTTTCCTGCAATGATTTTAAGGAGTTTTTGACATTCAAAATACCAGCAGCTTTCCCTGTTAGCACCAGATTGGGTGGGTTCTATGTTCCTGGAAAGAGGAGATAACTCATGATAAATAGAAGGGAATTGTGGTGTAATGGTGTTTGATTTGAAGTCATGATTTTTAAGTCTTTTCCTGTGTCAAAGCTTCTTTTGAAAAGGTATTCTTTATGTTATGGGCTAAGAGGATTCTTCAGTTTCAAAACATCTAAGGTCAAAGTTATTTACATTTTACAGGTATTGAAGGTATTCATGACAAGATATATACGGAATTTTATTAATTCCTAAGAATTTTTTCATTATGTCATATGAATCTCAATTTTACATGGTTTTCACCTATAATGTCCTGAGGTAGGATCCTTCCTGGGAAATAATTTGATTTTTCTTTTGTTCTGCTTTCCCACAGTTTAATATGAAGATCCATATCCAATGAGAATTCTTTTGGGAAGTTCCACAGAGAAATACAGGAGAAGAGATTCCCTCTGCCCCTATCAGGGTCAGATATTTACTTAAAAAGCTCCTTAAAGTCATTTTAATGACTTGGTAGTCCATGAAGTGAAATTGTTCTTCTGTAACAGATTAAATTCTCTTGCCTAAGTTTAGCTGCTCCTGAAGAGACATCCTCTACCTGCATAAGAAAGTAATTTACTTCAGAAGGATTCTTTTACCAGGCTTATAATACTTAGGAATAAATTAGACAATTCAGTGAAGTGATACAAAAAAAGTGTGACTGGTTTAGCTCTTCCTCTCCCTAATCCTTAATCTCTGTATCAAATGCAGGTATAACAGAAGTGTCTTTCATTTCCCTTGTATAACAAATAAAAGAGAAACTTTAAAATAGCAGAAATTAAACAGCACAGAAGGGGCCAATTTACATTTAACTCTAAAGTCATCTGAGGATTTTCCCAATAAACTCCATAACCCAATTAACTCCATACAAGATTTCCCCAGAAACCCTGAAAGAATTTAAGGTAGAGGTCAGCTAATCTAGGAAGATCCATAGCAAAGCAGGGAAAGAATCTCCAATTGTTTTTCCCTTTTCCTGCAACCCCTTTCCCTGTATAAGTTGGAAATTTTTTTTTTCGTTTGGCTTGGGTTTTTTTGTTTTTTTGTTTTTTGGGGTTTTTTTTTTGTAGAAAGCTGGAGAACTAGCAGCCCATTTAGCTGCCCTGTAGTGCTCTGGGTAATGTTTAAACTGCAGGAAACATATTGAGCATTCACAAGGCCATATAACTAGGCCAGGACATGGCTTGGATGTTTTGGCAAGGAATTCCAACACTTTGAAATGTGTGCAAGGTCCTCACCCTGCAGTTCTGGTCAATCCCTACTCCCTGCTTGAGCAGCCACCATGGGCTGTGCTTGCAGGAATCAGCTCAGCCCCACTGTGTCAGGTGGGGCTGCACCTGTGGTACTGGAACTGTTGTAAGTCAATTTTTCAAGCTTTTCAAGAGTTCCCAAAATTATACTGGAGAGGTAGATTGGGATCTAGGGTTGTTGCAGTGCCAGAATGGAGACAGAGAGATGCCCGCTCTTTCTCAAGTAGGTATAAAAAGAGTTTTCAGGTAGATAAGAAAAGGGTTGGAGGGATAAAGACATGCCCAGTAACTGCAGGGAGGAAGAAATAGTTATCTTACTTACTCCCATAAATTAAGATCTAGCTCCTGAGATTTTTATTTCCTAGGAAGACAGTGAATGGAAGCTAGTGGTTTGGGCTATATTCTTTGCCTGATTTCCATACAGATTGATCTACATAAATTCCCCTCTGGCCAAACTCCTTATTTCAGGAGATTCAGCAGAACTCAAGTTTACAGCCATAGGATAATCTACATAACCTTTCTCCTCAAAATTACATTTCATCTCTGAAAAACAGAAGATTTTTTTTTAAATCTCAAGCAAAAAAATCCCAAGCCCTCAAGCAAGAATTTTCCTTAGAAGAGATATAAAGTATTGCCAGATGCTCTCTAAATTCTGCCAATGCCAGATTAAAAATAAAAATAAAAATAAAATTTAGAAAAAAATTAAGATGCTTAAATAGACGGTGGTAAAAATTCTCAGAGAAGAAGCATAACGAACCCTTTCCTCCTGGCTCTATTTTGTTCTCAATTTTGACCAACACAACAGAGCTCCATCACATAGGGGGAAAGGGAAGAGTGTTCTTGTGGAAAGGCTGAGTCATTAATTCACACAAATTATCCATACTGCACCTTTTTCATTCTTTAATAGGTGTGGATGCTACAACCACTCTTTTCTCTAAGATACCCTGGAAACAGAGGGACTTCAGTGGGGGTGAGCAGAGGGGTAAAGCCAATAAATCATCAGTGCTGGTGAAGATATTCAAAGCTGCCCTGAGGTTTGATATCGATAGTTTATTTTCCATTCAAAATGTGGAACCTGTAGAAGACTAAGATATCTTAGTCACTCTAGGCAGAGAGCTAAATGGACTCTGAATTTAGAAGGGAGATACGTACAGTGTAAGTTTTTGCTAACTGTGGAGATTATTTGGGGCTGGGAAGGAGATGGGAGGGGCTATAATTAGGATGGAAGGAAATAGTAGGCTGTCTATCAGGGAACAGGCTGAGAAGTGTTAGACCAGAATATTCCACCCACAAATCAGATTGGAAAACAGTGGAAAACACAGTGCACATGGTGTTACCATTCCCAAGACTCTTGAGCATGTGCACTCCTGTCAATGGGCATGCTGGGTTTCTCACAGCACCAGCTCTTGGATCCCTGTTGGGAGATCTCAGGCAACATCTGAGTGTTCTTTTCCAAAACTGGCTTTAAGTAGCAGAGCACTTAAAGTGATAATGAAAAAGTCTTGTACAGGCAGAGCAAATGAATGATCTCAACCCATAAACAAGAAAATACAGATATTATTTTTAAATATATGATTTTTTAAACACCATCTCTAATTGTGAGTGCAGAGAATGTGTTGTTGCAGTGCAGCATGAGCTGGGAGGACAGCCTGCAACAAGCTGGAAAAATCCATCCCCTTTGTCACGAGGGCAAACTGCTCATATCACTTGCCTCGCTGGCAGAGAAAACCAAGAGAAAACCAAGTGAAGGAGATGATGCAGAATGCTCAGCCTAAAGCTTAATTCATTTTTGCAGAAGTAAAAAATTATACAGAATTGCAGAGGGTTTAAAGAGTTAAGGGATTTGTATCATCATATTTAAATACAGATAACTGCAAGTTGGACACAGAATTTCCAATAAGACAACAGATGGTTAGAGATTATTGAATTTTTTCAAAAATTGATTTTTAATAAAAATTTTCCTGGACATTTCAATGCAGATGAATTGGTAGAAAACAGATTTCCAATACAGACAGCGTTTTTTGTTTATTTTCATTTCATCTCAGTTCTAATAGATCTGTTAAATTGATCTTGCATTAATTTGTTGCTGAAAAAATTGTATAAAATATCATAGTTTTTATCTTCCTGATCTTTCTCAGGAGTGGGTCTTTCACTAGTCAGCTTCCTAAACAAATTTCAGGTCAATGGAGTTGCACTGTATTTTATTATATAAATAGGTTTTCACAGTATTTTGTTATGGACTCAGGCAGCTCATTAATCTGAATGGAATAAAAGATTTTTTCTATTTATCCAACACCCATCTTATCCAATAAGATATCAGTCCCCAAATACAAGTAGATTGTAAAAGAACAAATGTTCTTTCCCTTTATTTAACAGGAAAGCCTGAGTTCCACCCTTTATTTACCGTAATGATGAGCATAATTAAGATATAGAACAGATTATTGAGTCAGGTTGTAGAATATTATCATGGGTAATTCTTAGGAAGAGTTTTGATAAATATTCAGTAAAAACATCCTTAGTATTCCTCTACCAAGGAGGTTGGACTTCAAGATCTCTTGAGGACCACGATAGGTCTTAAAATGTAGAGAATCCTTAGGTTTAAGTTTTTACTTAAAAAAAAAACCTAAATCAACAAAAACTAACAAACAAACAAACAAACAAACAAAAAACCCTCACAATAATTCTTCTCTGTTTTCATATTTTGTAAAACACCATTCATAGAAATTCCTATATTCTCAAGTTCATTTATAACACTAAAACAAGCTTCCCTTGATGTCTGAATCCTTTCACCCCAGTAAAAGGGAAAAACAGAGAGGGACACTTCTAAAATAAGGAATTAATTTTAAAATGCAAAAAAACCCTGTAAGTTATTTACGGGGACTAGAATTTTATTTATTTGGTTTCACCGTTGGCAAATTATTAGACTTCACTTTGAATTCACTTATTACAATGTTTCAAAATGAAAGGCAAAATTTTCTAAGGTTACTATTGACCATTAAATTAATGGCTGGAGAGAAACATTCTTAAATATCTAACTACATAATCAAAACATAAGAAGAAAACAAACATTCCTACACAGTACTAACTGAAGGTGTAAAGTGGCTATTGATTTTAAAAGAGATCAATATTAGTTAAAAATCAGTAGTATAATTTTAGGCTGAAAATATGTTTGACAAAGATAAAGTATTTTTAGACCTATGGTAAGTTTTCTGATGTTTTTCATGGGTGTATTTCAACATTCCTGATTCATCTCACAACATCACAACACTTTGTAAATGACTGAATTCTTCTAATTCTAGCTCCTTAGAAGTTAAATATCTAATCAAAATTAATTATTTTGGGCTGATATTTGTCAGTCCCACTTGCAGACAATGTGGAATTGAAGCAGACTTAGAGTGTGGGTTTGTACATCTGAAAAAATAACCTAAGGTTAGCATGATTATTTCCTGTCTGGAAACAAATACTTTCTAAATAAGAACATCTCTGGTCATACAGTAATGAAACAGATTATTTTCAAAGTCAGAACTTTCTAGAATTTCCATTACATTTAAAAATACCTGAAAATAAGGTATTTGTTCAGAATCAAAAAGTGTTGTGTTACTGGCTATTTTAAATGCCAATTTTATCTGGGGGATAGGAATTCAACCTTTTAAATTAGCTCTGGCACAGTCTACTGAGTGCTTCAAACATTTTATCATGCTCACATATTCTTCTTGTATTTTTCAGCCTCAGTACACAGTGCAAGTGAAATCAGGTTTCAGTGAGAGAACAGAGTCATATTCTTGGCTTTATATGCAATAAAACATATGCGCTGATGTAAAAGTTAAGTTACAGTTTAGGAGGGGAAGAGTTTTTATCCTAAACTTAAAAAGAAAAAAAGAGTATTACAATAGCAATGTTCTTAAAAGATAAGAGGATAATATAATCAATACATGAACATGTTAGAAGAAGTGAATATGCTGTATGGCTTAAAATGTGTAGTCTTTATGACCATTTGACCAGAAAACCTAAAGAGAAGACTGGACTTTATTTCCTAAACACCAAAATTCTCAACCATCTAAAAGCCAAAATAATTCCTTTTTCTTCTTGAGTCATTATGGCAGATCTAATACCAGAGTTAATCTGATGCTGATATTGGCACATGTTCAGCATAATATTAGCTCCTAGTTGTATCTCACAGGCAACATCTCTAGATATACTATTATTAAAAAAAAAAATCACTTTGCTTTTTTAATTTTCTGGATATTAAATGAATTTTCCGCTATGATAATTTTATGTAATTGTCTTGCAAAATACTCTCAATTTTCATGTGTTCTGGCTCACCTTTCCACACTTTCCTCTGCTCTGACCTCATATTTTCAGACTCTTGACTCAGATAATCAGCTTTTTCCACTCTGAATAGGAAGTTAAATAGCAGCAGGTCTGCCTGGGGTGCTGTGTTGCATCTGTTACACAACAAAATTTGCCACAGCCACTTGTGAGCTTTGGTGCTTTCAAAAACACTCCTATTTTGTTATGTTTGTGAGGAACAGTCTCCAGCAATGCCCTGTGGGATCGAGCTGTAGAAGAGCTGCAGTGCTACCACTACGGGTAATTTTAGTACCCATGGGTTTGGTGTTTTTGAGCAACACATTGAACTGATGTAAAATATGGTAATATCGTTTAATTCTCATGAGGTTATCTTCCTCCTTAAATAAACTGCCAGGTGATAAACCACTTTTCAGTAAATACTGCAAGAGAAGGTCTAGTATGTTATCTAAGCATCATTAGTGGATAAATCAGGACTCACAATCCTCCATCACTCATCATATGCCTGGCTCAAGGGAGCCCCACACTTGTGTCTTTATTTTAGCACTTGAAAGTCACTGCATTGATGCCTGTTGTGCCCCTGAAGGAAAGTAGTCGTGAGGAATTACTCTGCATTTCTGTTGCATTCCCAGATGCCTTCAATCTTGCTACCTTGGTAAGCTGTCCAGATGGCTAGGGGCCAGACTCCTTCCAAAAAGCAGGTAGTTTCTAACCCATGGTCTTGACAGAAATTTATAGATATAAATCAAATGCACCATAGATGAACACAAAGATTCAAAATAACATATAACAAGGGTATAATGAAGTGTTAAAAAATGTACATGCATACATGTGTGCTTAAAGCTACTTTTTAAGATTACTGTTAGGAAAAACTATCTGTGCCATTCCAGAACTAGTGATTCTGCATTGCAATTGTGGGAAGAGAAAATAGAAGAGAGTAGCAAGTTTGCAATTCCACTGTATCATGAGGAACAGCTGCCTGGCAGAGTTTTCTGGGCACAGCAGTTAAAGTGAGGATGTGCTTTAGAGGGGTTTTACTCTAATCCCAGCACAGCTGTGACCCTGATGGTGCTGGGAAGTCAGGGTTCAGGTCATACAGCTGGGCATCACTAGGATGCTCACAGATGCCTTCTCAGATGCAGGCTCTTCCAAAAAACTTTATACCAGAGTATGAATTGAGAAGGAGGTCCAATGTGCCAACTTTGGAAATATTTTTAGACAGCAGTATAAACCTCAGAGGTCAGGAGATGAAGACAACCCAAGTGCAATGGTTTGATGTTTCTCTCTGCTGGTGATAGAACAGCAAGTACAGCTTAGAGCAAGGGACAGCTTTAAAGCCTTGGGCTTTCAAGTCAGGCATGGATGGGGATCAGACTCCCCGCTTATGTGAAAGTCAGGAAGGTGAGCCACTTGAAATCTATCTTTGGAGGTAACCTCTGGAGTCCTCTGTATTATCATTAGTGTTGAAGGATTTCATTAGATGCTCAGTAGAGAAGGGTAGCCCAGCAGGTTTCATTTATAGTCTCCCTTGCACAGTGTGAGAAATACAAAATGAATGCACTTTAAAAGCTCTCCTGAAGATTTGTTACTAAAGACCTGTGCTGGTTTTCTAGTGTATTTGCTAGGATTTAATTTCTGTCAGGCAGGAATGGTAGGCTGAAGTGGAGTACTTTAACCACTGATCAACTTCTGGAATTAGTTGCCTGAGTTTAACCAGACCCTTCTTATGAAAGTAGGAAGACAGGCACTCTAAAGCCAGTGCAGTACCAGGTGCTTATAAATTAAAATTCAAGTTCTTCACAGAGATATAAAAATCAGCTTCCCAAAGCCTCATCCCTTCAACCCTTCTACTTCCAGTATGACACACACCCAAAAAAATCTCCAGTCTTATTTCAACCTGTTTGGTTGGCTGAATTACCAGCTGGGAGCTGAAGATCCCTATCACACAGAACCCTACAGGAGGAAACACAAAACGCTCTGAGTTAGCAGGGACCCACAAGGATCACAAAGTCCAACACCATAAAGGGGTTTATCATTATTAGCACCCTGCTCTGACCAGCTGAGCTGATCTCAGGGTCTGAGAGCAAATCTCAGGGTCTGGTCTGAGAAACTGCTGAGGTTTTAGGTCAAGTTTCATGAAGTTTTTTGGGACTAACAAGAATAGGAAGCCACTGAAAATGGGTTTTGAAGACTATAGGAGGGTTTAAATAGTCTGCACAGGGTCTAAAGTAGCAGTTTGGGCTGAATAAGCAAAGGAACTTTTGTTCCATTGAGTGCTTATTCCTTATTTACAGCAAAGACTCTAAAAGCTACAGACATTAAAGTTCAAAGACCGTGGGTTTCCCATTTTGCTTTGAAATACACTGTTTATTCATCTCTATGTACTCATATAATTTGCAGGCTGCATCAATGAAGATTGGGGATAAATAATTTATTACACTTATCTGTCAATTACTGATTAATTTCCATTCAAAATAAAGAAATAAGATATGTTTCATCAGTCTCAAAACTAATGTTTCAATTTAATTACAAATATTTCAGTACTTATGTAAATCACACATTTTTTAAAAAAGCTTCCAGCAAGAAACAGTCAGAAGGCAAATCAACAATATTTTCTGCTTTCAAAAAGCCAAACATGATACATGTGCTTCCAGTGGACACACTTGTAAACTCTATTCTGCTCCTTTGCTCCTCAGTTCAGCGGCAGCACAGAGATTTTTTGGATTGAGACCAAGGCATAGCCCACTGTGATATACAGTTTATGTCTACATCAGCTGAGTGCTCCCCACAAAAGCTAAGAAAACGAACAAGCTGCACAAGCAAAGTGGATAATGTGATCTTCCCCTTACAGCTGGAATACTGAATCAGGGAGCAAAATTAAAAGACCATACAGAAACCTGATGATAGACTTAGAAACTGAATCCCTGTTTCTTGAATCCTACAGTATGATATATAACCCTCCAAAAGTGAAAACTTTCTGTGCAACTGGGGACAAGCATAGTATTTTTTTTAAAACAGAAGTTTTAATAAATTATACTCATACATACGTACATACAAATATAAACAGCAGTTTATTTAGGCATGCTAGCATCCTTTTATATTATTTACATAAGGACTGGAATCAGATGAAAAAGGTAAAAATAGAAAATGGAACTATGCCAAGTATACATAATTATGATGCCCTACTTCGGGCCGTGAAAGCATTTTGGCAAATGTGAGAAAATTATTCTAAAGGCTGAGTCTATAATGTTCAAATTAATTTTAAATAATAAAATGAAATAAATTAAAAAGGCATCTTGGGAGGTAGGATATGATAGCCAAAACCACACAAGAACAACTGAGTGGCTGCCAAGCCGTATGCCAGTGTGAAGTAAAACAGAAGTGTGTGAACAACAGATTCGGGGAAAAAAAGGTAGGAAAAAAAACCACCTGTGATCATCATTCTAGCAAAAAGATAACAGCTTAAGATATATGAAAAGACCTTGTTTGGCCTATTCACTGAGTATAGAACACAGCTTTAATGATACTCACAGACTGTATAAAACTACAAAAGATTTCTTCTCTGTTCAGAAAAAGAAGTTAACAAGTTTTAGAACTGTGAAATAAACAGGTATACCTTTACTGTCTTGTTTTGGCAGCAAATCCTCTCCCTTTCACAATGAATGAGCATGGATTTCTTTATATCCCCATTGCAAGTGGGACATGAGAAATAAACTTTATTTAGAAATTAAGGAGAAACTACCATGGAGAGTTTGCTTTACCCAATTCCTGTGGGTTCAGCAGACTCCCAGGACATATCCCAATTTAAGAAGCTGTTGACCACAAGAGGCTTTTATCCCTTCAGAATCAACTTGATTTGGAGATCTTGCTTTTTTTCCTGCTCTTCTCTGTGAACATCATCTGCTTTGAATGCTTGACAAATAACAATTTCTCCCTTAGAACTGTTACTGGCCAGCACCAAGTGGGAAATACATTTGAGTTATTGATCAAGGGAACAGTCTTGCTGTGGGTGGCATTAAGCCACTGAATGGCCTCAGGAGAACACCAAGTGCAGTTAAAATCGATTCTGGTGCTTTAAGAGAATCTCTCTTGAGGATTCCAGTGCTGTCTGCCAAGGCATGGGAGCACAGCAACAACCCCATTTGCTTCTGGGCCTGCAAAGAATTTTCACAGTGCTGCTGATGGCTCAGGTACAGGCACCACCAGTGTAGCTCAGCACTTACCTGCCTGCCAGACAGACTCACTGCATGGTACCTGAGTGAGCTTGGCTGAAGCAAGATCTAGCACAGCTTCATGGCAATGCACTAGCCATGGATAAAAACAGCTGGCCTGGATCCTTCTGAAGGCACCAAACTGAGGGGTGGAATTGAACCCTTCAAATCCTGAAGGACAGGATGCCATCCAGGAGGACCTGACCAGCTCAAGAAGTGGGCCCATGGGAATCTCACGAGGCCAAGTACAAGGTGCTGAACCTGGGGTGGGGCAGCCCAGTGCCAACACAGACTGGGGAATGAACAGTCCCAGGGGAGCCCTCCTGAGAGGACTTAAGGGGTACTGGTGGGTGAGAGGCTGGACATGACCCAGCCATGTGCCCTTGCAGCCCAGAAAGCCAAATGTGCCCTGGGTTGCATTCAAAGCACTGAGGGAGGAGATTCTGTCCCCTGTCTCTGGTGAGACCCCACCTGCAGAGCTGCATCCAGCCCCAGGGTCCCAGCACAGGAAGGACATGGACCTGACGGAGCCAGTCCAGAGGAGATCACCAAGATGATCAAAGGGATGGAACACCTCTCCTGTGAGGAAAGGCTGGGTGAATTGTTCAGCCTGAGAAAGAGAAAGCTTAGGGGTGACCTAAATGTGATCCTGCAGTACCTGAAGGATGTGTACAAGAAAAATGAAGAGGGACTTAATACAAGAGCATGTAGTGACAGGATAAGGAGAAATGGCTTTAAACTGAAATAGAGCAGGCTTAGATTAGACATTAAGGAGTGTTTACTCTGGGGGTGGTGAGACACTGGGACAGGTTTCTCAGAGAAGTCATGTATGCTTCATCCCTGCAAGTGTTCACTACCAGGTTGGTAAGGCCTTGAGCAAGCAGGTCTAGTGAAGGTGTCCCTCTCCATGGCAGGGGGCTGGAATGGGATCTTTAAAATCCCTTCCAACCCAAGACATTCTATGATTTTACTACAAGTGATAACTTCCCACTTTGTTCTCTGTGCATCCTCCCAGCCCTTCAGTGTAAAGGCCCAGATTCAACAAGACAGATAGTGAACATTCATATTTCAGCTTAGCTTAGAGCCCTATAGCTTGGACCATTTATGACACTGGTTTTGTTTTTCTGAATAAAAACACACGAGTTTGAGTCCTTTGAATCTAAGACCTAAAACTGAGAGAGCAAAGTGGGAAGTTGTCTGAGTTCACAGCCATTTAGAAGAAAGAGAAGAGAGTTTTTAGCTATGGGAGTATAGTAGGATCTGCTAATGTGATCAAGATGGAAGATGAAGGGCTTGGGGACAAAGGATCAAAGAGAACTAAGACTGTGTGCACTCAAAACTCAGTAGAAATCAGGGATGTTTTAAACAGCTAATTCAGAAACAAGATCAATAGTACCAAGATACTGGAAAACAATTTCCTGAATATAAAAGCATATTCATTCAATACAGGCAAAATTTTTAGTAGAATGGCAAAACTTGTCTTCCAAACAGATCTGCTTGAAGTATGAGACATTAATTACAAATGCAATATGTGACGATTACAGAAGAATTTTAGAGCTTTTGCAGAGCTTTGAATGGGGGATTACAACTAGAGAAAAATGGGTGGAATTTACATGGCAAGAATCTTTTCCATAGATGTTATTTAGCCTTAAGCAGCCCAGCAACTGCCTCAGTTCTTCCCTGTTTTCATTTCACATGGTGCTTTAGCCCCTATGGAGAACAGGAGAGAAGGGCTTTCAGAAAAGCTCCTCCCCTTTTATTTGCAGTTTGTAGTTTTAAATATCCTTGTGCACTGCAGCTGCCTATACTCACCCAGGGAAGCCAGATAAATCTAGTTTCTATACATGGATTTTAGGTATTTAACATGAATATTTGAATTTCCTGTTTTCTTTCTAGAGCATTTGTTTAATCATGATGCTCCACTCGCTGAGCTGCTCCTAACTGTGACTATATTTCGTACTATATAATGTTGATGATATATGACAAATATAATTTTCCTATGAAATTTCATAACAAGAATGAAAATTCTTTTCCTTTTTGTTTTTCAGTACAGGAGATCAAGAGTTGTTATGAGGAACAAACACAGTAATTATATCTCTGGATACTAGCTGTGAATGTAAAATTCAGTATTGGAGAAAACTATCTTTTAGAGATTTTAATTGTTTCCAAATTCCCCATAAAAATGATCTACAGGGGCTATTTAATATAATTTTTATCCTGTCTTGAATGTTCTGGTTCAGACCACGCTCCCAGTATTGGTAAATTATCTATCCATACAAATATTCATCTTTGCTTCAAAGACAAAGGATTGATGTCTGATGAGAAAAAGTAAGGGTAATTAATAGCAACAGAAGTGCCACTAATTTACAGCAGGTCTATACAAGAAAAAATAATCAAAAGCAGGTAAAAATACCTGCTCCAACCTGCACAATCTTCTAAAAGCTTCCTTCAGTGTCAGAAGTATGTATTCACTGTGAGCCTGGGGAAATGCAGGAAGCTCTGCTCTTGTGGCTGCAGTAGCTGTAAGCACATCTCAGAAAAATGAAGATGCAGCTGATGCAGGGACTGTTTCTGCACACCCTGAAGCTGCACTGGGGCTGCTGCTGCCAAACCATGCTGGAGGTGCTGGAGGGATCCATCTGCAGTTATTGGGGAAATCCTCAAAAACTTGCATAAAAGCAGGCATCTTGAGAAATATCCCATGGTTCAGAGCTACTGGCACATTACTTAGAAAGAAGAAGTTAGAGGGTTTTTATCAATGGATCTCTCTCTTTGCATATGTCCTGGTTTAGGGCAAATATTTAGGAGGAAACCTCTGGGGGGTCTCCTCTAGGAAGAGCCGATTCCAATCGCCCCTCCCCCAACAGGTCCGGGAAGAATTTCCTTAGAGAAAAGTGGAAAAAACTATTTCTTTAACAAATAGAATATTTACAAGTATAGGAAAAATTTGGATAATATGAAAACAATGAAACCTCTCCTTCCTCTGAAGAGATGGTAGATTCAGAGTCCGTCTGAGTCCGGTTCAGTTCTCCAGTGGGGGGGGGCGATTGCCGGGCCCGGCTGTAGGAGTCGGCGAGGGGGGGCCGCCCAGGGGTTCCCTGGTGTCCCGGGCCCACGCGATGCCAGCCAGTCCCAGGAAGAGGAAAAAAGGAAAAAAAATACCCAGCAAAAGAAACAAAGTCTCTCCCTGCAAAAAGCCGGGAAAAATCCGAGGAAAAACCCTCCGCTGTGAGCTCTTCCAGCACCCACACCAGAGAGAGAGAAAAAAAGAAAAAAAAAAAAGAAAAGAGAGAACGCTGTCCGCTGGAATGTAGCCTCTCCGCCCTCTCTCTCGGCCTTGGTTTGTAGGAGTAAAATATCCTGCAGACAAACGGCGAGTGTTTTTTTTTCCTCCACCTTTACTCTCACAGTCTTCCTTGGACCAACTTAAAGCTGTAGAACTTAATGTCCAGTATAAGCAAGAGGACGATTGGGGATACAAACAGGTCATATGGCCAACCCAGGACATTCCACCCCTTATCCCCATATCGTCATTTCAGTACCTAGATACATATATATACAGTGTACAGCTATTTACAGACAATGTTAGCAAAATTCAGCAAATAGTGGCATTTATGTACATATATAGAGTGTACAGCTATATACAGACAATGTCCCTGAAATTCAGCAGATAGTGGTATCTACACATGGTTCTCACCCAACAATCAAATGATCCTGGGGCACACATCGTGTTGTTCCATCTTCCTGCATTATCCACCATGTGTAACCTGGTCCCTGAGCAAAGACAACCCCACGGATGGGTTTGTCTGTATTTGAGGCAGAGTTGACCCACACCATCTTCCCTAACAAACCTCTAACATGTACCACTGGGACCTTGTCTCCATCTACTGTATGCAGAAACTCAGATTGGGCCGGGCCAGCTCCGTTGGAAGATCCTCTAGTGTTCACTAACCAGGTGACCTTTGCTAAATGTCTTCCCCAATTTTTAAAAGATCCTCCACCCAATGCTTTCAGGCTGGTTTTTAACAGTCCATTGCACCTCTCCACTTTACCTGCAGCTGGTGCGTGGTAGGGGATATGGTACACCCATTCAATACCATGTTCCCTAGCCCAAGTGTTGATAAGGTTGTTCTTGAAATGAGTCCCGTTGTCTGACTCAATTCTCTCAGGGGTACCATGCCTCCAAAGGACTTGTTTTTCAAGGCCCAGGATGGTGTTCCGGGCAGTGGCATGAGGCACAGGGTAAGTCTCCAACCATCCTGTAGTGGCTTCTACCATTGTGAGCACATAGTGTTTACCTTGGCGTGTCTGGGGCAGTGTGATGTAATCAACCTGCCAAGCCTCTCCATACTTATATTTGGACCAGCGCCCCCCATACCATAGGGGTTTCACTCGTTTTGCCTGTTTAATGGTTGCACATGTCTCACAATCATGGATTACCTGAGAGATGCAGTCCATGGTTAGATCCACCCCTCGGTCTCGTGCCCATTTATAGGTGGCATCTCTACCCTGATGACCTGAGGCATCATGGGCCCATCGAGCTAGGAACAATTCTCCTTTGTGTTTCCAATCTAATTCTATCTTTGACACCTCTATCTTTGCAGCCTGATCTACCTGCTTGTTGTTCCGGTGTTCCTCATTAGCCTGACTCTTAGGGACATGGGCATCTACATGGCAGACTTTCACAGGCAGCTTCTCTATTCGGGCAGCGATGTCTTTCCACACTTCAGCAGCCCAGATCGGTTTTCCCTTACGCAGCCAATTAGCCTTCTTCCACTTCTCCAGCCATCCCCACAGAGCATTGGCTACCATCCACGAATTGGTGTAGAGGTAGAGCTTTGGCCACTTCTCTCTTTCAGCAATGTCCAGGGCCAGTTGAATGGCTTTGAGCTCAGCTAGTTGACTTGATCCACCTTCTCCTTCAGTAGCTTCTGCAACCTGTCGTGTGGGGCTCCACACAGCTGCTTTCCACTTCCGTTTCATCCCTACGATACGACAGGAACCATCAGTAAAAAGAGCGCAGCGTGCATCTTCTGCTGGCAGTTGATTGTATGGTGGAGCTTCCTCAGCCAGTGCCACTTGCTCTTCTTCCTCTTCATCGGTGAGATTAAAGTTTTCACCTTCAGGCCAATTTGTAATTATCTCCAAAATCCCAGGGCGATTCAGGTTTCCAATACGGGCGCGCTGTGTTATGAGGGCAATCCACTTGCTCCATGTAGCACTGGTGGCATGGTGGGTAGATGGAATCTGTGCTTTGAACATCCACCCCAGCACCGGTAGTTGGGGTGCCAGGAGGAGTTGTGCTTCAGTGCCAATGACCTCTGAGGCAGCTTGGACTCCTTCATAGGCTGCTAAGATCTCCTTCTCTGTCGGAGTGTAGTTGGCTTCGGACCCTCTGTAACTTTGATTCCAGAATCCCAGTGGTCGGCCTCGAGTCTCTCCGGGCACCTTCTGCCAAAGGCTCCATGACAGACCGTGGCTCCCGGCTGCAGAGTAGAGCACGTTCTTCACATCTGGTCCTGTCCTGACAGGGCCAAGCGCTACCGCATGAGCGATTTCCTGTTTGATCTGGGTGAAGGCTTGCTGCTGTTCAGGGCCCCACTGGAAGGTGTTCTTCTTGCGGGTAACCAAATAAAGAGGACTCACGATCTGGCTGTACTCGGGATATGCATTCTCCAAAAGCCTATGGCACCTAGGAAAGCTTGCGTTTCCTTCTTGCTGGTCGGTGGAGACATTGCTGAAATCTTGTTGATAACCTCGGTGGGAATCTGGCGCCGTCCATCTTGCCACTTCACCCCCAGGAACTGGATCTCCCGAGCAGGTCCCTTAACTTTGCTCCTCTTGATGGCAAAACCAGCTTTTAGGAGGATCTGGATAATCTTTTCTCCTTTCTCAAACACTTCTGCTGCCGTGTTCCCCCACACAATGATGTCATCAATGTATTGCAGGTGTTCTGGAGCCTCACCCTTCTCTAGTGCAGCCTGGATCAGTCCATGGCAGATTGTGAGATTGTGTTTCCACCCCTGGGGCAAACGATTCCAGGTGTACTGCACACCCCTCCAGGTGAAAGCAAATTGAGGCCTGCACTCGGCTGCCAAAGGAATGGAGAAAAATGCATTTGCAATGTCAATAGTGGCGTACCACTTTGCTTCTTTGGACTCCAGCTCATATTGGAGCTCCAGCATGTCCGGCACAGCAGTACTCAATGGTGGAGTCACTTCATTCAAGGCACGATAGTCCACTGTCAATCTCCATTCTCCTTCCGATTTGCGCACAGGCCAGATGGGGCTGTTGAAGGGTGAGTGGGTTTTGCTGACCACCCCTTGGCTCTCCAGCTCACGAATCAGTTTGTGGAGGGGAATCACAGCATCTCGAGTTGTTCTGTACTGTCGGCGGTGCACTGTCAAAGTGGCAATTGGCACTCGTTCTGCAATTGGCTGCAGAATTTAATGTCCAGCATAAGCAAGAGGATGATTTGGGATACAAACAGGTCATATGGCCAACCCAGGACAGCATACTAGGATGTATGATTCGTGTTCAGTATCATCCACTGCTGCTAATTGCACAGTTTTGTAAAAAACAGAAAAAAATACAGGGGTAACATCATGTTTGAGCCTACACTTAAAGAAATGTTTAAATTTCCCTTTAGAGTGAAAAGAAATCTTTTCCATCCCTTTTTTTCAGCATTAGGAAGATTGTGTGATTGATTTTTTAGACAATTTTTCCCACAGTAAGTTTGTATTATACAGCTCTGGTAACATTCCCTGCCCTATAGCAAAAAGCAAATTAATCAGACTGTCTGCTCTCAGCCCTTCTCTTTTCCTCTCTTCCCCTTTCCCCCAGCACTTCCATTTCCCTGCCTTGCTGCCCACAAGCTGCAGGCTACCAGCCCCTATTTATTTCCATACATACTCAGCCCTGGCCCTTAGTTTCTCCATTAAATGTTTGCAGTTATACCAAATGTATCATGTTTGACATCTAAAATCTCTGTTTTCAACAGCTGCCATTGACTGTGGGTCCCCGGAGGAGAGAGTAAGAAAGAATATCAAGGGTTGGTCAAGTCCTTCAAAACAGTAGTAGGAGGTGCCTGGTTGCTATAGAGTGGCAGGACATTAGAAGAACCCATACAGACTAAACAAAGCACGGACACATTTTCAGCAGCAGCTGCAGCAGTTCTGTGCATTTCATTCTCCACATTCAAGGCCAAGCAACTCAGCTTACTCCACACCAGCCACAGAGTGCTCATGACTGGCGGTGATGGGGTGACACAAAAGAGTTTCTCAGACAAGATTTGTGGCTTACTGAAACTACCTTAAATATTTTGGAGCTGATTCAATCTTTAGGGTAAAGAGGGCATGATAAAAAACACTAATTGCATAATATAATCTTAAATACATTGTAATTTTAAAATAGCCCAGAATTACCATATTTAAATTATGTACTTTTATGAACTGTAGTACATAATAGGAATTTTAATTAGGAATCTTTTTCTGTAATGAAAGAGAAAATAATTTTTAAAGTATGCAAATTTTTGCTAATTTGTTTTTTTCATTCTGATTTCTCAGCTAAATAATGAACCATATTAGAAAAATACTTTACATATTTGCCCAAGAGACCTGAATGGTTCAATAAGAACTGCTTGGTCTTTCAGAGAATAGCCAAGCCAAGCTAATTAAATTCCAGGCTAAACTAGCTCATTCAGTTCAACTCCAGCTGAATTTCTTCTCAGAAGTTCATTAATTCTACTGATTCATCAATAATTTCCCATAAATATAATTACTTAACACAATGACATGAGGCTGTACCCTAAAATGCTGTGAAGAGCATGAGTGCTGGTCCATCTGACAGGGCCCACGACCAGACCTGGCCCAAGCCAATTCCATGCTGATTGTGAGAAAAATCCCAGATGGAATCTCCTCAGTGGTCTCCATGACAGAAATGGGCAGAGCAGAGAAAAGCCTCTGGGAGTCTGACAGGAACAAGCAGTGACTCAAGGTCTGCTCTCACCCTAGGTGAGAGCAACACCATTTAGCATGGATGCTCTTCCACTCCTTTTGATTCCCTCCCGGGAAATGATGATTATTTGAATTCCTTAAAGCCCAGTTCCCAAACTATAATTTTTCAGAATCAAGGTAAATACACAGAATTCAATAGTTTAAGGAATTGTATATCAGGATGCAAACACCTCCAAAATAGCTATGCCTAAACTCTTAAATATTTCCATTCATGTCTGTGCTGAGTAAATCCTGTTTTCCAACTCCTGTATCCTTTCCTTTCACCTCCTCACATCAGAGATATAGCCAGAGACATAATTACTATGATGTTTTTTCCTCATAACAACTCTTGATCTGCTGTACTGAAAAACAAAAAGGAAAGCAATTATAATTCTTGTGACATTTTATAGGAAAATTATATTTGTCATATATCATCAACATTATATAGTGCAAAACATAGTCACAGTTAGGAGCAGCTCTTGAAAAAGGTTCAGCAAAGTGGAGCACCATGATTAAGAGCACTCACAGTGATAGCCAGAGGGAGTTCATCCAGGAAGGATCCAGTTGGCTGAAAAGTCTGGGAGTCCCAATAACACCATAACACAACCTCTTAGCACAGTGTAGCCTAATTGTGTTTAAGCCAATGTTTAAAGCTGTTCTGAAAAAGGCTTCTTAAATTTGTTGAGAAGTATTGCTAGGGGGCAAAATCATTCTCTGCCTTCAAACTAACTTACTAAAAGGCAAATTCACAAAAGCACAACTGGGCTGAGGTAATGAAGCATCCACTTCTCTCACTGCAAGCTCTCACTTCATACAGCAATACTCAAAATGGCAATGAACTTTAAAAAGATAAAAATAGTAAACTTAATGATCTGGGTGGCATCAGAGGTTTAGAGGAATGAGTATTATGAAAGGAACATCAAGAACACTGCCCCTTGCTTTATGACTTCTGATTTCTGAGCAATATAGTTGTATACTTCTGCATCATTAGTGTGATATAAATATCTTTTCAGTTGACTTGTGAGATTATCTGCTGTAAGAATATACGTCATTTTGCACAGCAGCTGCCAGTGTGAATGTTTTGACCAGACTTAAGTAAAAACCAAACAAAAACCTCAAAATGACACTTTGGATTTTTTGCCTTTATTATTTAAATTACTGGATCTGGCACAATATTCTACATCAATGACAAAGCCCCAATTATCTTCCATCATGAAACATCAAAGTGCTAAATTGTAGAAATTGTGTTAAGAATAGGGTAGAAGTATCTCAGTGTATTAAGGTATGGGTTATACAAGGCAAGATATTTCTCTAAGTCTGATGTTGCAGAGCTTTTATCTTTTCAAAGTCTAAAATTCATTGTAACCAATTTAAGCAATTTCTAGTTAAAAAATTGATTCCACAGATGATTCATTGTGCTCTGAAAAATCTTTCAAGAGAGAAGTACAGCCCTCTGAGCAGGGCAACACTAAACATCTGTGTAAGAAGACCAAATATTTTAGACCGTGTTTTTCTGTCACCTGTCTAATCTGGCCTCACTGTGTGGACCAGCGTGGAGGTTCTATTACTTATTTTATAGATTTCACATTTTTATTACTACTGCATCCTGTAGGTCCAATTAATTTTTTTCTCTCAAAACAGAAAGTGAGCTGGACAGTCCTTACAGACTGATAAATGTTGTTTCTTAGGTCATGATCATGTCAATAGGGGAACTGCATTTTCTAATCTGAGTGTCTAAATATTTCCAGAGAAAATTTTTACATATTCCCATAGTGTTTAAAATAAAGTTAGCAACCCTCTTTTTCTGTAATTAAAATGGGATGAGATAAGAATTAATCCTTGATTTATATTCAGGAAGAAGGGAGAAATGAAACTGGATGAAGTTACAGTTCAACATAAAACATTGCTTTTAAGCTATTTATTTTCCTAAAAGTTTTGTCCTCAAACATCTACTAATGTATCCAGCTCTCAGAGAGTAAACAGATATTGACCTATGTGGTGGATTGACCATGGTTGGATGGCACAAAAAAAACCACTCTATCACTCCCCAACTTATCTAGGAAGGAGAGAGAAAATATAACAAAAGTCTTGTGGGTCAAGATTAGAGCAGGGAGAGATCACCCCCCAGTGACTGTAAGGGGAAAACTGGACTCAACTTCAGAAAATTAGTTTCATTTATTACCAATAAAATCAGAGTAGCGTAATGAGAAATAAAAATCAAAGCTTAAAACAGCTCCCCCCCACCCTCCTACTTTTCCCAGGCTCAGCTTCATTCCAATTCCTCTCCCATTGTCACCCTGGCAGGTCAGTTCATTACATGCCCCTGCCACTCCTTCCTCCTCAAGTAAGGACTCCTCACACTCTTCCACTGCCCTAATGTGATCCCTCCCATGGGATGCTGTCCCTCAGGAACAGGCTGCTCCAGCCTGGGTCCCCCATGTTGTCACAAGTCCTGCCAGCAAATCTGCTCCAGTGTGGGCTCCTCTCTCCATGGGACACAGGTCCTGCCAGGGGCCTGTTTCAGAGTAGGCTCCCCACAGGGTCACAGCCTCCTTTGGGCATCCACCTGCTCTGGTGTGGGTGTCCCCCAGGGGCTGCAGGTGGATCTGTGCTCCCCCATGGGCCTCCCTGGGCTGCAGGGGCACAGCTTCTCTCCATGGGCTGCACCAAGGGCTGCAGGGGAATCTCTGCTCCAGCACCTCCTGCCCTCCTTCTGCACTGACCCTGGGTCTGCAGGGTCTCTCATTTTGCAGTTGTACAGGAGTTTTTACCCCTTCTTAACTCTTTTATCCCAGAGGTGCAACCATCATCACTGATGGCCTTGGCCTTGGACAGCAGCTGGTTCATCTTGGAGCCATCTGGCACTGCCTTTACATGGGGAAGCTTCTGACAGATTCTCACAGATTCCCCAGATCAAATTTGATAAACGGTCTAGACAAGGTTAGAACAATTCTTTTCCCTCAGCCATGCAGTCAAATCTTTATCATAAACTGCTGTAAAACTTCAATGTGATATCACTATTAATTTAATAAACTACCAGATGCTTTCTTAGCAAAACTTGCCATCAATCTTCTGATTCACTTGTAATGGTAAGCATTCATTTCATATATCCTCCTCCTGAGCACTGTTTTATTCTTGGCTTGTTCTAAGGTCCCATGGATTTCTGGCTGCAGTTCTCACAGCAAAATTCAGCAAAACAGACTGCAGAGCCAGTAGATCAGAATCCAGCCACAGAAAGAATAAGAGTTAAATTAGCAAAGCTATAGATAAAAGCAACTCCTTGGAAATTAAAATAATGGAGCTATGGTCTCAGTCTGTAATGTCTCTACATATAGTTGTAAAAAATCCTGTCTACAACTTGGTAACATGAAGTGTTATGCCATAGGATGTGTGTTCACCATGTTCCTTGAAGGTACTTTTTTTAGAACCTGGTGGCACATGTTGTACAAGGACCACCCTGAGCAGCAAGAAATAGCTGGCAGCAGGTGAGACTCGTGCTTGGAAAAGCCATCTGTTCCTGTAACCTGCCTCAGCACTCCCTAAGCAGCATCCTCCCAGCTCTGCAGGCAAAAGTGTGTGTGGTCTAATCCTTCACCAGAACACTTCCCCATGGAGAAGCTGTAAATGCCCTACCCCCCACCTGCTTAAGGATATCAGATAGCTCTTCCAAGTTCACCAATAATTAGTTGTTTATTTAGCTCTTTGAAGAATGAAAATAGACTAAAATTGCTTTGGTTCAGTAAGGGAGAATCTGTTGACAAAACCCCAGTGCAACTTCACTGAAATACATTAATTTGCTAATAATTATATGAATTCTTAAATGTATTAATTATTGAGGATTCTTTTCAAAAAGAAAGGCACAGAATACAAATGGGGTAGTGAGAAAGAACAGGAAACACTTGTACCACCTCTATTATCAGAATGATGTAAGAAATCGTGCCTAGATGTCATGCTTTGGAAAATTCAATCTGCTGACTTGATTTCATCTATTATTCACCAGTAACAATGATCGTATATGACAGTCACAGGCATCTTAATTGAAACTAATTACTGAAAATCAGGAATGTTTGAAGAACCCATGTTAGTCAATCATCAAGATCATTCAAGATAAAAGGAGTCCTGTACATGATTAATTTTTTAAGAAGTTATTTTGAATTAAATTTTATGAATGGACTAATTAGCAAACACACACAAACTCTAAAATTCTATTCTGCTCAAACAATAATAATAAATAAGCACCCTGATTTGGAGGATACTACTACACTCTTCATGGATAGCAAAGACATTAAATGTTGTCTTACTTTAAAAAAATCAGAGCAACCCTGTATAAAGAGAAGCAAAGTCACCATAATAGTAAACACAGCACAGTGATTGCATAACGTTTGATCAGATGAATATATGTGTGTTACAATCTGACAGGATTACAATTACTGGAACACAGCAAACTTGTCACTTCATATTGCTCGATCATTTTGAAGCCTGGAGCTGGTATTGTTTTACCCATTCTTTGTCCTTACCTTTCTTTTCTGATAAAACAACATGAAATCACTATGGTTGCATTGTATTCCTGTTTCAGTGCTGTATTACAAACGTCAAGCAGGAAATCTGAAGTTTATTAAGGACACTAGTCAAAGCCAAAATGTAAAAATTGGGTTGTCACACAGGCATGAACCACAGAAAGCCATGTCATGTAGCTTTAGGGAATGCAGCATCCACAGCTCTGGAAGAGAGATCTTAGAGCCATCAGTGTCAGGCCTCTGAATCTGTGTGCAGCAATAGCTGAAGTGAGACAACAGACCAGTGAGCAGTGTAAGGAAGGCTATTCAGATGAAAACAGATATTGGATAAAATTTTGGATGCCAGTATCTTGAATATGGTGTGTAGTTCTGATTCTTTCCTTTTTTTTTTTTTTTCCCTCAAGAAATACAAAGTGGAATTATAGAAACTATACAGAAGGTCATCTAAAATGTTTAAGCATCTGCCTTAGGAAGAGAGACAAGATATTTTGAAACTTCAATTTGCCAAGGCAAAGACTATAGAGGGATATGGCTGGAATTTACAAAAAAAGCATGAATAATACAATAAGTTAAGACACAAGATTAACTCTATGGAGATCTCAGGAGATATCTTGTGACCTCAGAAAGTCATCTGGTCCTACTTTCTGCTCAAAGCAGGGCAACTTCAGACTTGGGAAGGTTGTGTAGATTGAGTATGGAACCAGTGCTCACCAAGTCCAGCGGTACTACAAATAAGGAGTACTGATATGGATTTGCAATAAGTTAAAACAGATAAAAGAAAGTCCTTTTTTGCATAAAGAGTAATGAGAATTTCTGTTAAGATGGGTTTTGCAGACAATTTAAGCACGTTCAAAGCGCTGTTAGGCAAGTTCACACAGGACAACAGACACACAGCCAGATTACAATAGTGTACACAGGGATGGACCCTGTAATATTCCTAGTCTAATTTTGGGAAACAGCAAGGGCGATGGCCTGCAGAGAGTGGGGCTGCTCATGCTCTCTCCCCAAAAAGCATCTCCAGCAGTCATTCTTGGGAACAGGGAGGATGCAGCACTGAAGTCACATCATTGGCAATTCCTTATGTTCCTATGCTTTCTTCACCAGCTGAACAGCTCTGTTGAAAAGCTAATGTGCAAAACATAAGCTTTTTTGGTTTTGTTGTTTTGGTTTGTTTTGTTTTTGCCTGTTGTGTCCTATATGTGTCTGCATCACTATTTAGCCTGGAGCTTTAGAAACAGAACAGGCTCGCACGGGACTGTAGCATCACAGGTCCTTGTCCTTCCCTGCATTGTTCAGAGCACCAGAAGCCATGAGGCCTGGCTGATGTAATGCTGTGTTCTCAGCAGCAGGATGTGCAATGTCTCCCTGCCTCATGTAAGTTAGAAAGGACAGTGGATTCATCCCAGCTTTGCAATTTCTGTAACATACTCAAGTACCTGGCAGATTCTAATCCAAAATGAAAAGTGAATGGCTCTTCTGCAAAGATTGCCATTTCCTGTTATTTCCAAAATAATATCTTCAAAATTACTTTCCTGGAGGATTTAGTGAATATTTCTTAATAGTATGAGATTTGTTCCTTTCAATTTACATACATAAACCAGATATACTTCTTTTGGTACAGCATAATTCAGACTTGGACTGTCTTTCAGATATGTATGCATTGACTTGCATCTTGATCAATAAGATTAAAGAGCCTGTTTCTTGCCTTCCTGCAGAAAAATACTTTAAAAGCTGTGATAAATGTTCTGTGTCTCAGACTATAAATTATATCTCTCCTACATGCAGATAAACAATTTCCTAGGCAACTCACAAAAATATTACATGGAGAGATATTGCTGAAGACTTTTAATCTCTTTAAGATATTCATGCTTTCTATTAAGTAGTCAAAACTCATTTTAATTACATATGGGGTAAAGAACCAATTAAAGGACAAATCTTGCAGAAATTCTCAATACTGCCATGCAATTTTTAATGTAGTTTTTTTTTTTTCTCAAATTGTTATAATGATGAGTTAAAGTCCACAGTACTTTGTGGGCATCAGAGAGTACTGCTAATCATATTAATAGAATCATTAAAATAATTACTAATAATTCTTTTTAAGATGAGAAGCTAAGTTCAATTACTGACTAATGAAACAACACTTCTGTGCTGGCCAGGGGAATTTCCAATGACTGATACATGTCTTCAAAGAACACAAATACTCCTCAGAAGACAGATTTTATGGGCATTCCCTGCACATTGGGATCTGTCCTTTCACTTTCTCTCCTTCCCTTGTTCTGCCAATCTCACTGGAGGAGAGGAGCCCTCCACTGCTTACAGGAGTTTGCATTTGGGTTGCCAGTGACCTACTTGAAACAGATGGAGAGAGAACAGTCTATTCTTATCCTTAGTGTACTCCTCTCTGTAACAGGAACTTTGAATTCAAATCCTGCAGGTTCTCTGCCTCAGACCGACCACAAAAGTGCTCTCACATTCCAGTAAGTGCTTTCAATAGCAGACTGCACAATCCCCGGTAGCTGTCACCACCTTGTAGGCACCTGTGGAAGTTCAAGCTGTGAATCCCACCTTCTCCCCAGCCTGCTCTGCCAGGCTGTGGGCAGTGGCTGAGCCCAGCAGACAGCAGGTGCCTGGCCACAGACCTCAGTCCTGCAGTGCCTGTCAGCTCTTTTATCTTCAGTAGCTACCTCAGCAATACAAATTCTGCTCCCAGAGCACTTAGCTGTCAAGCCTGCAGACTTTGCCACAACATTGCCTACATCTCTGTTTGATTATAGCCCATGGACTTTAATGGCTTAGGTCTCCCTCTGAAACATCAGAATAACATCAGGTTCCTATCACTGGGGTTAACTACACTAAAGACAGTGAGAAATGCAGCCATTCCAGTCCTTTCCTGCACAGTGATTACATCCTCAAGACAGCTAGGCAGCTGGTTCATTCTATTTCTTTGTGCAAAAGCTAACCTACCAAAAAAATCCTCTTCTCAGCTAAATGAGCAACATCAGGCACCTCAGTGAAAGAATAAGGAGCCCATTTTCTGCAGGAAAGCTTGTCACAGAGTGAGCAAGAGGATGTGTTTTCCTCAGTGCTAAGCCAGCCAGCTCCAGTAGGTTTTTAGCAAGCCCTGTGTTGCTGAAGGTGCCCTCTGGAATTATGTCATGATTTAAATCATATTTCACATGTTGCTCACTGCTAATTTTTTTGGTCAGCATAATGCTGTGGGGATGGGGATTTTTTTTCCTCTGTGATATCTGTATTTTGAGTCCTCCTTTTATTCTTTTTGGCTCAGTCTTAGAAAGCCACACTGTGCACTTTTATAGCTCCGCAGATGTTACATGATCCAGTCTCCCCTTCTGCCTCCTCTGACCAACTGTTCTTGCTCACTAATGTGGATCCTACAGCCCTGTGAACAAAAGCAAAGCAGTAACTCTGAGGTGCTGTGGCTGTTCAGTGAGTGATGTATCTTCTGACCCTCTTTGCCATCTACCTAGGACTTGGGGAAGAATGATAAAGCTTCTCATAACTTCATAAATCAGTGATTTAGGAACTGGTTGTTACTTTGTATTTTTAATGTTTTGTTGGGAAAAGATGACATGCTGTGGCCAGTTCTGCTTGTGTTCCACTTTGATTTTTGTTCTCCTTGAACTCTATCACAAAACAAAAGGTCCCTCATAAAATATCAGAACAACCAAAGCTTTTTCTTCTCTCAAGATAAAATGAAATGTATATATGTGGGGAGCCTGCAGTTTTCACCCTATCACAGATGGCTTTTCATCTAGAAGCTCTGTTTGGACACCTTTTAGTCATCAACCACTTATTTTGCAAAAATTTGTGTGAATTAAAGAGGAAACAATTCTGGAGTTTGGTACCATCTAATGCAAGGATAGAGAACACTGATTTCTTCTTTAAAGAAGAGCTTTCAGAGAAAGTTTCCTGGACTGCCTGAAAAGAGCCAAGGAAGCTGTGCAACAGAACTATCACCTCCCTTAGGTTTTATTCAGTTCATGTAACCAAAGTAGCACCAACCCAGACCATGTAAACTCTCCTGTGCATCCCAAGGTACCTGCTCCTCCCACTGATCCGAGAGGCAAAGATGATGATGACAGACTACAATCTGAGGGCTTAGAATTAGGAGAAGGGAAACCATGCCTTGAATTTCATAAATATATTTTAAAAGTTCTCTCAAATTTAATTTGCAATTTGGGACTAGATTCTTTTGAAAGTGCATGACTGAAATTTACTTGGCATTAATTCTACTTGAATGGACAACATTTCATAGCAGAGCCAAGAAAAGGGAAATGCTTCTTCTATTTCCCTAGGGACAAAAAATAACATCTTTTCAAGAGTTTTATAGAAAACTATTGAAAATATTAATATTTTGAAGCACATCTGTTGCATTAGCCACCAAAAATACTATTAGAAATCCCTCTCAAAAGTTAGCCACAGAACAGAAATGAAAAGAAAAATAAAAGAGCTAAGTAAGCCCAGTTGCACTTGTATATTGCTTCCTTAAGGCTGAGGCATTAATTAATTCAAGATATGAAACAGTCTCTGCAAATACATTCTAGCAGAATTTTAAAATTAATAGTAGCTGCTGCATTGGGGCAGACAACAAATTCTGTTTATGGAAACTTCTGCTGATTTTAAGGTATTTCTGATTATCCTGGTGTCCTGTCTCATTCACAATGCCATATGTTAAAGAGGTTGAAAACTGGCTGTTCCTGGTCTTTGCCACACTGAGCTCCTGCTGGTCTGGGCATGTGGATGGTCCCAAGGAGATCACTGCCCCTTAAAACACAACAGCAGCCAAATGGCTGCACTGAATTTCTGCAGGGCTCAAAGGAGGCATAGAGCCACTTCCCCCAGAAATATTCATTTTTCTGCACAAGAGACACAGAGACCCTGTGCTTCTACCTGCTAAAACCTGAGTTGGGGATAGACTAGGAGAGAAAAAAGGACAGGAGGCTCCTTAGCTTTGCTGCAAAAGATTGCAATAAAATTCATTGCTATATAGCAACTGGATAATCAGAGTTTTATTCTTTGTTCAGTCAAGTGAAAATTAGGGGCCCAGAGGCAAATGAGGAAGATAGCATCTGTCTTCTTCAGAAGCTTCCATTTCTGTATCCAGGACAGAGGTCTTCACTCCTCTCTAGCATGGGGAGCCAGGACATTCAAACCAGCCAGGGCTTTGAAGGGTTTTGCTGTTCTCTTCAACTGAACACCAAAAATACAAAAAGAGCTATGAATTGCTAGTTCATGATTTATGACTTTTTAAAGAGAGAAAAAACAAAGTAGGACAGACTAAAAAAAAAAAGTTTTAAAGTAAATCAAACTTTCTCTCTGCATCCTTGTAAGTTGTGCCTGTTTCTCCAGTATTATTTTCAGTACAGACATTTTTGGAGGCTTCCTGACCTGCAACAAATTTGACACAGCTCATTCAGGAGTCTTTGGAAAATCCCTGTGGTCCATCTGTGGTCACCCCCAGATCTCAGAAGTTCCCTGTTCTCTGTGTCTCAGTCTATTTTTTCCTGTGGGCCATCCTCCCCTCCCACCACATGCTGGACATCAAAAGTTATCTGTTCTCTCTGCAGAAGAGAGATCCAACCTTCTGTTCAGCTAGGACAAGCCTGACATTGTAAAAGCTGGCATTCTGTTCCCAGTTTTATTCAGGATATCTCTCTCCTCACCTCATGCTTTACAAGGTTTTCCGTGTGGATGTCTGGGTATGTTTCACCTCATCAAAACACCCATGCAGCAAAGAGATTTCCAAAGCTCCATCTCTCATGAGGTGTGAAATGCCATCTTGAAGTGACTTTTCCTTTCCACTGACTATAGAGGGAGACACAGAAAGCCACACTTCTAGCCCAGGCACTGCATTGTCTCGTATGACATAAGAGGAGATTAATTTGTGCCATATTACTTAAATGTTTCATAAAGACACCTCATTCAGCATGAAAACTGGTTGCATTTTGTGCCATATCTGCTACCCACCCCTTAACCAGTCATTTTCAAATCTGGGGAAATCCTTCCAGCTACGTTTATTGTCTCAGAGGTTTAAGTATCTGGGGGGATTTTTTGCAACATATGGCTTTGATCTGCACATCTTGCACATATCCTTGAGAAATCCTGTCTAAGTTTGAACACTGAGGTGAGAGGAATGTGGTAATTCAAGGATACAGATACAAGAATAACAACCTGTGGTGGCACCTGTCACTTCTCCTTTTGACCCATGCTACAAGGGTTGGTCCTCAGAACATGCAGAATTTGGGATGAAGTTCACTACACAGGAAACACTACGGCACCATCAGCAGCACAGATACTGAATTTGGTGTGGGGGTTACTCCCAGGGATAGAAATTGCATCTAATTCCCCACCAAGTAAATTCACTTTTCCTCAGGAACAAGGTGTCTTTTAAACTTGAGTCTAATGTCATCAGAAGATTCTCCAATAAGGCCAACACCTGTAGGAAAACCAAGATTAGACTCTAAGGGTTAAGTTCAGCAGGAGATTTAGTTTCTGATATGGAAAAACAATGTACTTCAAAATTTTCACCTCGGTGTAATCTTCTGCTTGCAACTTCCCCAAGTGTTGCTGCTGCCTATGTCTATGCTATAATCACAGACTTAATTAATCCTCAGTCTGGATTCACCCTGCCCTATTCCCTTGTTAAACCAGATCAGTTGGAAAAAACTCAAACTCCTCAGATTAAACTTTTTGCAAAAAGTCATGATGATTGACCTTCTAGCACCAGAGCTGTGTCCATTTTACCCAGCTGCTAGACCTCTTACCTGGTAGGTAGAATTTTATTCTTTTTCTTCCTGGTAGTTTCAAAACAGGGGCTTGGCCACACACATTGAAACAGGTTTCTAATTCTCCAAATTCTTGTTTTTCTGTGAAAATTTACCCTGCATATTCCATTTTTACATCCTTTCAGTTAATTCCTTTAATTACTAAAAGATCCAGAGAGAAAAGCTGGTTTTCAGGGCTCTTAGTCTAAAAACTGGGAACTGTAGAAAAAGAAGAATAAAACTCAAGTTGCAGTTCCAGGGTCTAATGAAATATCCAAAGCAGAGCAATTTCCATAGAGTGCTGTATATCTCTGCACTTACAGCACTTCCTTACATAAACTCTTTCCAGCTCTTCAGAAAGTCTCTCCTTAATGTGCAGAGGTTTCTTCCCATCCCCCTTGAACTGCCTCACCACTTGCTGTGTACAGATTCTGCTTGAGGGAAGGTTTAGTTTTGTGTTTTCTTTTGTTTTTCTTTTCCCTGCTTTGAACACTGAACTCCAGAAGAATCTTAAACAACAGCACTAAGCAATTCTGGCAAATTTTCATTCATTTTGTTGCTTTTATTTTTCCTGTGTTTTTCTTTGAGGTATTAGGCATCAGATGCTGATTTGCACAGAGCAGAACACTCAAGAGTTAAACATTTCAGCACTGAACACTGTAGTGCTGAAGATTTTTGCAGATTTATCTTCAGGCAGAGTGAACTCGAGTTCCCTATAGCCTTTTCTAAAAGGCTGTAAAGGACATGCAATTTGTGAGATTCTGATAAACATGAAAAGCTGTGTACTAAAACCTGAGCCATGAGGAAATATGAATGGAATGGGAATACTGTTAAAAAATAAATCTAAGACAAAAACCAATCAGTTCTGCAATGCTGATATATATATCCTTTCAATACAAATAAAACTTCCTTTTCAAAACTCTGGATATGGTTTTTTTTGGTCATGATCTTCTCTAAGAAATACCAGAGAAAGAAATACCAAAAAATTGCGTGGTCTCTGATGAGCTAAAATTTGGAGATATTGGTCCCCTGTTCTAGATAGTCATGCTTTTAAATACACCTGCTCAAATAATTATTTAGAGATGACAGTACAAAGAATTTCCAGCAAGCTCTGTGATCAGCTGCAACAGATGGGACTGCACAGTGACTTTAGCTGATGCTACACAAAAGCACAGCTCCTGCTTCTCCTGAGCACAGAGCCCAGGCTGCTTCTTAGCTTTGCTGATTTGGCTTCCAGGTGGAAGCAAGGAAATGTTTCTTCCTCTGAAGAAACCCCAGCAGCTCTCATTTCAAAACAAAACACTCATTAGTAAGCAGATGCAGATATATCTTCGCACTGGGTTTTGGTGACTTTCAAAAAGAAATTCCCAAAACTTTAATAATTACCTTTTTTTGCCTACTCTAGACAAAACATTTTCCTTTCAGACAGCACTGAACAGACAAAACAATGCACAAGTCAAAGACAAAATAATTTTCCAAATCCTTTAGCTTCTGGGTTGCTACAGATTGACACAGAGATCCCTCTGACCCCACTCAGTCAGCTCATGGTGAACACACAGAGGAGAGGTAAAAAAAGGAGTCATGACCTGGAGGCTTCCCTCTGTTCTGCCTGTGTACTCATTTTACCCTCTGCAGAACTTTATTCTGTCAATATTTTTTTTCTATAACAGAGATGAATCAGACTAAAATCCTTCCAGCTTGCATCTTCCCTTCCTTTTTTGTACCCCAGTTTTTACATTTTTAAAGGACATCAGGAGCAATCTTTCATTCAAGCTATACTTCAAATTTTAATGCTTTTAAACCTATACTTCAGGACTTGAAAGAAAATATTTTGAATTAAAATGAAAGATTCAAAGTGCGTATTCCAGTGCTTGCTTCTCTTCCCATTTCTTTTGATGTGATCCAGGAATAACTCAAGGGGAATAGAGCTGCATTTTATTAAAGTTAGCATAAAAAGGTCAGAGTCAGAAGGTCTGAAACAAATGTATTGGTCCCTGACGTATCTGGGAGAAACTGTCCAGTGGATTCAGGTTATTATAGCAGTAAGGCTTGTGATGACTGTAGGTTGTTTGTAATAGACAATCTGCCAGAATTCTCTGCCATGGTTTTAAAGTGTCGGTCCCCTCTTTAGCCTCTACTTATGTTCCAGCTGCCTCTCCAGTTACACAAGTGTCCTCCTCATCAAAACACGTTGTAGTCAAATAGATGCCATTATGTGCTACAAACTTAGGGGCCAAACTCTGTGCTGGAAGTGGGGTATTTTTGTAATAACATTATATGTGAGAAAATGCAGTACAGCCATAATGCCAGAAGGACCCTGTGGTTTCAAACCCTTCTGAACAAAACAAACAATTTCATTTCCCTGAGATGAACTTGAATAAAATAACTCTTAATGAAAGAATTATTTCCACACATCTCCAATTTGTAAACTGGTGATATATTTTCTAAAACAAAAGCCTGTTTCGTCAGATTTTTACTGTCATGCATATGTGAGATTAAAGGCAGAAACTGACCTTTAGATGTTGATTGAGGTAACTGTAGGAATAGGCTTGAAGAGATATTAATGAGCATCTCCATTATTTCTTCTGCTACAAATGGTAGGGCAGACATGCACAAATCTTTCTAAAAAATGTTGATACTGATGACACTGAACAAGTAATACACATCCAAGATAATTCTCCTATCCCAGGCAAAGCTTTTATTCATGCCTGCTAATTAGACTTTGAGGATTTCTGGGTGGGGTTTGTTGTCCTTTGCCAGTTATGTTCTCCTGAGAGAGAATAAATCTGAATTCAGAAGTGTCATTTATCTAGCCAGGACTGAATTCTTATTTCCACCTTGAATTCCACTTTCCACTTTGCTTGCAGGAAGTTTGAGATACCATACCTGCCTCAAGTCCCTTATACAGACAGGGATATTAAAGGCACCATAGAGTGAATGTGAATCTAGTATTTATTTCTTAATCAGTGCATTCCTTCTTACAGAAAAGACATAGTTAAAACAACTCAGACACTCTTTGGTATGTCTGTATCTCCTGCATGCACCATTAATACCTGCTGCTTTCTTCTTTCTATTTCATCCCATTGTCTCTCCAATCCATCTTATTCCAACATTTAAATCAAATTATTTTTGTCAATTGAATCTGCCTAAATACCTGTTTCTCAGGGATGGTATGAGATAGGTGTCTAAGTTCCCATTACACACAATGTATTAAATTAGCTCAGTCAGTGGAGCTTAGAGAGAAATTCAGCTGACAGGAAGCTTAATTCAGTTGACTAAAACATAGGTACTGAGTGCTATTTTAGATGCCCTAAGGAACCTAAGACACATTGTCATTAAGATGCCAGATATGACAAAGTACCTACAAGATACTCCTTTTGTCCTTGAGCATGAGATGGGAAGCAGGTAGGATACCACAGAGCATCTCAGACAGCCCCAGACTCAAAGATCTAGGCAGCTGTATCCTGCCCTCAGTGTCTGTTTCACTGTTAAATATGTCTTTAAGCCATATGTACAATTGTGGTCCAACTTTTCTGTTTTCTTTTAGAAAAAAAATCCCACATCTATTTCAGGTATTCTAATTGAATTTCCATCATATAATTTTGTAAGGAGGAATTCCTTCACATTAGTGAAGAGTTGACTGAAGGAGACAGGAAGAAAATGTTTTGCCAGGATGAAAACTAGAGAAATCTGTCTCACATCATTTATTCAGAAGAAGGAGAAAAGCTTAATGTTGGATCTTAAATGCAACCTCTGAGCAGATTTGTTCCAACACAGGACAGTGAGAACATAACCTTTACATCTCTTCTGAAAAACAAAGCTGTGTCCTGGTCCTTTAGCTTACTGGTCCAGCATGATCATCCCCATAAGTATCTTACCATTTATAGCAGGGCAGCTCCCTCCAAAATATGGAGAACAGATACTGTGTTACTTTCCAAATTGTTCCTGGAACTGTGGGAAGTGCTGTCTGACTGTCAAAACCTATCAGACTCTGATGGTTTCAATGTGATCAAGTTCCTTTGTTTAACTGACTGGTGCTGATGTCCAAGGCATAAAAGGAACACTCAGAGATGGCAAAACCCTTTCAAAGGATCCCATCAATTTTTGCCACAGAGAGAATTAGATAGATTCCCACCTGGGAAAACTGGGGATGGAGGGACTTAGCAATGAATTTCTGTGAAATTGAAGGAACAGAGAAAGTGAATATTATATAAGTAGACCAAATGAACTAAAATAATTCATCAAAACTACAGAGAATTCATTAAAGTATTTAAAAAGATCTGAAGGATGGAACGGCTGAACTATTGAGAGCTGTGTGTAAACTCTAACCTAAAACTTCTGTGAAAACTGAAAGTGGAGGTGAGCAAACATGTGGCCAATCTTCAGAAATTTTGGAGAAGGTTGGGAAAACTATGGGCATGTTAGATGAGAACTGAACAATACAGAGCAGGAGAAGTGATAATGATTAAAAAAATCAACAAAAATAATAAATAAAAACAGATGTGAAAAACCTCTTGCTGTTTTTTTTTTTAATTAGTCAGTTGAACTGGCACATGGATAAAGATGAATTATCTAAATTTCTTCAATCCTTTTGATAAAGTCTCTCATTTTTTAGAGAAACTAAGCAGTCACAACAGAAGTGAACAGTTGGTAGTGAATGAAAAAATGTGCCGGCTATTTAGAATGGTTAAATAATCTGCTAAAACATAGGAAACAGTTAAGGTTTCTTAACAGTGAAGAGAGGTGAACAGTAATAGAAGGATGTGCTGTTCACTAGTTTTATTCTTAAAAATGGAAAAACAAGTGAGCAGAGCCATGAAAATGTTTTGTGAAGTTGCAAAGTTATTCATGCTTGGAAGAACAGGATCTAATTGTGAAGAATTACATAGGCCTTGAAAAATTCAGTGTAAACACGCATAAAGTTCTGACAGAGAGAAAACCTAGATTCTTAGGAAAAATAACAGGCTTTGAGCTGAGCATTACTGCTCAGGAGTGAGACCTTGGGATTATGACAGATAGTTCCATTAAAACATCACCTAAGGACTTAGTGACAGTCAAAAAAAAAAAACCAACTCTGACCAAAAATAATCCCTCTCCCCACTGTCAAGAATTATTACTAGAAGAAGGAATAACAGGAGAACAAATACAACCATGCTACTATACAAATCCATTACTCACTCACCACGTGTATTTCTGTCTTAGTCCAAGGAAGGACATATTGAAGATCAAAAACTTTCAGAAAAATTTAAAAAGGATGATCAGCAGTGTGAAAGACTATTCATGTGTAGAATAATGGAGTAGTCTAGGGATCTTCAAATCTGGAAAAGAGATTACCTAGAAGCATATGACACAAATGTACAAACCATACTTGGCACAGAAACAGGGGAGCTGAAATGGCTGTTTAATATCTCTTCATATAGTGTTTAATCCAAAAAGGAATTCTGTATTTTGGACTGCAAGATTATACAGTTTAGATCAGAAAAAAAGTGTTAGTCATGGTAAAAAGAGCTGCCTAATATTCTTGATTTATGTTCTTTTTAGTTCTCAATTTTGCAGTATTAGAAGATGTCTATTTTATTTTTGTAGAGAGATAAAATTAACATATAATCCTTTGCATATTTCTTTTATATGAAGTCAAATATGGGGCACAAGGGATAATAAAATGTGCTACATCAAGCTTATAATATGTGGCTTTCTTTTGTATAATGGAGACTCACTGAATTATACAGGGAAATGGGAATGATGAAGCATTATTGCTAATAGATAATAATAATTCTTCTACTTTTCATATTTCTGAAATAATTCTAAGTGTACAAATAAACCAGGAAGAAACTTTCTATTTGATAAATAAAAATACTGACAAAATATGCAGTGCAAGAAAATAGGAAATAATATGTTAGTGAGTGTGCACATGTCCCTGTGTGGGTAGCTGTAGCTCTGCTGTGGCTCTGGTGTAGCTGTGTCAGAGAGGGACTCTTGACAAGGGCATGCAGTGACAGGACAAGGGAAAATGGCTTCAGACAGAAAGAGGAGAGATTTAAATTAGTTATTAGGGAGAGATTCTATGCTATCAGGGTGGTGAGACACTGGCTCAGGTTGCTTAGAGAAGCTGTCAATGCCCCATTCTTGGAGGTGTCCAAGGCCAGGCTGGATGGGGCTCTGAGCAACCTGATCTAGGGGAAGGAGTTCCTGCACATGGCAGGGGCTGGAACCAGATGATATTTAAGGTCCCTTCCAACCCAAACTATTCTATGATTCTCTTGCTGATGTATCTGTGATGCTCCAGGATTAAATACTTATAGACACACCTAAAAGTTTTTATTAGACCAACGGGTATGCTCAGGAAAAGGCAGAAAAGCTCTCAGACACACAAGATCTATGGATGCAAAAGAAGCAGACAGAAGCTGGCTTTCAATGCTTTAAAAAAGCTTTGACTTCCTACAAGCTCTGCCTGCTAAAACCCAGACTCCAGCCAGACTTCTGGAGCTCAACAGATGTGCACAAATGCTCTAGGGGACAGATGCTCAGTGTGGTTATTTCCAAATCCATGAGAAAATACGGAGGTAAAAAGAATGATGATTTCATGGAATGGAAGGAGAATCAGACAAAAATATTTCCTCAAGATGTCCCATCCTAAATTCATCATTTCCATATTTTTTTTTTCTAGCAGAAGGTATCTTTCATTTTCCCATTAATCCTTCCAAGATTGTGCTGAAGACTAGGGACATCCACTCCCTGCTCTTTCAAATATGATTATGCTGGAGAGGACACAAGAAATTTGAACACTCTCAAATTGCAGGGTGCTGTGGTTTAACTCCAGTCAGCAACCAAGGACCATGCAGCCACTTGCCCACTCCCCCAAGAGCAAGACTGAGGAAAGAAGCAGAATAGTAAGAGCTGGGAAACTTGAGGGATGACATAAAACCAGTTTAATAGGGAAAGCAAAAGCCACACATGCAAGTAAAAAAAGGATTCTTTCAACAATTCCCACGGTCAGGGAGGTGTTCCGCCTTCTCCAGGACAGCAGGGCTCCATCACACATAACCATGACAAACTCCATCAATTAAATCTCCACTCCTTCCTTCTTTACCCCCTCTCCCCACCACTTTATACACTGAGCACGATCCCGATGGTCTGGAATATCCCTTTGGCCAGTTTGGGTCACCTGTCCTGGCTGTGTCTCCTCCCACTCTCCCAGGCACCCCCAGCTTCCTCCCCAGCCTAGCAGCAGGAAATGCAGAGAAGGCCTTGGCTCTGTGCAAGCCCTGCTCAGCAATAGCAGAAACACCTCTGTGTTATCAACCCTGTGTTCAGCACAGATACAAAACATAGCCCCATACCAGCTACTGTGAAGAAAATTAACTCTATCCCAGCCAAAACCAACCCACAGGGGGAAACACCCAAAATACAGACAGGGAAAAAAGACAAAATAAAATAATAAAATGTATATGTACTGAAGAAGAGCTATACAACAGCTTGTGTTTTGTTACAAAGACAGTTCTAAATGAGGATTTATTCAGAACTCACACATAGATTTGCAAGAAATCTATTCAGAAACTTGGTGATTTTAATGTTCGATTTTATGTATTTCTGCCACAGAATTAACTTTTTGCTATTACAAGTAGTCATAATCACATTTCTAAAGCTAATCCTTTGATCAAATGTATGAATGCTCATCACATACAAGCATGGAAGCTTACACAAAAAATGCTTGTCAAACACCATGAGAAATAAATAAGAACATCGTAATTTTAATACAGAGTTTCAGCACAATTGTTTCTCATAAGATTGTCAGGTGGGATGATGGTTATGTCACACTGATGGAAAGGGAAAAGCATCACCCCTGATCTGAGGAACTCGCTGTAGGCAGCACATTTTTCACTCCAGATAAATGGTTTCACTTTTCACAGCATTAAACTATTTAAATTAACCTTTGAAGTTTCTTTGCACATATTTGTCCCAAGCTGTTTAAGCTGCTACAGCTCAATGCTGCAATGAAAGGCAGAACTGTAAACAACATGTTTACTGTCAGCATTTCCACTTCATCTAGTCCTGTAAGTTTTTTTTTACCTTCCATCCATGCGAATAACAAAGATTTATCCCTTTCAGAATTACATTATATGTATAATGAAAGCCATGCAGTAACACCCAGAGAGCAATACTTATCAATTTTTACTACTTCGGTGCTTTCTTTCAAAGTACAAAATTTACACCATTCCAGATCAAGAAATTCTGGTGCCAAAATGCAAGCCTGAGCAAATCCATTCTTCTTGCTGTTTGCCAGCTTTCCTGAGTCTGGCTCTTCAGCCAGATGGTGCAACAGGCTCTCCAGGAAAGTGGTCACAGAGCCTGACAGAGTTCAAAAATGTTTGGGCAATGCTCTCAGGCACATGGTGGGACTCTTGGGGTGTCCTGCACAGAGCCAGGAGTCAGACTTGATGGTCCATGTGGGTTTCTTCCAATTCAGGATGTTCTGTTCCTATGACCCTCTGACTCATGTAGATAGGACTTTTCCATAGGCATCATATGTATACTGCAAATGAAGATGGACTTCAAAAGGAAGTCCGCGAAAGTAAGACTCTGCACACCACTTTTGATAAAAGTTGAAGCTCAACAGCTTTAAATAACTTGTCTGAGGTCAGAATTAACTGAATTTGGAAATAAAGCTAGTGAAATGTCAACCCTAATTAAGGGCTGTCATTGAAATAGCAGCACCACAGATAAAAATTCATATTGAAAGAGTTCCGTGACAAATGTTAACCAAGCAAAACATATATGGATACTATGATGTTTTAATGACACTATTTAGAGATAAATCTTGGAGAACAGCTGTTTTCAGAAAAATTGTCTTGAATATTAAGATTGTTTTATGTAAGTATCTCTAATACCACAACAAAAGATAACACAGAAGATAAAGGGGCTTCTTGCTATGAGCAATTTGCATACTAAGTGCTAAAATTAATTTCTAAGTTTCCATTTTTTTTATTATGAGTAAAATGAATACAGAAAGACTTAGCAAGGGCACTTGCTATTTGTTTAAATGTATTTTATTTTATCTTGCTTTTCAGAGCAGGGTAAGAAATTAAATCAACAAAATATTTTTTTTAAATCTCAAATGGCATTTTATGTTACTCTAAATGTATGCTTTCATAATTTATTTTATTTTATGGTATTTCAAAGAAGAGTCATTGCTTAAATAATTGAATTACATGCTCTTGAATTCTATGACATATTCTTATCCTGATTTGGTAATTGTTGATTTGTGTATACAGCTCAGGAATTCTTTTCTGAAAACTGAACCTAAAATATCTAATTTGGTGTACTGGATTAGCTGATAACCAAACAGTTTCCTCAAGCATCACATCTTCTTGAAAGCTTCTCATGCACTGACACATTCTTCCATTCATTTCAACATTAATCTTCTTTCTGAAGAAGATGAGAAAAGATGAACTGAGATAGTCTTTGCAGTCCTTTGGGCAGTGACAGCCTTGCTCACTTCTTACAAGTACAGGTAAGCCCTTGTTCACCAATGTCAGTAATACAAACACATCAACACAGGCTTCCCCTGCTAAAATATTTATTTATTCATCTATTTATTTATTTATTTTCTTATACACATTATTGGAGAATAAAGGTGTTAAGTAGAAATAAATATTGCCTCTGGAATGCATCAATATAATTTGTGAGATTAAAGTCAGTACAGAGCTAGGCTGAGAGTCTAACTGAAATTGCATAGGAGGCTGGCATGAGGTTTGAACCTTATATGAAAAACAAATCCATTCCTCTGGTATTCAAGGATTTTATATTCAAGACTATCTCTTTTACCTCTAAAGTAAATCAAAGACATTCAAATCATATTTAGATGTTTCTTGACTGAATTTGCTTATCTCCATTTGAAAGGTGAAATATACATTTAGCTTTAGCTTGTTTCTTTGTCATTTACTTATTGAGGGGCACAGTGTAAAAGCCAGTGTTTATTTTTCGTACTGACCCCAAAATTGTTCCTCTAGAAATGGGAATTGCATCATTTCAGCAACCTAATCTTAGGTACATTTCTAAATGAGTAGTATTGAAGAGAAGGAGGAAGAGCAAGAGAACAAGAACTGGTGTAAAGAGAAATATCGGATTATTTCCCTTGCAACCTAACCAGAGCCAGGTGTGCACATCTTTCCAATTAGCTATAACAAACCATGGGAAGAAATCTGGTTTTCAAGATCACTGAGAAAATCTGGTCATCCAGGCATCCTCAGCCACGTACTTTGGGACACAGCTACAAAGTGTGAGGGCAATTGGGTGAGAAAAGGCAGTGGCATCTCACTGGAGCCTGGGTCACTCTGGGATGTCCCTTTCCAGCCCAGAGCTGGAGCACTGGGTTAGTGAACACTGACAGTTGTTACTGAACAATGAAGGGTTTACAGTCTGAGGATAAGCACCAACAAATCAGCCACATGTTGGTGTTAGATTGTGTAAGGAACCTCTTTAACCTCCAGTTGCTGCAATATTCCTCTTCATTTAATGCTATGACTTCTAAAATGCTTTTAAGGAGAAAATTATTTAATAGTACAATCATGGGCGATTCTGTGCTGTCCTCAATTGTTTAATTTCCTAATTAACTAATGACATAGCCACAAGATCTCTTTCTCTCCCCTTCCTCCACATTTTGCTGGCTGCATGGTTATTTTTCTTGATGTTTAATTGCCTCCCCCTTATTCAAAATCTCTTCTGAAAGTCGTCTTACCTTTTTAAAACACTCTTGAGACCTGGAATCATCATACTGTGGTGAGTTTTCTTAAAGCAGCAAAATGAGTATAAACGCATTTGAATAAAATACACTATAATATCAATATGCATTGACATCATTAATAATACATGTGCTATTAATAAGACATGAGATTTTCATAAATATATTAAGCAATCCATAATAATTTTTATGATTTTTTTTCTTATGTGTTATTTTCTGGACTTAGAAAATACAGAATATGGCTAAATCAGCTACAAAAATATTTCAAACTCTTGTAACCATTTAAAAGGCTGTACTAGGAAGTTTCATGGAATAAATATTTCAATAATCTCCAAAAGAGAAGAAGGAGGATTTCATCAATCTAAACTCTATTATGGTGTTAAATTGTCTAGAATGAAACTTACATTGCTGGTGAAAGGTAATCTCATACTAAGCAGATGGTTCTAGCTGTGACTTATGGACATTATCTTTTAAAATGCATTTTTTTTCCAAGCATGAATTTCTCCACTTAAAATTTCAGTTAGAAGAGGGTTTTTTTGCTTATTTTGTGTATATTCCACACAATAAATTTAAAATATTTAAATAATTAAGGCAAAATGTGTTTATGCCTGTTTGGTGCCTGAGATGTAAATCCAGATACTAAAAATCCAGCTGTGTTGATTCCTCTTGACACTAACTAAACCTAACCCTGCAACTGGGAGAGCTGAGCTGAGCCGTTGTGACAAGAGGAGAGAAACTTTATTCATATCTATATGAACTCATAGAATTACAGACTGATTTGGGTTTGGGTTGGAAGGGACCTTACAGATCATCTTGTTCCAGCATCCCTTCCACCAATCAGGTTTCTCAGTCACATCCAACCTGTCTTTGAATATTTCCAGGGATGGGGAATCCACAATTTCTCTGGGCAACCTGTGTCAGTGCCTCACCACTATCCAAGCAAAAGATACATAATCTAAACCTCTCCTCTTTAAGTTTAAAACCATTCCCCTTGTCCTAACCATATCTGCCCAGGTAAAAATGCCCTGGCATGCGGCCTCCATTCAATGGAGGAACAAGTTTTCATTTCCTAGTGCCTGTCAATCTTCCTCAAACACAGATAATGCCTTTAAGGATAAAAACATTGAATTATTTAAATCTAAGAAACATGTTGCCAGTTATGCACATTAATAGCTCATCAGTAATAGTTTCACTTTCATACATTATGTCTTCAGTGGATATCTGGCAGCTGCCTCCCTTTCACAGCCAGCATCTCCATTAATTCTTGGTGAAGTTTGTTCTGCAATTACTGATTTTCCAGGTGAGCTGGAAAGCAACTGCAAGCTCAACAGTTACTGTGATATTTCCAAGGCATTTTCTTCTGTTAATAATATCAGAAAACAAATCATAAGACTAACAAGTTCTTACAGTCATCTTTTACTACAAATAAAAATTACTTGAATTTTAATATGTAAAGATTGGAATTAGGGCATTGCTATTGAGTGCATTATCTGAAAAAATACATCAGAGATAGGAAAAAAAATTTGATAACCATGTACTAATTTTCTCTAGTCTTCCTCTAAAAGTTTAAAAATCTATTAAATACTAGGTTAAGAGCTTCTCTCTATGATCTATTTTATTAAAAAGTTTGCAAAAACTCATGGATGACCTATGGCATTTTTAAACAGCTATTTTCTACAAAAAGGAAATCTGTGGTTTCTCTTGCATTTCTATGCCACTCACTTGGCAATTTTTTTGCAATTTCCACAGGGGAAAAAAAAGAGAGAGAGAGAGAAAGATGATCAGAAAAAGCTGAGAGCTTCCTATCATACTAGCTTAGGGCAAACCAATTTCCAAGAAAATATCAGAACTAGAGATAAAGCTGGCAGGTTAACCTAGTTCACCTTTTTCCTGTGCTACAGGGCAGGGGAAAGGAGAAGGGGTGTGAGGGAGGAGAAGGAATAGAAAGGAATTTGCAAAAGCCAGGCAAAGGACTGTACACACCGAGAAACTGGATCTCAGCATGGATGCAAATAAACAATGTTAGGGCCTCTTACAACCTTCCTGAGCACTAGTTAACTAAATCTTAAAAGCAAACCAGTAAGAGTTTTGATATTCCCAATGCTTTCTCTGCTGTTAAACTGGAAGAGTTCTTTGAAATGCTGCATTTGATAAGGCAGGACCAGCATTATCATCTTTGAGTTGAGCCTGTGAATGAGGAATGAACACCTTGCTGTGCTTTTCACTTCTTAACGTAATTATCAACAAAATTTCTGTTTTCATATAAGGGCAAATATAGGATGAGAATAACCTCAGATTTCACAGCATGAAACTATTATTTACAGCAAAACTGGAGTGAGGGCATAAGGTAGTTCAAAAGCTTCAAATGATAACTCTACAAAAGCTAAGAATGGGTACAAAACACAACCTTTATAAAATCTGCCGGGTGTCACATCTTTTCATGACGTTTAAGCAGTGAATATTTACATATATCTTCACCAAACTGGATCCCAGTATTCAGATTACCAGAACGTATCACCATCATTTATTTATCTGAAGCAGTCTTTTCTCAAATCACTCTTATCAGACCTCAAATCCCTAATGTGATGAGCTGTAGCTCCAGATCCTCATTTACTTCTGCAAGACCCATATAACATAATCCACACACACAATTCTACTACATTTCTTTTCTCTTTTGTATTTCGGAGAATCACCAAGGTTTTCTTTTCCACTTCTGCTGGCTGTACATTACTCTTATTTCCCTGGAGTTTGGTAAATTCTGGGTCGCAGTGGAATTAACCAAAAGCCAGGCTCATTAATTCCCATAAACTGTTTGAGGGAATAATTTCTCATACACTAAGACAGTTCCTTCCATTATTTTAAGACACATTTTAAATGTCTCACATAACATTTTATTTTTGTGCAAAATATGAAATTTCAGCAGATATACAGGATCTAATAAAAACCTGCTCTAATTTAGCTTAATTCATCCAAAGCTCACTAAAAGTTAAGTTACTTTGGGTCTTCAAGTGTTGCAAGAGTTTTGTGGGATTACATGAACTCACATAACGGAAAAAAATATGTATCAAATTATATAAGTAAATTACATGTTTCTTCTTGCATTTTAACATACATTAAATTAAAAAGCAGTTTTAAAAAGTTTGGTCTTTTTTTCCAGAAAATACTGGTTTATTGGAAATGAAACTATTTTTGCTAGGTTTTTTTCAACCCTTTCTTTGGGACAATTTTCACAAACAAAAATGTGCATTACATAGCTCTCAACATAAAAACCTATGCACCACTTAAATTTTTATTTGTTTGAACACATTTTTTAAATGTTAGAAAATTCACCTAGATTTTCTTAAATCAACTGATGCTACATGTACATGAAAGAGGATTTTGGCATGGTGTCTCTTTTTTCTCTTAATACAGAATGAAAATGACCTTGATTTAATCATAGTGTTGAACAGGACTCTTCTTTGAAGCACCAATATATTGCCAGATGATTTTCCACTGAGACCAATAACCAACATGAAAAGATTTAAAGAGTAAATTAATGGTACTACAAAAGCACACATATCAACATGTGGAATATGTTTATTGGAGAGGATAAGTTTCTCATTCCCTTCACCCATTAGTGTGTTTATTGTCCATGAAGGATAGTAAGGTAATTGGGAACTCACCACTCTTGCTGACTCTAGAGATTTTTCCCTTTTAGTGAAAGTTTAAAATTTATCATGGTAAAAAAAGCCTTAGAATTGAGAGTCTACATTTTACATATATTCACAGTAAAATGGAGAACATTGTATACTTTCAGTTAAGACAGGCAAATACTGCTCAGTTTTTCCTGTATCTTTGAGTCAGAAAAGATTTCCACCTGTACAACATGGAAGTTGCTTTCATTAGGAACGCAGCTTCAGAATCTCCGTACCCAAGACACTGGTATAAATGTTTTCATAACTTCGACCAAAAATTTTTATTTTCCATTTTCAGGTTCCTAAAATTCAAGTGATTATAATACAGAAAACTTTTTGGGCACCTGTTCTGCTTCACTATAGAAATTAAATGTATAGTTAAATCAAATGGAAAAATATGGATTTATTTTAGGCTGTTTTCATCCTAACAGCATCAATATATATCTTTTCTGTGCATTTTAGTTACTGAACTAGGCAAAGAATTCCCATGTAATGGTTGCTTGGCCATACAGCCACCTATATACAGATGCTTGGCCATATAGCCACCTATATACAGATGCTTAGACACTCTCCCAACACCAAAGCCCAGACCATTGTTCAATTTGTTTGCACAGGTGTTACTTCTGTGTCCCAGTCATTCTCAAGATCTCTGTTAGTGGTAAAAATAAATCCCCAGTGGATGCTTGTTCCATGCCAATGAGTGGTCTTTGACAACCAGCAATGCTTTTGTTTAGAAAGATTCTACTCCAGAACTCTGTAGGGAAACAGGAGAGAAAACAATTTGAACAGAAGCCAGGAGAGGGAACAGACTTCTGCCAACCTACGCACACATTAACCTTGTAACAACTCTCTGCTGACTCACTGATAATTGAAATGTCTTATATTCTAGGATTCTTTTATTACATGGAAATGCATGTCAGAGAAGTTCTTGGAAACAGAGGTTCAGCAGAAGTGCTGCTTTTATGTGTCCCTCGAGGACCTCACTCAATGCCCACCTGATTACATTACACATCACATTAGCATGGCAGGTACTTTCAGGTGAACTGGGATTTTTACTGTTTACAAATAATTGCATAAAAACAGGTTGTTCTTCATTTCAAAAGGAAAAGAAAATCCCCTATCTACCTACTACTTTGCAGCCTCTTCAGAAATTACCTGATTAAAAACCAGGGTATGATAGATTTGCCTTTCACCTTTTCACCAAAGTAGCGTTCATTCATCCCTTCTCAATCTTCCAGCAGTCCCAAGAGTACAGTACCAGAAAATGAAGAATAGCAGCATGAATCACAGTGAATGTAATCTGAAAAAGACAGCACAGCATGCTTAGGAATTTTCCCTTTGTTTTGAACTTCATTTATCCAGAACATAAGGTGATGGACTTGCCACTTTTCAAGGTCTTTTCCAAAGACAAAGGCAAAAGTAAGGGCTTCTGCCTTTAGAAAGGTGTTTATAGTGATATCCCCACCTACTTCTAATGACCTTTTCAGAACTTGAATTTTTAATCCTGCCCAGCCAAAAACTGCTGTGCTATACATTCACTACCTGGACTTTCTACTTCTTTTTTGCACTGGAGGAATCAGAGCTTTTCTAGGAAGAGGGAGTTGCCACATTATCATTTCTTTGGTGATCACTTGGATGTTTTTCCTTCTCAATTTTAAATTATCCTTCTGGAATATTATTTTAAAAATAAAAGCAGGTTTGTTTGTCTGAAACAAGGGCAATCAGAACTTAAAACTTACTAATCTCTCAGACAGAAAAATTATTATTTAAAAAATTATCTAGTCAAGATTCTGGGTTTGAAGTAATTATTTTAACACCCATGATATCTTTTTTGGTACCAAATTCACGATATAAGTCTATGTTTAGATATCAAGAGCATCATGCAAAATGTGAGGGCTTAATTGTTAAAGCTTATGAAAATGCATAATGTGAAAACACAAATTTCATGACTAAAGAGTGAATCACTTTCCATCTCAGACATTCCCATCCTTAAAATTAATCCTTTGACCTATTTGCTGTAATGCTCATCTCTAACAACTTCATTTAGCATTCAGTTGTATCCATTGCCATTCTCTACAGAACCTCTAAGGCTCTTTTCTCTATGACCCATTTTGGTCTCTATCTAATGAGTAGATAAATAAATAGCAAATAAAAATGGTAGGTTTTATTTTCTTTTTGCCTCTTCTGCCCCTTACTTCCATGCTGTACTCTGTTCCTGGGAATATGATCAATGGTAGTGAGATAGGCTCTCCATTCAAACCCTGGCAATAAAGTTTTGTTTATAGCAAACCCTTGCCAAACTCTAACTCATATAAATATCACATCATCAATTACAAAGTTTTCAACTAAGACCTATAACTTTTCTCTAAGAGCTTTTCTACTTCTTGCTGAAGGCAATGAATCTATACATGTGCTCATGGTGTAATGCAGTTCACTGCGATTGCCTAGGAAATCCAAGTAATTGATAACATGGATGAGTTAGACATTATATTCATCTCAGCTGGCTGTAGGCACTTGCAGTGGTTTAGTCAGGCATTTGGATGCCTTACATATCTCCTGAAGTCAACCAGGAAATATAAACATCACTGGAAGCAAATCAACTCAACTACAGTTTGATCTGCCCTCTGGAAACTCATTTCTGATTCAATGGCTAAATAAGGTAGGACGAATCTGGATTTGTGAGATTGTTTGATATCTTCATTGGCAAGTTTGTTGGGAAAAGGAATAGATGAAAGACTAGAGTCCCTCAGTTCTCAGTTCTTGAAACCCCTGGATTTTTCTGAACTGGATGAGTAAATCCGCCATGTCAGTCCTTGGGACTCAATGGAAATCTTGCTGACTAACTAAGCAAGAGACACGATTAAAAAAAATAAAAAAAACCAAAGACAAGTTAGCAGCTAATTCTTGTGACAACCTGCAAGGACATAAAAATCACTGAACTACTTATATAAATAATAGAGATACATGATGTCACTATTGGACTGATGATTTCAAATACAGAAATATTTTTTATGCCTAGAAAATTCATTAGCAGAATAACATGTCTAATTATATCTAATTTAAACATTTCACTAGACTTTGTTAGCTGCAGCCTATCCCAAGCTAGACACAAAATAGCCTAGACATCCTCATTTTGTTAGAGTTATGTACTCTTTTGCACATATCCAGAACCACGGGAGTCTAAGCAAGTCCTGTTACCTGCCCAGGGCTGATTCAGAATTATATTTGGTTCTGCTCTGTTTTATTGCAGCAGGCATGACTACGACTTGTCTAAAGCACATTTAACACATTTGCTCAATATTTAGCATCTCAAAAATGAATGTACGGCTACTTAGCCAACAAAATCCAAAGATAAAGTTGGAGTCTATCTTTTTTTATAATTACTTCATTGTATTTGGAACGCCTCCGTAAGATAAGCTCAGTTGCCACCTTACCCTAGAAATCTGAACATCTCACATGATTCAGGCTCTGCTCATTCCTGGAGTCAAGAATGTGACACTGTGCAGAAGAACCTGGACCAAAAAAAAGTGCCTGTAAGCAGCAGTATCTCAGCACTCAACCTAGTGAGATTTGGCTCTGAGCCAGGATAAATTTCTCTAGTGATCTACTAATTTCACAGCTGAAAAGAACTTTTTTTTTCCCTGCTCTGTTAAAGTGCAATTCATTTTATTTAAAACCACACTGGTTTCAGCAGACAAGCAGCACCAATACCTGTCATTCCCAACAGAGTTTGCTCTGAAAACATGTATTTGTCCTCATGGAGGAAGACAAATTGGTTTCAGCTATAGAAGAGTGAAAAAGGAAAACACAGCTAGCAGGTCTCTCCTGAGAATCAGGAGGACTCATCTCTGCTGCCACTGCCAAGCCAAAATGGTGTGTGGCAGCAGGAATTCTTTTCTTCTCTTGCACTCTTTCAAGTTAAACAGATTAATATAAACCAGCTATACAAACCATAATGACATAACACAGAAATCCAACACAGACTCAATCAAACCCACCTATAAAGGGACACCACTTTACAAGCTTGGAATGCTATCTGTGCAAGGGCATGAAAATTTGTATTATCCTACTTAGATCCAGGGAAATGTTTGGATAACTGCAAACCGAAGGTTGTGCTGTGTGCTCAAAAAATATGAATATAGTTTATGCATTTATCAAGAGAAAGATATATTGTTCTGAAGCTACAAAACTGTGTTGGTTCTATCCCAAACACCACCGGGTGCTTATAAAATCCAATGAGAGTGATGACAGGATTGAATTCAGATTTGAGAGTTTAATGGATGAGGTTGTGGTTTGGAACTGAAGGTTCCCTTCTGTGACAGAGTTAAGGACACCTGAGAGCAATTAACTCTTCTGAGCCAACTTTTATGTCAAAATGAACACATACTTTTGAATTTACTCTGCCAACTCCTACGTCCCTGGTGGTGAGATAGCATTTACAGGAATCGTAAAATGAAGTTCAATGATTCTCAACACTTCCAAGTTGAATGGCTCAGCTAAAAAAAAATAATTTATTCACAATACATATAACAAAGAGATCTTTAAAATTGCACCTGTGTCTTTATGAGGCACACATAATAAGTACGGGAGAGGGGAGGAATTCAAGGTTTTCCCTTGCTCTCACAACAAGGAAGAGAGTGACCAGCAGCTTATTTGCCCTCCTCACAAATTCATTATTCCTCATTTGTAACTTCCTGTAGAGAAGGAAGATACATAGTTTTGGTGATGGGAAGCTACTCCCTTTACCATGTTCTTCAATATGAAGTATTGTGCTGCAGCCCACAGACCACCTTCAATTCAAAGATAATTGCTATTGGAACTGGTCCAGAAGAGGCCACAAAGTGGATCAGAAGGCTAGAACGCCTCTAGAAGTGTTGAAGGAAGACACGCTGAGAGAGCTGGGTGGTTCAGCATAAAGAGACGGCTGTGTGGAAACTTTATTGCGGCCTTTCACTATACAAAGGAGCTTATAAGAAAGAAAAATAGAGTCTTTACTTTTTACCAGAGCCTGTAGTGACAGGACAAGGGGGGAAATTTTTAAACTGAAAGAAGTTTAGATTGCACACAAGGAAGACATTTTTATGATGAGGTTGTTGAAGCACTGGAGCAGGTTGCCCAGTGTTATGGATGTCCCACCCCTGGAGGTGTTGAGGCCAGACTGGATAGGGCTCTGAGCAATCTTATCTAATAAAAGAGGTCCTTTGGCAGGGACATTGAACAGGATGATCTTTAAAGGCCCTTTTTACCCAGTCCATTCTGTGACTCCATGACCAATGCTTATGCAAGTTTTCCCTGTGGCTTTAGTACTCTTGGAGTGAAGCCTGTATTTCCACTCTGCGTGATGACCTGAAAAGCTGCCTTCCTGCAGGGACAAAGACTTACAGCACTCCCTCACACACTGCCCTCAGCACCCCCTACAGAGATGGCATCTCAGCTAACAGGGAAAGAGACACTTGGGTGGATGGAATTTGTTCTCTGCTCCTCATGCTACACCTTGGAGAGGGAAGATATTAAAGAAAGGTAACAAACACTTCCATCTGATCCACGGATTTGGTGCTTGTCTTCTATCCTGGAGAAACTTCTTCTAAGTCTATGACCAGCATCTGTTAAAATATTTTTGATGTTTGCAAAGGGACAAAGTCGCTCTTAAGTGCCAAACAAGACAGTGGGTTTGGGACCTTTTGCTATATGCTTCTTCCTTCTTCTGTTCAATTTATTTCTCCAGTGAATTCCCACCTGTAACTGCTCACACCTTTCTCTGATGACTTGCACCTGGTTGGAATTTAACCTGTGCTAACAGCTGCTTTTTGAACCAGGCAGTGAAATGTGAAATTCTCTTGGCAACTGAGTACAAAACCCGGCATATACAGCCTGGCAATAGGGGTGCAATGAACCCCTCCCAGACCCAGAATCCTTCCACTAAGTGAGAAGTGCACCTATCTCTCTCAGAGCACTTCTTTCAAATTTACCTCAATAAATATTCAAAGTAAAGGAGCAGTAGTCATTGTCTATACAATTTTTTTGCATTTACAAAGGTATTTTTATTACATTGACTAAATTAGAAAGTTTTTCTGCAGTCAGCTAAGTGAGGCACTCCTGCTCTGATTCACTTTTCAGACCAATAAAAAAAAAGGAGTAATGTAATTCCACTTATCTTTTTGGCACCAGAAGAGGAGTGATACAGTGGCTGAGCCCAATGAAGTCAGTAGTGATCCTAGAAGCCATTTGGTCTATTGATTTTAAATGAGCTTAAAATATCTTTTTAAAAGGGCCTTCTGGATCATTTACTAAGCAGAGCCAAATTGAAGAGGCCTGCCTGTGCTATTTTTTGCAGCAGTCTTGAATCCTAGTGCCAGTCATTTCAAGTCTAACAGTTAAGTAACATAATATGTGCCTGATATATGTCACTGAATTTATACAGGATGCCAAAAAAATTGTGATCTTAAGCATAGCCACATTACTACACTAGTAATTACTACACTGCTATTGCTTTTGTAGTAGGTACTTTTATGGTAGTAGTTTCCATAATTGTAGCTGAAAACCAGAGCTCCAAAGCACTCAGCTCAATGAGAATAAAAAATGAAAAATTAGTCTGAAGTTTTGCTGGGTAGACTTGCTGGATTCTTTGAATTTATGGGAACAATTGCTTTGTAAAATGGGAATTTCATTTTTGACTTTCAACATTCAAGTAACACATGGGCAGAGGGATTTCTGTGTACTTGTTGATGCTCATTAAATAGATAGGTCTGAATTATCTCGTATTTCAAAAAGGCATTTTCATTTGTTCTTGACTTGAAGTCAGAATCAAGTTTCACCTAAATATCCTAACTCCTGGAAAGTTTAGAAACATTCAGTTTCACTTTCTGCGCTAACAATTTTTGCTACTGCAAATTGATTTTTTTTCTTATTATTGGGGATAGTCACAATCCATAAGAATGGCACTAGTTTAAGAGAATTAAGTCAAAATAATTCATGTGCAATCCTATAATCTAAATAAATATGAGAAATTCCAGCAAATGTGCAATGAAAACACACAGTAACAAGAAATCTGTGGCTTACAAGTTTTGACATACATGAAGATATTGTTTACCTGGACTGAAGAGTGAGTTTTCTGAATAGTTTTAAAGTAATGAAAAAGAAATTCTATACTTCAGTCATACCAGAAATAAGGTTAGATATCTGAAGAATTGTTCTGAATCTAAATAGCTTCTAGTTTAATCTGAAGTTCTCCAGCTTGTAGGCACTCAAGAGAAATTCCCAAAATAAGAATATAAAAACTTCACTCATAGGAGGTAGGAGCTATTACTCACAGCTCACAACTAAGTCAACAGTGGTACGGGCCAAAAAGTCAGACCAAGATATTAACCTGATTTTTATTTCTTTTTCTTAAAACGTGTCAGTAGTGATGTTAAAAATGAAGAGGAAACTCTTTATAATTAGTTGAAATTTAAAAAAAAAGGTTTATTTCAAAAAAACAGGAAAAAAAAAGTTTTTGAAAATCCAGATCCACAGTGATCGGAAACTCTTTCAGCCTAAACGGCTGAAAACCCAAGGCAAGGACCTGCAGCGCTGGGACAGGCAGGCCTATGATCCCAGCACCGAGCTATGCCCCGGCTCGTCCCAAGCAGGAGAGCTGCCCAGAGCAGCACCCGAGCTCACACCAAGCACCCCGGCGGAGGCAGGAGGTGGAAAAATGGAGTCTCCACATGTGCGGCCCTTTTATACCCTCCCTTGCTCCTCCCATCACCGCCCCCGGTCCGCTCTCAGTCCGCCTCCAAGGTGTGGGCTGACTGGTGGAATCTGGGATGATGGAAAATCCTTTTGTCCAAGGGCTCGTTGGTTTCTAGGGGACAGTCTTCCAGTCTTCGGGGTGCTGTCATCTGAGTCTTAGGTGGAGAGCTGCCTCATTGAAATTTGTGGTTTCCATGGAGCTTGGTGACAAGCCAGTGGCTGGTTTCTAAAAATAGTCTTTTGGCCATGGGTAGAGGCCCTTTCCTGGGACACCTAAAGATCTACTTAGGTTTTATAAGAGTTCTGAAAAAAAAAAGGGTGAGCTCTGAGATCTTGTTTAACATTCAAAATTAACTTTTAACATTCATAAATGAATTACAAACTTTTATTAACTCTAAGAACTAATTAATAACTTAATTAACTATAAACTTAACTTGATCTTGCAAAAGCGAAACTGTTTTATTTATGACAGTGACATCATCTGCATGATGATGATTAAGATTGTTTTATGTGAGTTCTGTCACCAGTGGGCAACCACTCCAGTGCAGCCTACAACTGATTTTCTTACCGTGGTGTTACCTGGAACATTCTTTGGACCATGGTTCCAGTTTTGTGAGAGAATTCCTGGGAATACTTGTGGATTCCTACACATGAATTGGACACTTAATAATAACACTAATATGTTCTGTAATAAGTGCTATATGAGAAGTACCATCTTTCATGTTAGGAATAAAATGTAAATCTTCAGATTCTATAAAGAAAGTGTAACTTTAAGTCCACATGTCATAAAATTAATTTATATTCTCTAAATATGTTTAGGTTGATTTAAGTAGTAACCACTTTACAATCTTAAAATACTCAAGAAGTTTCACTTTGAATTCTGAAATTAATAAAAATTAATGATGTTTGATGCCACTATAGCCCAGGAGCTTTTGAGACTTAATGCTCATTGGAAAAGGAAGTCAGAAGTTTAGAGAGGGAAGTTTATTAAAACTGCCATATCGTGCTAACACAATTTGCTTATCAGCTTCTCACCACACTTTTAATTTTCTAGAATAAACAAATATATCAATTGCACAATTAATTTTATTTTGGTCATTTTAACTGGCAAGATTAAAACTCAGGCTCAAAGAGAAATCATTTGCAACTTTAAATACAGAGAGTGACTGTATCATTAGTGTCCTTTAGGCAAAAGAGTCTGCCTTATATGAGCATGATGTGTGATGCTAAATTGTTGTGTTTCAGTTCACAGAAGACATTCCTTATTGCCATGATGGGCTCTGAGACAAACAGGAGTTCAGTACTTTTTCATTTTCAATTCTCCCTGGTAAGAATGTGAAATAGATAAAATAAAACTCAATTATAACAGGTAGAGTGGGATCTTCCTTTTAAATTACCGCTTTGAACATTAACTGGAGGAGAAACAAGATAACATGCTGACTCCATTTAGAAGTACTTGTTGCTATCCGAAGTTTGTCTAATAGCTACTAATTCTTGTGTCACTGTTGTTTCTGGAGCGTCACTTGGCCACTGCTTTCTGCTGCATGTTGAAAATTGCACGCTTTGAGGACAGCTTTGGTCTACATGGGGTTTATGTTTGGGGTTTTTTTTCCTTTTGAAATCTGTATCCAGACATCCGTGTGTAATTTTTTTTTACCCCTAGCTGCTTTTAAATGCACAGCCCTGTATCCTCTGCATTGCAGATGATTGCTGTAGAACTTATTGATTTTAGCTGAAGATGGTGGATTGCTTTACCTTAGTTTCCAGTACAAATTAGAGAAATGTCACCCATGCCCTGAAAAATAGTTGTCATAACATCACTACACATATAAATACAAGAAGAACAATTTTTATATCAGCAGTAATACCAGAAAACACATTATTATTCTTCTTTGTTTGTATTTTTGTTGTTGCATCAGTTTTTGTTATCCTTACCCAGTTTCACATGAAACAGTTTCTTAATATGATAAGCCATGCCTAGCATTGATGAAGCCTGCATTTCAATTAGTCTGCTGTTTAAAATGTTAACGCTTTCAGACTTTTGATCAGATTGGCATAAGCAATTTTCTTGTGGGTGTGCTGCAACTGATCGTATCTTGAATTAGAAAAGCCACTGATAATAGCTATGGCAAAGTATATTTTAAAAACTCAGCCAAATTCTTCTCAAGGTAGAGGTACTATATATACTTGTGCTGGTCATCTGCTTTACCTTGAATTACACCCAAAAGAACAGCTTCATTTATTCACCATCTTCATTTTAGATGCTGTTTATCCTTGAAAGAATGAGCAATGTGGGAAGTATGATGTTTCTCAGCATGTGAGACCAAATCAGACTGATCAGCTATTTCTTTCCATAAGAGCAGACACATACATTTTGATTTTCCTTCCCAGCAGACCGTGCAAAATGCATTCCTTTTTTTTTCAGATACATCTAACTCTTAAGTGACCGCAAAAATCTCTGCCACACTCAATATAACTGGCACCTGACTCATGTCAGATATATGGGCCAGAATGCACTTTTCAAAATCCACTTTAACCAGCTGGCTAAATCTAATCTCCCTGAGGGGCCTCTGGGATTTGATTTGCAAAGTTTCTGAGACCATATCGGATGCCAACAGAAACAAACACCCTGCAGGACACATTTGTTACACTACTATCTACATTTTACACTGCCATTTCTGTTTGAAGTGGGATGAATTCTCTTTTCAGACTTAAGAGGTCAAATCTCCATCTCCTAACTACAGCAGATAGCTATTCCTGGAGGTAGAATGAGGATTGAGGATGATATCCAGCCTTCCCCACTGAAACAGTCTCAGCATGTGAATAACACTCAAAATTCTCTAGACCACAGGGTTAACAACATTAAGTGAATTTATGTTTAGGGAATTCTCTAGAAAGAAAAGACTTTTGTCTCGGTTTACTGCCTGGAAACTATTTTTGTAGTTTTTTAATTAAATATGAATCAATTCTAGAAAGAAAACTAGACCCAAAACTATCAATGTGTCCCTTGGAGTTGAGTGCTGACTAGTCAAATTATTTTTAACCTAAGAATAACCATTACAAGCCCTTTCTTTCTGGCCCAGTGAGCTCTGAGAAGGAGCTGTCTTCCTAC
>JAHLSL010000038.1:7484250-7508679 GCA_025920805.1 Petroica traversi
TCCTTTGTGTCAATAAAATATTTGCTGCATGGTAGATTCCAGAAGAGAAATGCAAGCCCCTCTTCCCAGGTATGGAACAAAATGACAAGGGTGGTCTGTAAGCACAGGTAAGATGTCTGAAAACAAAAAAGTGGACCAAAACCTAAGAGGTGCCCTTGTTGTCAGCTTTTTCTCACCAGATCTAGGCGGTTTTGCATGGCATCATAACTGTTTTGGGTTTGTTCTGATGTAACATTTGACAGGAAATTAGATGTTCTCTGAAAAAAAGATTAACTAATTCCCTTTTGGGGGGAGTTTTAACATTTAACCAGAGTGTTTGCAAGCTCAGGCAAAACAGTTTTGACAAAAGAATGCAGTGATTCTGTGCAACTGCTAAGTTGCAAAACATTTTGCCTACTTGTCTTAAATTTCTTTCATTATGAGAGAGAACTGATTCAGCGGCACCCAGTGTCCCTGTGGCACAGTGAGATTTCAGGAATCATTGCCAGTTCAGTTGGAAGCTCCCACCATTTGACTAGCTTGGTTAGCAATTCCACAGCACTTACAGTAAAAGGGTAAGTCTGAATAAGCTGATTTGTGAGCTTCAAGTCAGCCACCAAAGATATCAAGAAGCTCTGAATCTCAGATGCTGTTTGGGCCAAATGAAAATTATCACAAAAACACTTTTTAGGTGCGGGACATATCTCTGCTCAGTGGCAGTGATTAAAATAATAGCAATTTTTTTCTCCTATTCTTTTTTCTTTCCTATCCTTGTTTTCAGTGTATTTGGCAGGGAAAAGCCCTGTGCATTCTTAGGAAAATCTTCCTGCCAGCAACTTGAACCCTGATCACATGTCTGCTCAACTGAGGAATCTCTCATCTTCTCCTCCTGTGGCAGAATTGCTCCCAGTGTGGTCTCCGCTCCTTCCTCCCTCACCTGCAGGAGTTTTTCCCACTATCTCCCCAGGACAGAGCAATCTCACCTGTCTACAGAGATCCTCTTGAGGGTGAGGTCCACACAAATGTGATCTGGGTTCTCCCCTTGCTGACCAGACACTGCCATGTTACCAGAACAGAGTATAAATTATGCCTAGGACAAAACTCCAGCAAAAAGTAAAAAAAAACCCATTGCTCTTTGGATGAAATAATGATGATACACAAGCTTGAGTTAGCAATCCTTAATTGTCCCCTAGGGTTCAACTTGAACTTCTAAGATGAGCTTAAAAGCAGCTAGTTGTTTACAACAAATAACAATTTACTCTTATTTTGAGCCTGAGTTGAAGCCTTTCCTCATTATATATATGCTGACATGCCCTTTATGTGCAGAGTTTTACTTTTTTGGCTGAAATGTGAAGTCAGCACAACTTTCTTCCCTAATGCTCTTCAATTCCTTGGTTCATTCATTAATTCCTTAATGTTCAAGTGCTACTCTTTTAAAAGTAAGGGGTTTGCTGCAGTCTGCTGGCCAAGCACCAATTTGGGGCTTGGAAAATTTTGCCTAGCTCCACTGGAGTTTCTCCATGACACAATGGGATCCCTTGCTGCCTCCCGCTGCTGCCTGGTGCTCTCTGCTGCAGCTCACAGTGGGCTGCTCTCCAGGGGTGCTGGTAATTCCTCACAGCAATGTAAATTTACAACACCCTGGTAGGAATGTGCATGCCTGTCTGCAGAAGATACAACTTCTAAAAGGTTGCCTTGAAGTAAGGGAGATCTGACAGAGCCAGTAAATTCTACTGCAAATTAGTTTTGCAGAAGTAGAAGAAAAAAAATTGGCCTTAATATGTACAGAAAGTTCCAGGGAAAGATATTCAGTCCTGGCACAATTACGTATTGGCTGACCTTTGCTAGATTTTGGAGAATGAATATTAATGAATCTCCAGCAAAAAAAAGCAATTTAATGAAAATAATTTACTTAACACAGTATTTTGGCCACTGGAAGGCTACTTCTTAGTTTCCTAATAATCTATTTGCTACATTTTAGAGTAAGAGCACAAATACACGTTTAATGTTAACTTTATAGTGGGGTCTTTGTTTCAGATCATGATAAATTGGGAGCTTCAAACTGAAACAGACTTAAGAGAGATTAAAAATATTTCATTCAAACCCCAATAGAGATTTGCATTCGGTTTGGTTTACAAATATTGTACCCTGTGATCATTATACTTTTTAATAATAGTTTCATTTTCTCACTCAAAAAACCAAAATCATAGTATTACCAAATAATTTTCCTCTCAAGGTCTAATTAGATTATTTTGTTGTTTAGTTAAGCATTATCATTAATCATTTCTGTCATGTTTTCATTTTATATTTTTATGTTTTAATTACAAGAAGAACTAAGAATTTATGGTTTAATTGTAGCTAATGCTGATTTTGCTCTGTTGCAAAATCAGTGACTGTGAAGAGCAAGATGTCTAGAAAGAGGCATCAGATATTCTGATTATACATCAGGACTGATCCAAAGTACACAGACTAAATAAGTGGTGTCCTACTGACTTCAAGAGGCCTTGAGAAGCCAATCAATAACATCAATCAGAATTGGGAAGGAATAGCCAAATCAGTTGCGGAATCAAGAAATAGCATTTAAAACATGCTTAAATGATTTCAGAAAAGTCAAACAATGCCAAGGAATTTGGTAGATTAACATTTTGATGAGTTGTGTTCCTGTGCTAGAAAAAAAATCTTTCTGGATGCTGTATCCTGTTGATTTTAGAAAAAAAGAACACTTTAAAATTGGAATTAATTTGCCTACACTACATGGAGAAAGTATAGGATTTAAAAGCCATTTTACAAAAAACGCTTTGGAATTGGTGTGCATTTAAAAACAGTAGCTACACTGTAGTACTGCAGACAAAATAATTATTTATACTGACTGTACTGGTAACATCCTCTTTCATGGCATTTGCTTGTGTGTCCTCATATCCTCTCAGAACAATTTCAGGTTCTGAACCTCCATATTACTTTGCAGGATCAAAACTGAATTTATTCTTATCAAGCAGATTGCATTAGAGTATTATAGCTGAAAACAAAATCAAGCTTTTTAATCTACTGTAAAATAACATGTAAGCCACTCTTGAATCTATATGCAATTAAGAAAAAAAAAATATTTTCATCTTAAATTCAAGAATACTTTACAAAATATCAGGTGAAAATTTTGGTTAAATAACCTGCTGGATCATACCAGCTACCTTCACCTGCTCAACACCATTATTTTCTTATTTTAAACATATAGTTTCATGTGTCTGACATCTGCAGATTGCAGATATGTGAAAAGTGCAGATCTGTGAGCAGATGAATAATTGCAGAATATTCCTCTGCTTTGCTGGGTTTCAATGTTATGCAAAAAAAATATTCCAAACAGCGTAAGCAGACTCACATCTGCTCTCAGTTGGGAAGCACAGCCTGATGCTCAGGCAACACAGCACACTGCTCTCTTTAGCCAAACAGGACACACAGAGAAAGCACATATTTTTTGGAAGTTTGTGCAAATATGTTGTGTTTTACTCTTCAGGAAATAATAATAAGAGCCTATATTTTGAAATCATATTTCCTGATATAATTTTGTCACCCTTTTCAGACCACTTGTATGATTCCCAGATCTATATTGAATAATTTTATCTTCTCGTTATTCATAATTTTCATACGATGTCATGATTCATGGCAGCAATCCTGTAACTAATATGAGGAAACAGAAAATACAGGAAATTCAGCACCCTAATACAACAGTGCATATTATGGAAGTTTGCCTTGGTGGGGGTTCCTGAGATAATGTTATGTAAATGTTATCACTATCACACTGTGTTTTGTTTGTCCCCAAGGAAGGATGATCATCATTGAGAACAGGAACTTGGAGGGGGCCAGTACTGCTGGGGCAAAGTTCAGAATTATCTACCTCAGCCTGCTTCAATGAGAGACTGAGGACATCAGTACACATAACCTCTGTTAAATGGACATCATTAATTCCTTGCCTTTATTGAAAAAAACACTTTCTACCCGTGTCCTAGATTCTTAGACGCAGATAATTAGCACAAACCTTCTCTCTACATGACAAATAAATGAGAGAATAAATAAACCAGTCCATCTCCCTCAGTTTCTAAGGAAAGGTCCAGACTATGGAAGTGCTTATCAACATTCCAGCAGAGTTAGGAAGTGCTGTAGGAACTGCAGTTGCTGCTCCTTTAACCTGAATCATAGCCTGCCTAAAACTGGTTTACTAAACTGAGAAAATGACAGAAGAGTTTACAAGATGTTGATAAGATTGACATTAGGGATCTTGATAATCAGATCACTTTAACCCCAGTGTTCATAACAAAAAGAATGGTCTGACACATTACATTCTCTCTGATAATAAATTATAATTCCAGCAGTTTCCAAAAGACCAGTTCAAATTCAGTACAGCTTTCAACTGTGGATATAAAAGCATTTGATACAGGCAAAAGAATAAAAAAAAGTTTAAAAATGTTTCAGTAGAAGTGAAATTAAAAGATAACATCCTTCTGGACAAAAATTATAACATGGAATAAGAAAAACTAGAAAAGAAGCAGGAAAGTTAAAGCTAATTTTCTAAATTAATTAAATATGAAGGCAGTGTGAGGGAGAAAGCTTCTAAAAGACTCTGTTAGGATTTTAGAGCCGGATATAATCCCAAATACTATGGTTTATCACCTGATATTGCTGGAATAAATACAAGAAAGAGAACCTGTACTTCTTTAGAGAGCTCAGCTCATGAGAGGGGCAGCTTAAAGGAGAGTTCTACTTCAAACACTTATGACTAGAGGACTTACCTTGCAACAGTAAGTTTTTTTCCCTGTCACTGAAAGGCAAAATAATGCTTCATAATAGGATTTGTTCAACTGACCCTTCGTCACCTTAGTCTAACCATTTGGATGGATGAGGTGGTGCTGGAAGAAAGCTGTGGTTTGAGAAGCAAAAAAGTGTTGACTGTGGAAATGGGTCAAACCCAAATTTATCCCACAGCTTGGGTTGTCAAAAGAAGTAGTTTGGGCAAATAACCTCAAGCAGTGAATATCAGAACATCATGGCAGTGAGCAGAAATAGCATGGCTTGGAATCACATTCCCAGATTAATTACAGATAAGCCTAAAAATTTTTATTCAGTTTTTTTAACTGTTGGACTGAAACAAGGAGAAAGTTTTGGAGACTCTCATTCGTTAAAAACATATTTCAAGCTTTTCAAAAGATTATATGCCATTATGACACCAAAATAATAACTCTTCCAAGTAGATATACTTGGATTTGACTTCTCTGTGGAGTGGATTTCAGTGAAACTGAGACTGAGTACTTAGTTCCACATACTACGACTTACAGCTGTCTAAGAACTGAAATGAACAAACAGTCAGTAAGGAGTCGATTTTTTACTCAGGAGTCACAACTCATTACTAATATCATCATTTCAGGAACTAATCCTCCTTCAAGAACTGATGCTAACCTGAGAGTTCAAGAAAGAGAACAAATTCTCCTGGTACATGCACAGCTCCTGCTCCAGGAGTCACTGTACTCTCTGCACAGTTTAGAACTCAGTGACACAAGAGTATAAAAACTTCTTTATAACAAGCAAAACTGTTTGAAAATATGTTCAACAAGATCACATGGAGGTTTCACAGTGTGCGCTTAAGAAGGAATCTCAGAAACAGTATCTCAGAACAAGGTATGTGACTGCTGCACGGCCATAATGCTTTCTCGCATGAATGGTTCCAGTTTCTTCTTCTGAAGCTCCTTCATCTTGTGCAAACATTCATGAGGAAGGAGAATTCATAAGTTGAGAATGATGTAACAGGTTACACACACACTTCTTGAGAAGGCAGAGCAAGCAGATATCAGTTCCTATTAAAATAATTGCACAAAGTAGAATGTCTGCATTCAAAAGACAGAGTAAAGTTTCACCCGCGCAATATGAATCTAGAACATGCACTAGGCAGGCAGAAGATGAAGAAGTGATTTTTTTTGAGGGACGATTTAAATATAATTGTAAAGTGTAAATGTCCTGACTACTCAGTGAGGGCAATATTCCTGGCCAGTTTTGCAGCTGGTGCTTAACTTCTAGTACCATACTTCTATTGTTTACTTTTGTTAGCACAACCTCCATTGGAAACAAAATTTTATGTTTGCCATTGAATTAAATGTTTCTTTGATCCAGAATGACTATTTTTCAGTCTTTGATTGCTATAAGAAAAGCTTTAAAATAAATAAATCTACTACTAAAAGAAAATCTTAAAAAACCCTGAAAAACCAACAATAAAATCCTCTCCAATTCAGGCAATACTTCTCAAGTTTGGCTCAGCCACCAATCTAAAAATAACCTATTGCTCAGTCTCAAGAGAGATCACTTTTCCTCTAAGGAACCAGTACGACATAAACTGCCAGTAACCCACAGAAGCACTGTAAGAACTGCAACAGGTCAGAGGGGGACAAGTGTGGGAGCAACAAATCGAGCATCCTGCCATGGATACAAAAGCAGTGCCACAACAGACAGCCTGGCAGTGTCTGCAGGCAGTGGCAGGCTCAGCTTGACAAGCCAGTAGAAGCCATGAGCAGAGCAACGTCAGAGGAGTGAGTAGGAAACAGAAGAAAATAGTAGTGTAAACTTTTTAAAACCCACTGTTTTTTCGTAAGTAAAGCTGGAAGTCAGTGAGCTGCTTACTTACATGGCAATTGAGGGGAATATTTGTAAGGTCATCACCTCCCTGAATTGCAGATGTCTTAGTGCCAGTGAAACAATATCAATTGTTATCAAATTGAGAAGCCAAATATCACCTTCTTTGGTAGTCCAGAATAATTGATGATGATAGAAAACCCCTGATACCACAATTTTCCTGAAAAAGTTGTTAGTATTTATGACAGATTTCTACACCAATATTGTCCAAAAGAGTCCATCTGCTGTTACAGAGACATTCCTGAGCTCTTTGGAAAAGACTGCCAAGGGCAAAGCCACAAATGCTCTGTACAGATTCCAGTGCAAGCCCTGAGAGGCTCTTACTGCTACTGTGATTGCCCTGAAAGCATTGCATACCTCCCTGCCATATAGACAAGGATCTCCAGGAATCCATAAAGACCTAGGAACCTCTAAGGAATCTCCTAAGGATCTCTAGGAATCAGGCTGATTTATATTTTCCCCAATATTTTCTTCACTGGAGAAAAAACAGCTTGATACAAAAAAAAAAACAGCACAAGATCTTGGCCTTAAAATCTCTCAATAGCCAAACAACCTCACATTTGACTTCACGATTTAAGAAATCATATCAAAGAAGGACTATTTTCTCTCTCTTACGCCCTGTTTTCCTCCCCTTCTTTCCTTGGAAGCTTCAGAAACATAGAAGCTTTAATAAAATAAGTGGGACTGCATGAAATATTGCTGTACTTGGGATTACTTTGTGCCCTTAATAACATAGTTCATGCAGATAAAGATTCATTCTAGGATAAAAGCAATTAAAATACAATTCCATGTTCAATATTGTTAGTTCAGCATTTTAGTAAATGTTAAGATACCCATAATGAGTCCTAACATTGAACTATTTTTATTCCCTGCATAATCTAATTTCATTAAGTTATCTGGAAAATGCAGGAAATACATTATGCTGTTGTTATTGAACATGAAAACACATTCAGCAGTGTGCAGATGGAAACTTGTTTGTATATATTTCTGGGCAAAAGGAAAGGTAGGTGGAGAATGAATATCATGAAAGACCTGATATAAGCTTGGACTGCTGATTTTTTTAATGGAAATTTTTTTAATAGAAGAGCACAAACATGTATTTTTAAAAGCTGGATGAACAAATAGGAGTAGCTCTGGGCAGATCTAATCTGCATGGCTTGCACTTACAGCATGCATTAAAGAATTCAAGCTGACATTGACCTTGGCAGCACTTACAAAGGAAGAATTTTCACAAGGATGAACATGTCATGCACTGTGCCTTCAGTTTTCTGAACAGTCTTGAAATTTTTTTCAAACATTCATTTCTCATGGCTCCAATCTTTGTACCCTATAATTATTTTCAAGCAATAACATACTAAATCTGTGGGCTAAAACAAAAGCAGTGTAGTGTGGCATGCAAACATAGTTCAAGCTTTCATCATTTTTTAAAAAGATCCCCTTCTGAAAAATGTCAGTAGAGATCCTCTTCTGAAAATATGTCAAAACATGTTTTTCTACAGCTTTCCCTGATTGCAAACTTCTTTTTACATATATATTGATGATGACAGGGATTTTTTAAAAACAAATAATAAAATAAACATGTAAAACAGAAACATCTGCAAAAAAGAAAATGAGCACAGAAATATTCAGAAACACTTACTTTATAGGAAGCAAAAGCAGAGTTATATTTTAATTCTCACAGCACTCTCATTATGACGATGGCTACAAAATCAATATCTTGTTGAAGTTCCCTTGGCCAAAACACTCCACAGGTCCCTGGGAAATGAAGATTTCTAACACTACTGCTTTTTACAACCATTCTTGCCTACAATCTCAGAGCTGGGCAACTTGGCACTGCCAGTGTTAGCACAGGCTTACAAAAATGTGGTGAGGGAAGCACAGTGAGACCATTCCACACCAATCCATGGCCAAAGAACCTCTGTCACAATGAAAATATTGCCCAAGACCAGTAGTTCATGACAGCTGCTCAGTCATAGTGCACGTCTATGGCACGAGCAATGAGAGTGCCCAACTTTGGCAAGCACAAGCAGGTAAGTTTTGCTGTAACCAGGCTGATTGTGGAAAAATCCAGCTCTATTTGCTTTCTACCATAGTTGGCAGAACCTCAGAAAATGCCAGCATAAAAGAAGTTAAGGAGAGGGAAGAAAGTGAGGCACAAAGAACAAGTTGATATGAAGGATAAGGCACACAAAAAGCTGGCTCAAATGGCGCATAAAACATTATTCATTTTCTCAAGGAAATGTTTTCTCCAAAAAGTGTGAGAATGTTTGCAATGGATGAGAAGAATCAACTCAAAATTCCTCTCCAGACTATCTATAGGACACTGCCTTTGCCATAGACAGTTCCCTACCTGTTGCACATATATAATACATCCCTTCAGTAATTAACCCATCAGCATACTCTTCCAAAGAAGCAGAAATATTCTAAAATTGAAAGATTCCTTTATCTACCATGTAGAAATACATCAGAGATTGCTCTCTTTTAAAACATTTTTTTTCATTTTGCCTGCTTTAAATATCATAACAACAAGCAATAACTGAAGGCACATTTACAGACTGAAAAAATTAATTGCAAAACCTCTGGGACAGAAACCAAGTCTTGGTTTCAATATTTTGCAGTAAACAGTGAGTTGTGAGCAGAGATCCTGGGTGCTGCTTAAATATAAACCTGAGAATAACAGAATTTCAATAACAGCGCTTTTAAGAGCAAACTCTTCCACACTTAGTTCCAAGTAACAGATAATAAAGACTTTTCTACTCTTGCAGTCTATGAGAACACTGACTGTGGCACAAGCTTCCCCTAAGTCTCCTCAGTGGTGAATGGAGGAAGACAGTTCTGTCCCAAAGGCAATTCAGGTCGCCTTAGGGCCAACCTTACTTGATTGGCTGGGATTTCCCAAGTCATTTCAATCTGTTTCCCATCTCTCTCACCCAGCCATAACCTCTGTTACAATTCCATCTATCATTTCCAGTATGTTGAGTTAAAGGCTCCAAATAGCATTGGTAATAAGAGGATATATTTTGATTACACTTTAAACGTGGTAGGTTATACATGTGCATATATATATATGGATATGCTTCTGCACATATTTTTCACATTTGTTTGTTAAGCTTTGCATATTTCTGCATATTTAAGCATTAACAGAGAGTGCCTTAACAGAGAATTATTCTATGCATCTTTCTTAGGGCATACATTGAAATAATTCATATTGAATTTTCACTATAGCTTCCAGCTACAAATATTTTCATAATTGAAGTGGCCTTGCAGTGGGAAAAATTTAAATAATTGAGGACACACTTCTATGGTAACATTGACTCAAACCAAATAGCAAATGTAGCATATATTTTATAAAATAAACATCTTTTTACTTTTATTACCTTATGAGATCACAATAAATTAGTTTTATCATGAAATTAAACATAATTTGTTAAATTACTGCAGTTCATAAAGACAACTATCAACCTTTCATCTGCCACACAGATTGTCAATGGACAAATGTTGAAACCAGTGCCCTTATTTACATTTTCACTTGAACCATTACTGACAGAAATAATTTTGAACAAAATTAATTTTTTAGTTTCCCAGATATTTTTGAAATGCACTTCAAAATGTACTAGTTAACTTGACACTCTGTCTGACACAGCAGGAACACAGCAGGTAATGTGACCTCAGTGTCTTGGCTAGGGGACAATAGCAGGTACATTCTCCAGTGGTGTGTGGGAATAGCATGATGGGATGTCCATGCTGGAAGAGAATTAAAATCCAAACTGAATGTGAACTGTAAGACCAAAAGTGGAACTCCTCCCTAACCACATGAAACTTCTTGGTAAAGTCTATTCACAGAATTTCTTGGCACTGTCTTCCTTAATGCAGAACCTTTTGATGGAGACAGCCATTTGCATCCTTTCTCCCAAGCCTTCCCTGAAATTTGTCATTTATTTTGGTTTTTGAACTGTCTTCCAACAGTACAAAGAGCAACAGGACTTCATTACCTGTTTCAATTCAATTCCCTGATGCAGAAAACAGCTTTACTTCTATATACAGGTGTTGTTATTAAACTGGATTTTAATGACCTTGCATATGTTCACTCATTAATCGTCTATGTTTATCCAAAATGCAGTGAGAAGAAATGCAGTTCTAGCTTTGCATCCAGTCATTCAAAAGGCAGACAAAAAATACATTCAATTACTATTTATTAAAAAATCACATGTATTGGTAGATGTAATGGAATTCAAGGCTTTCAGTAGGCTATAACTGAATCCTTTTGTATTAAACAAGCCCAAGCTGTATCTATTGTTCTAGCAGCTGATATTAAATGATTCAGAAATTATATTTAAGCTTTTCTGCATAATTATTAAAGTATAATGACACTTAACATCTGCATTTCTGTTACAGTCAGCATTAGCATGCTTAGCTAACTCAAAAAACATCACCAGATACTGCATTTGCAACAGAAAAATTCAAAATCTATACATATTGCTTCAATCAGATATGCAAAGACATATGGTGAGATCTTGGCTTGGCATTTTCCCATGCAAGTCCCAAAGTCCGTGGAATGGTGCCAGCTCCCATCGCTGGCCTGCACAGCTGAGTGCTCTTGTGCTGCTCCCCAGCAGAATGAGGTGCCTGAGCTTTTCCAGGTGATGGTGGCTGGAGAAGCTGAAGCTGGCAGCAGGCCAGGCAGCAATCCCAGTGCCAGCACTTCCTCTGTTATTTAAGTTGTTAGCAGCTCTCTCCAGCTGAATGAGCAGTCAAACATAAAGTTTACATAATATCTCAGCTGGACGATTCTACTTCTCTGCATGGTCCAATTTTTGTTGTTTTGACTTATAGACTGGTTTTTTTGTGTTTGGGTATTTTCCAGTATCTTTTCCAGGATATTTGGGGACATCCTTGCACAAATTGCGCCATTAAACACAAGGAAGTTTGCTACTGAGTATAAATTCAGTGAATTAAGACTTTATCTCTTGTCCTGAAAAAGTAGCCCGTGTACTTCTGTCTTCAGCAGACTAGAGCATTGTAGTATTTTCTTATACAAGCATCAGATAAAGAGACATGTTTTAAAAACAGGTGAGTTCATTGATTTAAAAATAATCAATAGTAAAATTTTTCTTTAGTGGAAGGATGTTTTGCTGTATAAACAATGCTGGGGTTATTTAATGGAATCTTTCCATGGTATTATTTCCTGCAGATTTTAGACTAATCTGAATTTCCAGGCATCTCAAATTTTACTGCATGGCAGAATAAAATTGCCTATGCATTTCAAGGAACAGTTTTTTCTTCAGTTTCAGAATTATCTATGTGAGTGTTCAATACAAGTACACTTTGGTGGGGTCACATCATCACCATTTTTGACTTTGTATTGACATAACAGATTTCAGAATGACAAAGGCCATTTTCATGGGTCTGGTGAACACTATTAACTAGGAATCAGAAGCCTCCACACTAGACATTTAAGGTCTTGTCCCCTGGACATTACAAACTTGGATCAGTCTGTGGTGTGGAAGCTGCTGGTACACATGCTCGGGTTGCCATCCTTGCCCTGATCGGTAAAGTTCTGTGGTTAGTGGATTTTTGAGGTGGTTGAGACCTACTATCATCATGCCCTGGACAGTGGGAGCACAGATGTGCTAGGACAGAAATTATACACCTATTCCAAGCCATCGCCATCAGAGCTGCCCCACAATTATCAAAAATACAAATTTTTCATTGTATTCCCTCTTCATTAATGATCACAGGGCAATGGCTGAAGAAGATATAGGAAAATGACTCTGTGGGGTAAAGATATCTCTCCATGGGAAATGACACAGAAACAAGCTTTCCCAAATAATTCATATAATGTCTTGTAAACACAGAAGTATCACTCCCAAATTGTAAGAAATTCTCCTACTTTGAACATCAGCCTTTACAAATATGAGCTTAAGAAGCTGTTGATAAGACAATATGCCTGACAGCCAGTTCATGTCTTGCAGCACTTGAGAAGTGTTTGCTCAGCTGTGAGAACAAAACTCCTGTGGGACATTGCAATGCCTATAGCCCAGCTCCCCCTGGTCTGTTTCAACACACAATAAACACTTAGCTAAAGGATTGTGACCACATCCTTCTTGCTGGGATCCAGAGAAGCTTAAGCTGATGCTTCTTGCAGAGTATGAGAAGCCAGCATCCCTCTACTGACCCTCAGCTGACATTTACGGGTTGCTGCCATCCATAAGTCCTCAAGCTGCTCCACAGTGTCACCCTGTGATGATGGGGATGTTGCAGTAAAGTCATCCATCCATCCATCCATCCATCCATCCATCCATCCATCCATCCATCCATCCATCCATCCATCCATCCACTCCTGTTCAGCTGCTGTCTCATTTGCATTCTCCCAAGGGATTTGGTTAATGGCCCTGCTGTCCTAGGAGCTGCTTCTGAACTCGTGTCCTAGTTGTCCATTTGCTTAGCCCTTTTAAACTTTTCCATAAATTAGGTATACTGAGGAAGGATAGTGTCTTGTCCAGAACTATGCTTTCCATTAGCATGGACAGTTTTACTTTTGCATCAACAATGTGCAGACCATTTACTGTACTGTACAGTACAGTTGACTGTGGTCAACAGATCAGTTTAGAACCAGCTATTCCTACAAATTTTCAGCTGACATTCTTATTATTTCATGCTAAAGGAGCTATGCACCAAATTATAACTGGTTTTTGAGATTTTATTGTTTCACTGATTTCTCTCAATATTGTGAACTGAATTTGCTTTTCTTATTTAGATCTTTATAACATAAACATACTGATATGCTTACTATTGCATACGATTCAATGTCTCAACTAAAAAAATTAAACTGTGAACTTACTAAGTCTTTGCACTGTTGCTAGAGATTCTATAGAATAATTTATCTGCAGATAAATTCCCTATCAATTCATCTTGCTCAGCTTCCTTGTGTCAGCTGCAACCATGTATTAGTATTTTTATAGGGGTTTATCATCATTCCATCACTGTTCTGTAACACTTATACTAGAATACTCTCTTATCCCCTGCAGGGTGAAATAAGTTCTTTCTAAAAAAACTGCAGTCACAGAGGGTTTAAAGCTTTCTTCTTTCTAAAAGCTTTCTGTTATTAGATTACTCTTGTTCTGATAATTCAGGGTTTTTTTCAGTCTTCACTCAGGTTTGTTTATTCCTGTGCTTAAATTTATTGAAACTTTCCCTATTCTTTATAACAAAAATATCAGTATAATAATGATCAAGAGATGTCCCTAACCAAGACCCATATGCTTCACAACAGCCCAAGTGTCCCCATTTCTCAAGATACATAATCTCCAGAATTTATGCGCTGTTATTTTGCCTCCATATTGTATGCAATGGAATCAGTACCCTCAGAGTGAGACAATCAGTCTGTAGCATTTTATAGCTTTATTCCTTTATATCTCTGTCTAATGACACAGGTACATGGAACTGAAAGTACCTCAGAGGAAACAACCTCTGAAGCCTAAAATATAATCTTCCTTTTAGCAATCTAAACTTACCTTCCTGAAATTCTCTTCTACTTTACTATAAACATTAGTAACAAATATCTTTAAAAATACTTGTGAATTTTCAAAACTGCATAAACACACAGAGGATTCTAAGGATATATAGATGTGACAGAAAATTTCAACTGTATATTTTAAAAGATGAAAAATACATGACAGATTTTATTAATATTACATCAACTATAAAAGGAATTCAGCCTTCCATTAAAACTTCTACTAGTAAACATTCATTATAAATCCCTTTGCTATCAAGTATTCACAAGAGTATTCCTAAATAAATCACTAGCAAATACTGCAATATTAATACCTAAAACCCCCTTAAACCATAAAGATCAAAGTACAAAAAAAAAAAATTATGTTAAAATATTTCAACAGTTTTCAAGTAGAGTGATCCCAGATGTGAAGGCCGGTATAAGAATCCAGGAAGTTATTTCAGATAAGGATGAAGCTGCTTTGGCCGAGCCTTTCTTGACAGCCCAATCCTGATAGGGCCCTTGCGTGTTTTCAGAGGCTGCACTCTTATGATGTCACGACACAGAAAGTATCCTATATTTAAAAGAAAGAATAAAAAATGGAAGTAGAACCAAAATTCTGTATGATATAGACAAGAATTATATCCTGACAAGACAGATAAAGTAGACCAGTATTAATAAGCAATCCCTTACTACATCCTATCCCACCTCTATTCTGCTGTAGAGCATCTAAAGGATTCTTTTGGGCTGAAAAGGAAATGCTCACGTCTGTGTCATGTGCAGATTCCTTCCGATTAGAATTACCCTCCACCCAACATAACACAGCTTTCCTAACAGACTGGCTAAGGAACACAATTTGATACAAGTTAACATTTCAGGACAGAGAGGACATGTTGAGGTGGATACACTTTAATACTTACAATTAGTCTCGCAGCTTGCCCTGTGCCACTCATTTTACATAAAGCAAGATAGGAGGACACCTATTGTCTGTTCCACATTCTATTAGGTAAGGTATGCACCATGTAGTGATCTGAAGCAGTGATCAGTGTAGTGATCAGTCATCCTTTAGAAGCTGTACTGTTTCGCATAAAATAATACTCACTGGGGCAGAATTGAAGACCATGACCTTGTCAACTAGAGATTAGGACAATGAGTCATCCAGAAGAAGAAGGGATTTTAAGATCTTTTCCATTTCTATTTTGCATTATTATATAGAACGATGAAGCACTGAGCAGTTAGCCAGGACATCACCTAGCGTGTATTTAAGAGCCTTAGGTATTCAGCTGGTATCCTATTAAAGGGAGAGTTAAAAAAATCTCTAAGCCTTTTACAAGAATTTTAAATGGTGGGATGAGAAAAAAATCCCAAAGTTCCATCCTTAAGTCAATTATGAGACAACAGTGCTGCTATGTCTTTTCTAAGACTCATAAGAGCTAGCTGGAAGAGGAACAGCATGCACTGAAAGTCAGTCAAGTGTCTGGGTTTATACATAGCCAGGAAATCATGGTTGTTAGTCACGGTAAATTGTGAAGCTACTGGAGTATAAATCTTCTTGTCCCACCTAGGTATCTCCTTTCCAAAGCAGTCACAGTTTCTGTGACAAGATGTGATAGCTCAGAATCCTAATGGAAAATAGAGGGAGGCAGTCACATATCAGCATAACTTCTGACATTAACTCCCATCAGTACAGCAAGGATAGTATTTCCACTGACAAAACCTGGTTTCAGAATAACCTCCAAGGCAACTTTCAGTGTAAACAGAAGAGAACTGTCTCTGCCAATGTACCTCCTCAAGGTACATGATACTTAACAGTTTCCTATTTGCTATCAACTGAGAGGGATGATGAGGTGAACATCCAATTTTTTCAGCTCCTTCTACTGGACGAATATTAGGTTCCTGTTGATTCAGACAAAACTCTGGAAATAAGGTATAAAATGGCCTGGAAATATGTCATTGCCCTAACATCCAGCACAATTCTTCAGCCATCTTGTGCAGAAAAGGAGACAGTCTAAGACACTAAGGTCTCTTCCCAAATATTTCTGGAGAAGTTCAGATGGGAATTCAGGGAACACCAGGAAGCAATGTAAAGGAAATACACATAATGGCAATAGAGAAAACATCAAATTTTCTTTAGCCCTGGAGCCCAAAACAGCAAGGAAGAAGGAAAGGGAAAATGACCCAGCTTCAGTCATATAAGGAACAATGTTCCACTTGGCAAGCTTCAATTTCATCTCAACAAAACATCCAAGAAGATGTTAATACCAACAACCTTGGTGTGTTACGCACAGTACTGTAATCTGGAATCTGAATTTCCCTAAGAATTACCTTCTATGTAAATCAGAAACTAGAATACACATCACCAAAAATTAGAAAATCTTAAAGAGCACTGACAAAAAGCAAAGAAGTAGAGCAGAATTTTCTGCAACACTTTGCATTTTGTATATGAAGTATTTTCACATGCTGACATAACTTCAATAAAATATAGGTGAAAAGAACACCAGAGGTCATCTGTTGCTAAGTATTTCAGCCTCATTATTTCCCAGAATGGTCTGAGTGAAGGAAACAGTTTTCTGAATTCTGAAATGAGAAAATTGTGCAACTGTTTTAAGAGATATAATAATAAGAGTCAAAATAGCAGCACATTATTTCAGTGAGTAAACCAAATGCCTTGTTTTACTAAATGTTTCCATATGTTGGAAAAACTGCCAAAACATGCTTTCAGAAGTCCTAATAGATCACTTCACACTATCATTCTGAATTTCCTTCCACAATGTGTACAGAACTGCAATTTTTCAAAAAAAGTATAACGAATCATGTTCTCCCTGTAGTATATTTGGCTGTATCACAATGATTGCAGGCCCAAAGATGTTTGTTCCAAGCAACTCCAAAATAAGCAACAAAGGAAACCCAATGTTGTTAAAGTTCCTTTCTTCTCTCCAAAGAACAAAAATGCTCATCAGCATGACTTATTCCATGAACCAAGCCAAAGACAGGACACTTTTCTAGTAACCTACAATTAAACCAAATGTGATTTCTATAGAGATAGAAATAAAAAGGAAAGAAAACAAATACAAATGTTTGAGAACTAAGTCTATTAGCACTGGGATTTGTGCTATAAATTGCAGAATAATGTAACTATTACCTCCTTCTTGCTGTAAATTATAGCTTTGCTCCTTAAAAAGTGTCCTGGGTAAAAATGCTGGATCCCATGTGTATGGATTTCCATAAGCTGCACCTAAATAGTGTTAAAAAAAAAAAACATAAATACAACATATACGTTTTTAATTTGTGGTTTTTTTACTATTAACAAATAACTACATTTGTTTCATCTAGTTATTCATTTGTGGTTCTTGTTGACATGATTAAACATGTATGTACACACTAGAGGTAATATTAATGAAGCTACAAAGTCTTATTCTCAGAAGCTTGGCAAAACTTCTCCATTGCAGAGATGCAATAAAGGAGTTTTTAGTCCTCTGGTGACAAATCAATTGCCCCACTTGGACCTTCTTATTCCAGGCTTAGGCAGAAAAGTGATTGCTTGCTGAGCCATTTACCCAGAATCTGTTAGGTTTTCATCCTCTGCAAGGCATTCAGGTGTAACTTGCAGCACATTTTCCTGTTAAGGCTCTACTGAACAGAATTCCTTCTGGGGTTTTTCTGACACTTTAACAGTTTCTTCCCAGACATTACTTACTTTCATAACCCCACTGAAATGTTCGCTTTATAAATTTAGAGCCAAATCACTGAGAAATTTAGCTCTGATGCGAATTCTGAGATGGCTGCATTTTCATCAGATAATTTACCAAATGAGACCAAAGCATAAACCTTACCAATTTTGTTTGCAGCTGTGAGAACTCATCACTTCTGCAAACTGACTTTCAGGTCCAAAATCTGACAAATACACTGTTTGAAGAATTTTTGTGTGAATAATTTACTTATCACTTTTGAGTTATTTGTACAAGAAGGTAGAGCATTCAACTGGTTTTCTTCTCAGTGTGCTTCCTCTCCTCATTAAATACCTCTTGATTATGCAGCAAATAGGGGGATAAGTGTCTTAGAGTTAATGAATCAGATTTCCCCACACCCCGTTTGTGGGATCCCCAATGGGGATTGGGCTTCTCCAGGTAAAACTTTTAAAAGTGTTAAAACCAGCAACATTTAAACTTTGAACAAACATAACCATAGTTACCTAAGTTATGTTACTTATATAGCTACATTCAAGATCAGCTTGGACAGGGCTCTGAGCAATCTGATCTACTTGCAGGTGACCTTGTTCATTGTGGGGGGATTGAACTTGATGACCTGCAAGTATCCCTTCCAAGGCAAACTGTCCCATGGCTCTGAGTCCGTCTTATCAGTTGAAAGGAAACAGTTGTCTCCTTTGTAAACAATGTATTAATTGTAGGTTTTTCTCTTTGAATGTGCATCTCATTGTGATTTTGACCCTTCAAGGGAATTTGATTGATTCATTATGATGAAATCAGATAAAATTAATAATCTGAAGCAGAATGTGCATTAATACAGGTGTGAGCAAGCCTGGTCCTGACCAACTGAATTCTGAGTTACACCTGCAACAGCACAGCATGCAGGTAGCTATGGGGGTTTTTACATTTGGCTATTCATAGGCAAGGGCATTGGTCCAAAAAACTTTGAATTCCATGGGAAAAAAATTAATTTTTTTTTAGTTGAGAAATACACCTTTGAAGCAAATCAAATATTGCCTTAAATTTAAATTTTATTAAATACATAAAATACAGTAATTCCATGTGCTTACCTTCTGCAGCTGAGTGCGGTAATTTTTCACTTGACAGTCTTGGATTAGAATATTCCTTACATACTTTCTGATCTTCATTTTCATTTAATATCTTTTCATGTAATGAACTCTCATTAAAGTCAGCTATAGGTTTTCCTTTTATGTTACCACAAATTGGAGAAGAAATACCAACTTTCTTTTGAGAAACTCTTGCCATGTTTTCATCTATTCCCTCAGAGTTATTTAGTTCCCAGTAACTGTTAGGCATGTTTGTTTCCAAACTAGATAAATTGTTTACATTTTCTTTGCTAATTTCATGAAACATCCGTAGCTCTTCTAGCACTAAATCAAATTCTCTCTTCAATTCAAATTCATATGTGATTTTATTTTCTAAGGGTAAATACTTATCTTTTGCTTCTTCAAGACATCCATTGTTCATTATGGATAAAGGCATTTTTAATTCCTCTTCTGCATCAATGACTGTTTTAGATTTATCTTCTGAATATGACATAATCAAGTAACTCATTACAGTCTCACATTGACTTTCATTAGTTACATGCATTTGTTCATAATTTATCTCTTCCTGTTCTTTTACATATTCAAGATGTTGTTTCAAAGTTGCTGGCTCTGAACTGCCTGCCTTATTCGTCTGTTCATGGCCTTGTAAAGAAAACAGTCCTGTTTCTTTAGCCTGTAATGGCAAGTGTGTATCTGTCATGGCAGGACCTCCCGTGGAGCAATACTGTACCATGGCAGGAATTGTTTCACTTGCCTTTTGTTTGTCTGAACTTAAGGAATTCCTGCAGTGCCCATCTTCAGGTGTTTCTCTGTTGACAAAAGAGCTGCTATCCAATGGCAAAGTGACAGACTGATAAATATTTGTGGAACTAGGAAATAAGTTTTCAGAATTTAAATAGATATTTTGGTAATCTACTTTTTTATTTGCTAGATGTGGGCTACAAGTATCTAAGTCTTTGCAATTCTCATGCTTATTTGTTTGTCTATCTAACAACAGGAGAGAATTATATTCTTCTGAGATTGTTTTTGGCTGCACAGATAGAATTAAGACATCATTTGATTTAACAGGCAAACACTGAATCTCTTTTGAACCAGTGACTGCCGTCTCTTCACACAACTTTTTTTGGATAGAACTGTCTTGCTTTACAACTGGGATCTGGTCAAAATCTTCAGAATCAGCAGCCAGGGGAATTTTTTCATATGTGTCAAAAATAGAAAAAGATTTTTTAGAAAGAAAATTAGGACAATTCATTTGCAACTCTTTTGAACTGACACATTCTTTTTCATCAGCATTTATATAACTAGAGTTACCCAAATATTTTTTCATGGTACACGTAACTTCATTAGTGACTTCATTTGTAGAAGTTATGCAATTTCTATGTCCAGTTGTTTTGTGTTTCTTATTTTCATATAAAACAAAAGGGAAAGTTTTAAATAATTCTACATAAAAAGAACTACTAAGCCTTATGCTTGGTTCATTCTTTTCCTGCTTTACAGTAGCTACTGCTATATCCCAATTTGTACTTTTCTTATGTACCTTTTCAAATTTCAGTTGTGACTGAGCAGGAAAGTAACTCTCGTATCTAAGATTGGCTCCTATCAGATACTGTACTTTTGTGATATTGCAGCAATAGATCTTGTGTAGTGAAGAACAATCAGAAGAGCCCTGCAGCAAGAACAGGCATTTAGCAGGTAAAATTTGCTTTTTCATAATGTTTTTATGACTGACTGACCTCAAATCAGTGCTAAACCTTTCACTTGCTCTGGATGAAAGGTGGCGTTTCCTGACATTTCTTCCCTTACATAATCTGCTTTTTTGGTTATGAAAGAGGGCTCCTCTTTGTAGAAAAGTGAACTCTTCTTCACCTAAAGTTCTAGAGAAGCATCTTCTCTGGCATCCATTATGCAACTCAAAATCAATGCTTTCCACAAATTTAGAACTTACAAATCCTGGATAATTTCCATTTTCTTTAAGAAATCCCGTGGTTTGCCTCAAAGGATCATCTGTGCATGGGTTTAACTGATTTTGTTTTCTGCCACATAAAAACTGTTTCTCTCCTCGCATAGGCTTTCTCTCAGTTGTCAATAAAGTATTTGTGCTACTGAAAAAGGAAGCAAGCATTGTCTTTAGTACCTCCACCTTCAGATGCTTTGAAACAACAGCCAGCAAACACATGAATATTTCATCATTGTGGTTCCTATTTATAGTGCTCTTTACCAACTTCTGAGCATCACACAGCTCTTTTAATATGTGGCGGCAATGAGACCTAGGTGTAACATTGTCATCCTGACATACTGACATTTCTTCATGGAAAGACTCAGTCCACATCCTGACCCACCCAAACAATCTGTTTTGAAATGAAAATTTTAATTTGAACATTTCCTTTCCCCTAAATATATTGCAACTTGCTGTCTTATCTGGAAAATCCTGCACAACAATGCAAGGACAATTACTTTTAAATGTAATATTTTCTGTTACATACCCTTGGAAATCAAGTATTTCCTTTGTGGAGAGGTTTGATTCTGCTTCACACAAACTAATATCCTTGTTGGAATCATGCACACCACAGTTTAGGTTTAACTTATTTTTCACTAATGCTTCTGCTGTTACTGGAATACTCATCTGTGTATGAAATGTTCCCGCATTCTCATTAGTTCTCTTCCTCCCCCTTCTCTGCAAAAGATCATTAGAGCTGACACATTTCTCATTCTGAACATTTTTAGCACTAATGTAAATGTGAATCTTTGACTTCTGGTCATCATCACGCTCTGAATTCTCCAGCATTTTATCTTTGAAGTAATTTTCAGCAAATATTTTATTACATTCAATGTCAGTGCTGTTGCATCTGATACAAGTTCCAGATACTTCTCCTTCTCCCAAAGCACTGTGCTCCTGTTTCTTCATTTTTGGACTATTCTTTTCTTTAAATTCAGAACAAACATTTAAAGCTCTTACATAGCTTTTACCATTTTGCATTTTTTGTTTTCCTATCTCAGACATTTTTTGCACACCATGTATCTGTTTAGAGGTTATTAAAGAGGGTTTGCCTTCAAAATTCTTCCAATCTGTGTCCCTAAAGTTAGTTGATGATTGTTTACTATTTATTTTATTTGAAATCCTAGAAAATTGAAAAGTAGGGATTTCCAGTGATTGTATGCTCTTAAAAGATTTCAATGTTGGAATTATATACAATGAATTGTTTTTTTCTTTATTATCTCTTTCTGCAGTAGGTTCCTTATCATTACTGGAATAATTTTTATCCTCTGCAGAACATGCATTTTTCAGAAATTCACTGTTTTTATTTTCTGTGCGTGAAAGCACAGAACTTGTTCCACTCAAAAATGGAATTTGAAAAAGCTGGAATTGCTGCCACTTTTTATTGAAAACAGACTTTTGACTTAACAATTCAGTCTGAAACATGTGTCTGTTTAAGGATGAATAATTTTGTTTGAGCTCATTATCCTCATTTCTTTTATTGTTTTGTTCTATACTGTTGTTCTGCTGTACTTGGGATGGGTTTAGTACCTGTAGATTTTGACATGTGTCAGCAGCACTGGACACGTTGAGCAACTCTGTTTCAAGAGGCTGTCCACACACATTCAGGGAAATGTCATCTTCTATAGGACTTTGGTCTTCCTTTTCAGGACTCCATTTTTTGGTGGACAGTTCATTTTCTGATACTCTACATGCTAATCTTTCATTACTACAGGTTTTAGAACTGGAAAACTCTCTCATACAAGTTTTTCTTGCTGTATCACAACTCTGTTTTTCTAATTCCCAGTTGTTTTGTCCTTCTGATAAACAGAGGAGTTCATGTGGTGATGTTTGGTACTGGCTCCCACAGTGTATTCTTTGTTCTAGCTTTTGCTGCTCCTCTTTCTCTCTAATTTTCTGATCACTTTCTTCTTTAATTCGCTTTGCATACAGGGAACATTCAGTTTCTTCAGGTGATGCAGATAAAAATCTTTTGGGATATGTACTTTTCATGCTCACAAAAATAAGTACTATATCTGCTAAGATAGTCCTGAAAGTTAAAGAAATATTAAAACCTTAGGTATAAATGGTATCTTAATGAATTCCAAACTCTGTAAGAAAAAAAAAAAAAAATCGGCAATTCTACCACGTATATATTGCCACATTTCTATTTGCTCTATTACAGACCTGAGAAAAAGGCAAGATCACTGAATACCATTTAAAGCCAAGATCTAGAACTTAAGAAAGATATGGTTTACTAAAGTTGCAGATGCTTTGAAAATAAAATGGATATTTTTGATATGTTGACAAGTTAAGAAGATTAACAGCTTTTTAATTAATGTGTTACACTATATTTTTGTCCAAAAAACCTTGAATACTGATAACAAATATCAAGAAATTAATGCCCACTGATGAACTCCTCTAAATTAGAGAGTGGATCCTTTCAAATTCTTAAAATTTTAATTGTAAAAGAAATTGTCACTCGTATCTTCGCTGTATGATAAATTGTAAAGTGCAACTGTAGAAAAGTTTGTCAAAAGCTCTTGGGTATACCAAAACATTGCACCAGGTTTTATCCTCATATGCAAAGAGGCAACACTGTTGCAGGCACAAATCTGGGTTGTTACATGTCCTGATGTTGATGATGTTCAGTGCATGTTTCTTCAAGCTATATGCACTCATCAGTTTCATTTAATAAGTGGTCTGCCTCGTGTGAAGAACATAATTTGAATAAAATTAAATTCTACAGAATGATTGAGAGTATTTATCACACTTGTAGCAGCCTGGTTCACCGATGTCTCTGAACAACCCAGTCACAGTGCAGAGATGACATCTGAGAGCCGACAGGAACATGCTCAAAATTTTTCATTAAGTACATAATTAAGATAATTAATTTTCTTAACTAGGACTGCTTGATTCAGTAATCACGTACAGTTCCTAGCTTGACAGGTTTACTTTTTTAATGGTACAGGAAAATCCACTTTGGCAAGGAACACTCCAGTGTCTTAGAGATCTACCTGTAAAATGACTCCTCACTTCTGGGGCTTTTCCACCTCCCTCAAGGCTGCTCTGGCCTTCCCTGAGGGGTTCCCCCCTTGCTGCAGGTGACAGATTCCCCTTGGCAGACACCCACCCTCCTCCCTCCTCTGGGAATTACGTGTGAAGGCAGCCGCCTCTCCCTCTCGCTTTGTGTGACCTCTTGGCAGCTTTTCCTCTCAAGCTTTCCGCAGCGATCCGAGAGCTCCCTGAGGCACTCGCAGGCGGAGCATCCCTCAAGGGCGAGGGATTCCCCGCAGCCAAACTGCCTCCCCCGCCTTCCCCGCCCTCTCGGGGGGTTGTGCCCTCCCGGGGCTCGGAGTGCCCAGCGTTTCCCGGCCCTCAGAGCTCAGGGTGCGGGACTGTCCGGCTGGAAAAGGTGAGGCGAGGAGCCGGGTCCTCCCGGCGCCCTCAGGGGCTCCCGCCGCTGCCACGGCCCCAGGGCGGGAAAGCTCCGAGGCGGGAAAACCCCGCCGTGAGGGGCGGCCCTGTCCCGCTGCCCCT
>JAHLSL010000038.1:7523679-7538667 GCA_025920805.1 Petroica traversi
TTGGACCAACTTAAAGCTGCAGAACTTAATGTCCAGCATAAGCAAGGGGACAATTGGGGATACAAACAGGTCATATGGCCAACCCAGGACACCAATTAAAATAAATTCAGGAAAGAGACCTCCATAATGTATTATGCACACTGACTTGACTGCAAACTGAGACTAAAAAAATTTCAAAATGCTGATCATCAGAAGCTACATGGAACTAAGTGAAGGATTACTTTATATCATTTCTTTTACACTTTCTCTAAACATCAGCTACTGGTCAGTGTCAGAGACAATATACTGTGCCTGGGCAAACACAAACAACTGATCCAGTATGGCCATTTTTGCCTTTTTTTTTTTTTTTTTAATTAGAGACATATTTCAGATTGTTATCTATGTTTAAAAAATGTGCTGAATTTTTACATTTCCAGAAGATACTGTATGATGAAGTATGCTACTAATGAAAGGTACTCAAGCCTAAATGTTTATAAAATAAATCGCTGGCCTTAAAAACTCAGTGCCCATTATACAGTTTGAATATTCATCCCTCTTTAAATCTGTTAAAAATTTTTGAATGAGTTCTTCCTTGCTTTTTTGATAATTCCTTTGAAATTTCCTCAAAAATGTATCTCTTTAGTGACAAAAAGAAGATGTGTTGATCTTCCAGCAGAGAGAACAGCATAATGGTACATTTTGTTCTTGTGATAGACAGTTTTGACTTTGAGAACAATTGACTGGAATTTGAAGAGCACGCTACTCCATGGCAAATGTTTCAGAGGGAGCTTTCATTACATATTAACATCCCATAAATTCTCCAAAATTAAAATGTCTTATTTGGACTTCAGAAAATGTTTCCTGTAATTGAATAAATAAGATTTCTTACCAAATTCTCTACTCCCAATTATTCATATATGCAGTCCATGGCTAAAGCTCTCCTCCAGACACATGTTCCTCTGTTCCTATATATTTGAAATTATATTCTTTAATTCAGTGCTTACACTGTATGGGAACAGGCACATTTAAACCACTAGATGCATTGTTTTTCTTTTTTATTCTCCCTCACCTTCCTGATCTAACAGAGTATTAGTAGTGGGCATAAAATGTGAGTACATTCTTTTCATGATTTTAATATGGAACCATTGGAAGTATATTGTGGCTTACTGTGTTAAATTATCTTCTATATTTAAAATTATGACTAAAAGATGAAGAATGCAAATGAGATTGACAAAGCTGAAACTCCCTCGACTTCCTTAAGCAGGAACACTGTTGATAGTATTTGAGGAAACTGTAGGTTATAATGATGAAATACTCTAAATGGTTTATAATTAAAATCCAAATATTTTTCCCTCAAAAAGCACAATTTAAACACTCTGTCAATAATGAGACTTTGACCTCCTGTGCAGTATTAGTAAGGTGAAACCAAATGAGTTTAAAATGTTTTATGCAGATCAATTTTAAACATAGTGGATGGCACTTTTCTCTTAGCATCTTTTAAAGTTATCTTGATATGAATAAGATAGTCTAACTATAATAGCATACATAAAACACTTTGAACCAAAATGTATATTTTAATTTGTTAGTATGCAAAACGAAAAATCTAGGAAGAATTAATAACATGATACATTAAGGAATAGGAATTATGATAAAAAATTACTATGTAACCATTAATATGAGCAATCCTTCAACCGTTAAAAAAAAATACAAAACAAATAAAAAGATATAAATTCAATGTTCATTTTTAGGATGTGAATGGTGTAAAACATCAGTTATACAACATTAGAAAAAACCCATGATTCTGTGGTTTTATTTCTTTAAAGCAATCTTTTCAACACCAGGCAAAAGGTTATTATGTTAAAAAAATTCACTGCCTTTTCCTCATTATGTTGAAAAAATAGCAGCCCTTTGTTCATGTCTTTTCATGTAGAAGATGCTTTCTGATATATACCATGAAATCACAGTGTAGCTACAGTGTTAATTTATAGATGTCTGTTTATTTACAAAAATCTTCTCTACAGACACAGAAGAACACTAGAAGACTGATGCCGGAATGATTTTTGTCTTTTCTTTTTATACCTTTTACACAGTTCTTTGTATCCACAAGTATTAGCATACATACTTGTAACCCTTCACTTAGTTCAGTACCTAGTGTTTTGTAAGTGTTCTGCAGGCCCTGAGACTACACACCCCAGAACTGCAGAGCCAGGGAGACCAAACAATCCTACTATCTCAGGAAGCCAAGGTCTCCGAGCAGGACAGATTCTGTAAACTGGAGATTAATCCACCCCAACCCCTATTGGGTCCCCTTGTTAGATATGCTGATGTGTAAAGTCTATAACTGGTGTGTGCGATTGACAAGGGGTGTGCATTTTGCCACGCGTCACCTGGGTGAAGTGGATGCATCAAACAGGATCCTGATTAAAATACTGAGGTAAAGACCCCAACCCTCTTCATTGTGTCTAGCTTCATTTTCATAACACCAGGAAAAAGGCATCAAGACAGGAAAAGTTGCTGAAGTAGACAAACACAGAGGTAAAATGCCCACTTATCACCACTCAGTTCTGCTCACTGTTGAGTGGGCTGGATGGGAGCATAGTTTGCAACAGGAGTATATTCTCCTGTGATGCCAGGCATTCCTGGCACTGCTGTAAATTGCCAGAGCATTGTGTCTGTCTACAGCAAGCTCCAGGAATCAGGCAGAGTGTACAGGTAGCTTGGCTGCTCCTCTCCACTCTCTCACAGCATGCAGTGATTCAATATAGCTGAAGGTTGACACTAGAAATGAGACATCCTAGCAACTGGTAAATGGTTTCCACACTGACTGCCTGCTAAAACAACCCCTAGACTACTTTGATTTAATAAGCAGTTCACTTTTAAATTCAGCAGTTATTCTTTCTAATCTATTTTAATCTATTCAGGTGCTGCTAGTTTGAAAGAGACACAGAATTTCATTAATACTCACGGTATGAATAGGGATCAGTTACTTATTCAAAACAGAATCTCCCTTTCAAATGTTTTTCACATTTAGGTCTTAGGAAAAAAAATACTGGTAGAGGGAATACAGGAAGAATTGAATGTCCTTCTTTCAAGAATATTATTCGGAAATTTGTGTTGAATGAAAGCCTTAGGGGGTAAAGTTCTTTAAGAACATGGAACTTTTTCTTGGGGTTCATGCTGAACAACTGCAAAATGAGATAGCTTCTGGCTCCTGCTTGACACAGTCTTAAACATGGCCAACTATCAACATGAGAAAGAATGCAGGCATTTATTCTACAGTATCTTGTAAAATGATCATCACTGGTCTCACATAAAAGATTGACCAATTACATATATACTTGCTTTATACCTGCATGAAATGATCACATATATTTTTGTATATCACAGTTATGTGCATTTATACAATTTTATATGAGGCATTTTTATGCTTCATGTGTAAACCCAGGTATCTATTAAAAATGACACTTCAGTAAGTCTTACATAACACCATATGACATTAAAACCTAACCACTGCTTTCTTATAACATTGCCTCTGAAAGAGATCATTCTGGTAATAAGTAAGTGATCTCTAGACTCTGGGCCCTTTCTCTGGATAGTCAATTATCACCTCACTTCTGTAATTTAAAAGCTAAATGTCCAGTGTGGGAGATTCTCATCTAGGTGGTGGTTCCTCTAAGACTCCAAGACAGAAAAGATACATTGCCTTGTATATCTCCCCAGCTACAGAGAAAATGTAAAATGACTTGCAGTAATGGCAATCTCTTTATAATAAAGATTAAATTAACTACAATTTTTTCCACCTAAACTTTTGAAATATCAACATGCTGTAGGTCCAATAGGTAAATCTTCATTTGACCTATTATTCATTTCTTACTGAGTTTATCTAAAAGTTAAGATTAAAACCAGAGTACTGATTAAGAGATTATTAGATTCAAATGTTGGCACATGGACTGGATCTCCCTGTGTATTCTAAAACACATTGTGTCTGCAGAAGATTAAATATAATCCAAATTAATGCAAATTCAACAGTGGTCAGTGGTATAGATCCCACAGATCTGAGCACCAGGACTGCCATTTTTACAATTAGCAATATTTCTTGTCAGTTTGAAAACTGCAGGGTGCTTTTCTTGTAACCTAATTTAGGACATATGCATCTGAGCTAACCACTCAAGGTTCCCCTCATACCCAGTGGGAAAAAATAGGCACTTCTCGGCTGACATTAAATATAAAGTGATTTAAATGTTATGACTGAGATAAAAGATTAAAAATGCCTGTTTGTTCCAACTAATTATACTGGCAAGACAGCATGTCTGACTGAAATGCAGAGGGCCACTCCAATGTCTAAATTTGGCTAAGTGAATCTTAGTCGAGGTATCTGCAATTAGATGGTAATCCTGTGAGAAATTGGTAAAGTATTGCTTCAGAAAAGCCTGCAGAGAAAATAATGCCAGAAAACTTTGTGCAATTAACTGTATTGCAGATTTCAATGTCACAAACTTTTAAAAGATTTGCATTTAGGAAGTTGTTGGACCAGGGGCTAAATAAATCTGGACTCAGGTATGCATTAGCATGACAATCCTGTTGCTGGAACCTAAGTAAGCTCATTCAGGATAAGATGTCTGTCTGGAACAACATTATGGAGCACAGACATGTATGCATTAGAACAACAGAATGGTTTGCTTTGGAAGAGATCTAAAAGATCATCTAGTTCCAACCCCTCTCACTTGGTGGGGACACCTTCTATTAGATGAGGTTGCTCAGGGCTGCATCCAACCTGGCCTTGAACAGTTCTATGGGTGGGAAATTCTCAGCTTCTCTGGCAAACTGTTCCAGTGCCTCAACACCCTCACAGTAGAGTATCTCTTCCTAATTTAAATCAAAATCAAAATTTAAATCTTTCTTCATTTAATTTAAAACTGTTCTCACCTATCCTATCACTATTTGCCTGTGTTAAAAGGCATTCTCCCTCTGTTTTATAAGTCCCCTTTAAGTACTAGAACTCTACAGTGAGGTGTCCCTGGCATCTCTCCTCTCCCTCTCCCTCTCCCTCTCCCTCTCCCTCTCCCTCTCCCTCTCCCCTTCTCACCAACACTATTTACTTATTGACTGATAACCAATAGTGAGCTGTCGCTTTTCCAGTAGGCAAGCTCAGCAGGATCACAAGGGGAAGCATTATTTTCACTGAGACTAATGCTTGCAACAAACCTTTAGGCTGAGCCATCCAGGCTTCCTCTTGAGTTTCCAGATTGTGCATGCCTGAAGAGTCACTCTACTCAGAAATGAGAGCAGAATATGCCCTGCATTTATTAGTGGACAGCTCTTCAGAGCAAAAGGAATGAGGAACTGCATCCCTCCTCTGCCTTGTGCCTTCACAAGGCTAGTTAGGAGCACACAAATTGTATATTGTAATCAACTTCTGAAAAGTTCATTATTAACATACTGAAGAAATGTGGAGATGGCATCTAACCATGTGTGTCTCATGAGCACATACACATCTAGTGTATGTGCTAACAATTCATTACAAAGTACAGTAAAACAGAGAACAGATATAAATCGCTTTGCTGTGTTCACAGATTTACTCAGTTCTTGTTCAGTATTTTTCAAAATTATTTATGCTCTCAAATTATTAAGTGGGAAGATACTAGCTCTTCTAACTTGGAATGGCATTCCAGGTAAACAATTTTCTTGTGCAAATTATTTTTTAAATTACCCAGGGTGAGGCATGACAAGCTGTTATAGAGATATTTTTTAGCTACTCTTCCAATACTTCTGATCTAGAGAGACAAATTACTTCTCAAAAACTCAGGACTGTTGAGTCTAAGTAACCTGAAAGTGCCCAAATCCATAAGACCTGATGAGGTGCATCTACAGATCTGGAGGGAACTGGTTGATGAAGTGGTGAAGCATCTTATTTGAGAAGTGGCAGCAGTCCAGTGAAGTTCCCACTGACTGGGCAACGGGAACCATAAAACCTACTTTTAAAAACAGGAAAAAAAGAAAGGCACAGGCAATCCTGCCTTGGTGCCTGGCAAAATCAAAACAATTGACATTGTCCTGCATGACATTGTGTCTCTGAATCAGACAGATATGGATTTGAAGGGTAGGTCACTTGGCCAATAAGAACTGAATGGATGGTCACACTATAAGAGCTGTCATCAATGACTCAATGTTCAAGTGGACACCAATGACAAGTGGTGTTCCTCAGGGACCAGTATTGGGACTGTGCTATTTAATATCTTTGCGAGTGACATGGACAGTGGGATTGAGTGCAGCCCCAGACAGTTTGCCAGTGACACCAGGCTGGTTGGTGTGATTGACACCTTGGAGAGAAGGGATGACATCCAGAGGGGCCCTGACAGGTTTGAGAACAGCAAAACTTATGCAATTCAACAAGACCTGTATCTTGTTGCAAGGTCCTGTATCTGGTTTGGGGCAATCCCAAGCACAATTACAGGCTGAGTAGAGAATGGATTTAGAGCAGCCCTGAGGAGAAGGACTTGAGGGTGTTAGTGGATGAGGAGTTTGACATGATGAATGAATGTGCACTTGCAGCCCAGAAAGCCAAATGAGTCCTGGGCTGCATCAAAGCAGCACGGGCAGCAGGGTGAGGTGATTCCCACCCTCTATTCTGCTGTTGTGAGATCCCACCAGGAGTACTGGGTCCAGTTCTGGGGCATAAGGACATGGATCTGTTGGAGGGAGTCCAGAGGAGACCATGAAGATGCTCAAAGGTCTGGAGCATCTTTCTATGACGACAGGCTGAGAGAGTTTGGACTGTCCCAACTTGGAGAAGAGAAGGCTCTGTGGTGACCTTAGAGCACATCTCAGCTCTCAAAGGGGCCTACAAGGGAGTTGAAGTGGTACTTTCTACCAGGGCTTGTAGGACAAGGGGCAATAGCTTTAAACTGAAAGAGAAGAGGTTTTCATTAGTTATAAGAAATTCTTTGCTTTGTTGGTGGTGAGGCTCTGGAACAGGTTGCCCAGAGATTTTGTGGACTCTTCCCATCCCTGGAAGTGTTCAAGAGCAGATTGGATGGGGCTTTGAGCAACCTGGTCTACTGGAAGGAATCCTCCCAGGGAAGAGGGACTGGAACTGGATGATCTGTAAGGTCCCTTCCAATCCACACCTTTCTATGATTACCTGAAGTAAAATATACATTTCCCAAGACCTTGTTAAATCTGATTAAAAGATATTATAAATAGGGGTAAATTAAAATAGCTAGTCTAAGGCCTTTGTTAGTTTCTGGATTTATTAAAATTCATCCAACTCAATATTACTTTCAATTCTTTGCTGTTCCTGCTGTGATAGTGTTGTGTTACAATGCTACTGCCCAGTTAGCAGCAGTCATATAATAAAGAATTACGGGTAATCTTATTTTCACAGTGAGTTAATTTTAAACTAATGTCACTCCATGATTTTTGGTTCATCTCTCAAATTACAGACACTGATGGCTTCATTATTGAACTAAACAGCACCTGAGAACGACTTGAAACATACTGACCAGAATGTTAGACATCACATAGAAAATAATTCTGGGGACAAAAATCATGATCATAAAAAGTCTAAAATTTAGAGGAAAATTATTCATAGGGTGCTGTAAAACATGAAATAAACTACCAAATTAAAAAAAAGTAAATAACCAGGTTGAAAATTTTAAAAAAATTATGCACATGGCAAACATTTATTATTGCTATATTACTCCTAATTTGGATGAGCTAGCAAGTATATGAATATTTTTCAATAACCTCCAGAGACATAGATATATCAGGCAGGCACAGACCAATAAATATAACTAGAGAAGTTTAGAATGCTTATTTGAGACAACAGTTTTGCAAAGTACCTGCTGCATTTGTTTTAAGTGTTCTGGCTTCCTGCATATTTATTTGTTTATGACAGTCACAGCTGACTGTTCTCCCTTTAGCTTTGTTTACTTTTTATCAAGGCTGAACAAGTCACAAAAACAAGTAAAAATATTAAAATTCATAACAAGATATATTCATAAGATAATATGCTATATCTTAAATTTAAAATATTTTATGTACACAGTTACCCTTTCCTACTTTTGGTAGAACCCTCCTCTGGGAGGAAGCAGCTGTTCTGGAAGAGGGCATGTGCCCCTGGTGAGGGGCTGCTTAGTGCAGCAGAGAGAATGGGACATTCCAGGGATGAATGAGTAAACAGTGATGCAGGATGGCCAGACAGGGACTTGGGGCAGAAGCCAGAAGGGATGGAAATTTAAAAAATAACGGCTACAAACAGGGCTTCAAAAGGCAGTGGAAGTTATTTGGGGAGGCCCAGGGAAGAAGAAACACTTCAAAATAGAGCCTGATGTTTGCTAAACTCCCTTGGATGGTTCTCATAGGTAAATGATTTTCAAGTGCATAGAGTTTTAGGAGGTTGGCTCTGAGAACACCAACCCTCCTCATCTTCCCCTCTTCATCCTCCCACATAAATAAATAAATCAATCCCCAGGAATTCCTTGACTGGCAAAGGCCCATGAATTCCATGCAAGTATACAAGGTGAGAGGATATGCTACAGAACACTTGTTTTGAAGCTTAAATTTTTTTTCTAATCAGATAGAAAAGAATCAGTACAGTTAGCATGGTATTAATATATGATATTTTTATATTATGTATTTTAATAAAAAATTATAAATTTGAATTTTCAATATTACTTCAAATTAATATGCTGATATTGCACAGCTGTTTTACAGTGTGGCCGTACATTTTTCACCACTGAATATGAAAAATGAGTTCTAGATTAATAGCATGGGTAAATATCTTTTTCACATATCTAAAACTTAGTTAGATGTAGAACTCAGTGCAACAGGAAGTTACAGAAATCACAGACATAAATTCCTTAATTACTTAATTAGTAATCACAAATTACTAAGTAGTTCATCAGTACCTGTTTTCTGATCCAAAGCTGTACTCCAGCTCTGCACGTTCCTAAACTTGAAACTACAAAAAGAGAGGGGTTCTTGTAAAAGAAATATTTTGTAGCTGCTTTGCTTTTGATAAGATTTTCTCTCTGATACCGTGTACAAGACCAGATGCTGTGTGATGTTTTTGGGGAAAGAAGCAGTAGCAGGATTTTGACAAAAAGAGATGTTGGCAATTAGAAAGGTGTGGGTAGAGGACTGCACTTATGTTAGGGATTAACAGATGCAGAAAAAGATGACCTAGCATTAGACATAGAGAGGTTTCTCTGCAAATGGATTTATGAAATAAGTTTTCAACATTTTGTTTAACATCTCTTTTCTCTGATGGTTCTTTTCTTTCTGTTGATTCTGAACTGATTTTATGTCCAGTAGCCCACTTTCTGAGATGCATGTCCGCTCTTAGCAGTACATCCTGCTCTTGTGATTATGTCCAAGAGTGCTGATTCACTGCTGTTTTCTCAAACCAAATCATATTAAAAAGTATTACCTCTGAAATAAAGACTATTATACGAAGTCATCATGTCTCACAGGGCAGTTTAATTACACAAAGATAACTACCTATGTATCCACCAAGTTGGGAGTACATTTTGTCCATTATCAAGTTAACAGTCTGCTTATTCTCCATCTAGCCTTCCCACCATTTTTAGTAGAAAATACACTCGTATCGCAACATTGCAGTTTATTATTAATCATACAGATCAGTATGATAAACATTAATAACAAAAATAATGACACAAATGACAAGCTGAGTAAGGTAATCTGGTGTAAAAAAAAGAAAAGGTTAGATAGTATATTGTTTGCTTCGATCTGTGCTGATTAAACTAAGAATTCAATTTTGTAATAAATCTGCTAACCTAGCTGCAATTTGTGGCCTTTTCCTCTATTTTTAATTCCATGATTTGGTATTATTTCTACAGTTGTGTTCCAATTTTTCCATGTCACCATTATAATATTTTAGCTAAGAACAATCACTGGTAGATCAGAAAAGCAAATAAAGTTCTGTTGGAACATCTCAAGAGCACATGACCAGCATGACTTCAGAGGAATTATTCTGTGTATGTAAAAGTTCTGCCTTGGATTAAATGGCAGAGGAAAGCTATGTTTAGGACATTTGTAGAAAATTAAATGCTTCTAAGTTTTGTCATTCCTATCCTTCTAAACACCCATTATTTACTTGAAGCTTATATTTCTCAGGTCCAGACTGCCAACCTTTTATTTCTGCTTGAGCAAATGCCTCACTTAAGAAGAACAACTGGAACAGCTTCTGTGGGAAGCAGCCTACTAAAGTGAAACCTGGGCTCATGCCATTTAGCTGTAGACATTTCATGTCGGTGCCTGAACTTAAATATTTATTTTCTTGACTCTTGTTAGCCAGGTTCCCAGCTTGAATCACCCTATGACAGTTTCTTTGTATTTTCATTGACATGAAAGGAAATGCAAGCAAATAGACAAGTACTTAGCTATCAAGTGTAGGCTCTAAAGTTAGGCATTGCACACACATTATACAACATTGGAGATGATATTACATAAATGATATTTTCTTTGCATTTCATTCCATGAGCCTAAGAAACTGAAGACTAATAAATGGTCTCATTAATAAAAAGACTGAATTATAATTTATTTGGTTTGACACAAACAAAGGTGATCTGCACACAAGAAATCACTATGCTTCATAAAGAAGGAAAATAGCATTTATTAGTAAAGTAAGTACATTTTATCTATATTCTTAGGGGCATTATTTTAAAAATGATTGAGAGACGAAAGTGAAAGATAATACATATATAAAAATGTCATTTTCATGTAAATATATGTAGCACATTAAAGAAGCAAGACAGTCATTTTGAAAGTGATAAAATCAGCCACGCTCATGTTTACTGTTGAGCATGAAGAATCTCACCCTTTTCCAACTGCAGTGTGTTGCAGCAGCTTCGTTTAATCACAGAGCCTTGAAGCAGCTCCCTTCTGCCAATCCTTGCAGCCGCATTGCTGCTTTCAGCTCCCCATCCAACAGACAAGTACATCTCAGTGTGCACCAAGGGAACACAGAAGGGAGAAAGGAAATCATTCCTTCAAAAGGCCTGGCAGAACACAAAGCATACAGCTAGAGATGTAGATATAGACTCAAATTCCTTCTAATTATATTTTTGCTGCTGTTGAGTCTCATAAAATATATATGCAAATATATTCTTAGCAAATATTGAGCATTAAAGAGAGAGGGGAAAAATACAAACCCCCAAATGGTATTCTGCATTTAAACTGGTGTCTGCAAAATAGAAGATCATGCTAAATTAAAAAAAAAAACAACCTCATTACCAGTAACCCACCTGCTGAGAAAGTGAGTCCTCTCAGAGACTACTGTGTCTTTTAATATTGAATTGTCTACTCTGGAGCAAAGGAGGGAGGGAAAAAAGGAGAGGAGGATCCTCAATTTCATTAGATTTTGAATTTCCCTCTGGAGATGACTACCTATCTCCCTGACAAGATCAGAGTCTTAGGGCCTCACTTGGCTTCTTTCAAAGGCACAATCAGAATGTACAGGAGATTCAAAGCCTAAAGGAGACCCATGTAAGCCATGGAAGACTGTAAAAGGAGCAGGTACCCACATTATTATGCTATTCATTAATAAGCTAGGAATTCTGATATTACACTGTTCAATCTGAGGGTAAAATAAAAAATACACACTTTCAATAGAAAACTTTGGGTCAGACTCTGACTTTTTAAAAATTGCTGTAGCTCCATTACAAGCATCATGTTATTTAAGTTAAAAAAATGTCTGAAGTTGCAAAAATTACTTGGCAATAATTAGTTTTGTTTGCAAAATCCAAAGAACTGTATAGCAAGAAAATGGAAAACTCTACCATCATCTGTCCTGAGAAGCAAGTGTAGTGAATGCAGTTCTCTGGTCTAAAATACAATATTATTTGTACAGATTAAGAAATGAATGCTAAGTGGCTGAAAATGCCAACAACCTGAACTAGTAAACTTTTATAGTCAACTTACAAAAGCCTTCAGGAATTGCATGCCGTGTAGGACAGCACTGTGTAAGAAGTGTCATAATAGCACACTCACTGGTAATGTCATTATTACCTTTCTAGAGATAATTCCATGAATAGAGTAAGAGGTAAATCTTATTAAATTGTTGATCTACACCAAGATGAAGCTCCTTCATGAGCATTTTTGACTGAGCACTAATAATACAAGTGGAGAGGTTTTGTATGTATATACACTTTTCAAATGGGATTTTGTATTGCATTGATTCTGTGATGTAGTACATGTAAAAATAAGCCAGTTTTCTAGAATAATACTGTTAAGTACCTTTTTTTTTGGATGAGCATCTTGTTTTCAAATGCATTTGAAAATGCAGTCTAAATAACTTCATTTTATATGGAATTACTTATAAATGTAGACAAGGAAAGTTTTACATGAAAACACACTACACAGTATTTTCTACTTCGTCTACACCTTTTTTGAAGCTGATAGGAATTCTGCCATTGAATTAGATAAAAAATATTATGACATAGAAAAAATCCTATTTAAATGTGTTTTAGACACTTTTTTAAAAATTCAACCCATAATTTCTGCTTTTTGAGGGTAAGCAAATGTTCAGCTTTTTGCAAAGGATGACCCCAAATTATGAGGAAAGGGACATTAATACCATGGGTGTGGGGGGTGGATGAGGTCTCTGTGTTTACCAGAAGTGTCTCTCTGGCTCTGAGAGATCACCTTGGCCAGAACTGCAGGGTTCTGTGCAAGCAGAGCTTTCCTACCCCTGCCAGAGGCTGGCAGTGCCCACACTCACCCACTTGCTGGATAGCTCAGGTGTTACCTGGGATTCAGAACTGCAGAGGCTCAGACACACAGAGTTCCAGAAACATTTATTCCAGAGGGTTCCATGAGCGTAAGAGGGCGAATGACCCCTGAGCATCCCTTGTTATAGGGACACTCGGCCAATGGTCAGGGGCACAGGGACGGAGAGAGGGCAGGGGGATACAGTGACCCCTGATGGGGAGAGGGGAGGGGGGAGTGAGGGAACAGGTCAAGGCCAATGAACAGAGGAGGATTAACATATCCAGGTGAGATAGCTTGGGGAGAAACTGCTCAATTCTTAGTGGTATTTCAAGCCTCAGAGCAGTCCCACCGGCGTGACTCTGCTCTTTTGGGACCTATGGGCTCTGTGGTAGTTCCTGAGGTGGACTCTACTACCCCAACAAGGCATCATCTCTAAGTCCCAGTCACAGCAGACAATCAAGCCTAAGGTAGCTTTCTACCAGCTGAAATACTGCTACCTTGGCAGAGGAAGAACACAGCAAAACCCAGCTAAGACACCAAGTAAATACCTGAGTTTAGAGCCACCACAGAGCTCTGCACTTCCATAGCTATGCTGCTGCCACTAGAAGAGTTACAAAGATGGGATGAAGTCATGCAGCAACTGCAATATGGACAAAATCAAAACAGGTCACACAGAATTAATGTTGCACAGTGACAGTAAAAGAAAAACTTATGAAGAACTGAGCAAGACACCAAAAATATGAGGGAACAATGTGGTTAAAACTTAGAAGCAGATGTTACAGCACTCTAAGTTTCATTATGCTAGAGATGATTATTAATGATCTGCCAGGCCGAGAAAGCAATGAGGTAGCAAAATATGAAGATGACAGAAAATAATTTAAATTAATCAGAACAAATAAAAAATGAATTTCAGAGCTACCCAGCAAAGTGTATCACATCCTGTTTCTTTCTGCTAAGTCTGGAATTGAACTAAATTTTTAGCATTTTCAGGCTGTATTTTTACACATCTAGAAAATCAAAACATTAACTGAAGAGAGGGGTGCACTTGGAAATTAAAAAAAAATAGCATAAAATCATAAAATTGCTGCTTTGCACAAAAAAGTAATTCAGGGAGCAAAATTGGTGAATTTTGCCCATGACACAAAGATAACTTATGAATTCAATAGTCTACATTAGCAAACTGAAAATTCTGTCACTTCCTGTAGAATTGTCCACATCAGCTTGTGTTATAATTTAATTCTTTGGGCATTTCAACAGTAAACGAAGAATTATTTCCATCCATCACTTATTACACAATCTTCATGCTTTTATCTTTCTTTCAGAAATAATGAGCAGATAGTAAAAAACAGGCACGGCATAATTCCCTCTTTTTTATATATGCCATTATTTTGCCTTCCTTTCACCTCCTTGCTGTATCCATCTGCTTCCTGTGGTGCTGCGCTTAGGACATGCTAAATATGCTTAATTTATGTAAACAGTCAGCGACAGAACTTGCCATGCATGAAAGTAAACACTGATGTATGTCTCTGCCTTAAAAAGGACCTACAGTTAGTTACATGCTGTGCAGTGTCTTGTGAAGGAACCCTGATTTTTACTCCTACCACAAAGGCAACTACTACAGCGACAGCGACAAAAGCGAGGGCAGGGCAGCACCAGTTGGGTTTTATACTGAAGGGCAAGACCAGTTGAATTTCACATGGAAGAGCTGAGCGGCTTTTAAAGCTAAACTACATAACATGAACTTCCACGATAGTACAAGAAGCGCGTGGACAAGAACCATGGTGGAAGATGCAATGGAAGGTGATGCCTACACACGCGTGGCAGCTACAGGCGGCTCCGTGCATGGGACACCAGTGCCGTCACCTTGAACATGAGAGGATGGGGATCGGCCTCTTCTCCCAGGCGACTGGCGGTAGAAGGACATAGTGTTAAGCTGTGCCAGGCGATGTATAGGTTGAGAAGGAAGATAATCTTAACAGAAAGGGTGATTAGATGTCAGAATGGACTGCTCAGGGAGGTGGCGGAGTCACCATCCCTGGAGGTATTAAAGAAAAGACCTGACGTGGCACTCAGTGCCACGGTCTGCTTGACAGGGTGATGTTTGGTCACACGTTGGACTCGATGATCTCAGAGCTCTTTTCCAACCTAATTGATGCCGTGATTCTGTGATCACCCCGCGCTGCCGGCGCTGTCCCCGCACGCGGAGCACACCGAGGAGCGAAGGAGCCGCCGAGCGAAGCGCAGCTCGCCGGGCACGGCACGGAGGACGGCGGGCAC
>JAHLSL010000038.1:7539067-7665559 GCA_025920805.1 Petroica traversi
CGAGCCTCTCGGTCCCCGCCGCTCGTTGCTCTCTGCAGGGCTGCCCGTGCCGCCGGCTCCCCCGTGCGAGGCTTCCTCCGCCCGCCCGGGGGTGTCCCCATCCCCCGGAGTCCCCCGCTCTCCCCACTGCTCCCACAAGGGAACGCCTCCCTCCTCCCACCCTGGCCGGGCGGTCCCCTTCATGTACGAAGCCACTTGCAAGGTTCCCCCCACCCCAACTTGGCATCCCGTCCCCAGGGCCGTGAGCCTTTCCTGTGCTGGGTGTTCCCCCGGGCACGTCCCTGCCTTGCCCCTGCCCGCGCTGGCCGCTCCGGCCTTTGGCGTGCGGGGAAACCGTCGGAGATTGGGAGGGAAAGGGGAAGGGGGAAGCGGGGGTTGGTCTTACGCAACTGCAGACCCTCCGCTTCCCCGCCTCTGGAGCAGCCTGTTCAGGGGCTTTTCGGAGGTGGGACGGGGCTCTCCGCCTTATTCGGGCGAAGGGCAGCTGGAGCCGGAGCGGGCGGAGCTCCGCCGCTGCGCAGGTACCGCGCTCCCGGATCCCGCACGACTCGGAGCAGTGCAGCAAAGAGCAAGGGGCTTACCTGCACCGCCAGGCTTTTCGGCTCACAAGCAAACGTGCACATTACAGGGTGATGAAAACACCTGCCCTTTTCATTAAAATGGAAAGGTGATTACTTGGGCATGAGAGCCATAGCCAATTATCAAAAGGCCAAATATTTGAATAAATTCCGTGTTCTTGTACAGATGATGTTAATGTAACAGATGTGTTTAAGAGATACAGGTACTTCTCCCAACAATTCTGCTGGCAAAATATTTTTAGCAATGTTTTGTTATTAATGTGCCTGTGGATAGGCATTCTCTTCCTTCATATATTGGAAAGTTCAAATCTGAAAGGCATCACTATCTATTTATGAAGAATAAAAAAGTGTACATATTTTATAACCAGAATATGATATGCAACAGATTCATCACAGAGAAAAAATAAGTGTATGTGGAAGTTCAGTCTCTGTGAAATACATAATCGCTGTCCTTCTCCAAATGTGTGCTTCCTAGTAGATGTTTCTGTGACACATTTTCAGAGTCATTAGTTTTCACTACTACCCTATTACTCGACAGAATGCCTTTCCTTTTGAAAGAACATAGTTAATTTAAGAACATCAGTTTGCTTGAAAGATCTTCTAGTACAGTGTTCAAACAGCACAATCCATTTCGGGTTTGTGGACTGCGATCAATTCTAATTAAAACTTTAATTATGTTTTTCTCCATTCAAACAAAGCATGAAGTAGTCTGGGCTAATGTTGCTGTCAAGGAAAAGTAAGGAAACGTTCTTCATCTTGTTTATGTGTTATCCCTGCCTTTGAATTAAGGACTGAATCCTTAATCTTGTTATTTATCTGCAAACTTTTATGACCTAGAGCTGCAGTAATTAACCATTTTTCTAGGTTGCTCTGTCTTCTCGCCTGATACAAAAGTATACCTGCACACAGAATTGCACCACTGATTTTTCAACGTGCTTCTTGTGGAACATCCAGCTGTTGCCAGCACATCAGTTGTGTCGTCAAGCTGCATCTACTCCGGAGTATCCCAGTGTTATGTAACCCACAACACACAGCAAATGCCAGACATGTCTCCGCCACTGTCGGCCCCGCGGAGCGGTTCCCTGTGTGCCTTCCCTGGTGTACTGTCCCAGGAGAGCCATAGCTGGCACCACCCCACAGCACCAGCCAGAAGGGAAGCTGTGCTCTGGCCACAGTGATGAGGCCAGTTCTAACTGGAATGTGATGGGGCCGGGCAGAGCAGAGGAAATCAGGCTGGCTGTGCGGGATGGAAGCGGTGCAGTGCCACTGGCTTTGGTGCTGTTTGGAAAAGGTGCCACATGCCCCAGGGTGTGACATCCTGCTGACTGCAGCATGTCTGGGGTCTGGGGGGCTCCTGACATGCCTTCCAGCAGGGTCCTGCTTGACGACTGCAGCACCATGGTGCTGCTACAGGCCTCTTGACTTCTCTTTCTGTCTGTACACTCAGTATACTTGCAGGAAGGATCTAAGTCTAAGGGTACAGGTTCCCTTAACAAACACATGAACGTGGTGGACTTTGTTGTGGGTGATTCTGTAATTGTTTACATTTCAAGCTGTTATCCTGGTTCTGTTTTTCAGTTTTGGAATTGTAATGTTATGTCTGCACAATGGATTCCTAAGCTTTTTGTATTATATCTGTGCCTCATGCTCCCATTTTAGATGTTCAGTTCTGACAACTTTTCCAGAATTTTGTCACTTGGCCAAAGAGTGCTGGCTCATCCTCTAATTGTGAATCAAACAGCAATGTACACTAATTGAGGGTAGAGTTAGAAAATTTTAAGTATGGTAGACAGATTTGGTTTTAAAGTCCTAGGAACTGAAACACACAACACTTACCCTGAACAGCTGTGCTCCTTGTCTGTGATGTTAAACATTGTCAGCACCAGTCTTCATCCTTTTGTTTTAGTAAGTATTGTTTTAGCAGTGTGCACTGGGGCTAAATACCCTTTGTGATTTGAGTGGTCTGTAAAGAAGCTTTTTACAGATGGGTTTTATTGCCCATGGAGTCTTTGCTTTCCTTTAATTTTGTCCTGCATTAATAGAGAAAAGCAACGGTGTGATCTTTCTGTGTTATTTCTCATGCTTATTTTGATTCAGACAACTCTGTGAAGAGCTACATTTCATCTGTACCCTTTTTCTTTTGGGTCACTATTACCTGCATTTGCACACCTTTTGCCATTCTCTACATCCCTGGGCTTTTTCTTTATTCCTTTGGAGTGTAATTTTGTTCCATCTTTTTGTGCGCGTTCATTGCATCTTTGGATCGCTTTCTGCCTTACCAATTTTCTTCTTTGCTGTTTACTTCTTCCTTGGGAAAGACCATGGTTTTCTCTGTAACTTCTCCCCACGGCATTTCTGAAAGTGCTGTGTGGTACAGGAATAAAGTAGCAGCAGGGAAGGCTGTGAGCATTTTCTGTGCTGGAAGATGTAAGGATCCAGATGGGTTCCCATCACAGGGCGGCGCTTTCTTACCCCAGCTCCTACTACTCGTCTTTATTCAGAGAGAGAATCTTATATTTTGAATTTTATACTATTGATCTGAGAGAAATAGCTATAAACCTTTTCAAAGAAAATTAAACAGATGATAAAAAGGATATTTGTTCATGGAATACAAAATCTCGGGGTAGTGCTACAAATTTATATTGCTTTTCAAGTTATAAAATGCTAAGAATATATGCATATTTTTTTCTTTTTTTAAACTATGTGAATGTTATATACAGGGTATCTGATTTCAAGAGCTTTTCCACATTTGGATGTGAATATGACTGAAAGGACAACAATACACTTGTAGGAAATTAAGGCAGATTATTAGAGATGGTCTCATAGATGAAAGTTGAAAAAAGTAAGTAGTTTCAAGGTAACAGTTGAAGGAGAAAACGATAAAAAAACACTTGATAGTGGTTTTGATGTGTTTATAAAAGCATCAAGCTGTTTTTCTGTGTAATTATTCCCCTGAGGAAAGTCAGGAGCAGAATATGTTCTGTAAAATAACTTGTAAAACCACAGCTAATTGAAGTAAATGGTGCTCCTTGGGAGTGAAAGGACAACTGCATCTTTTGTTGAACTAAGCATGATGTATTCTAAAATTATGGTATAATGGAGAAGGAAATTACAGATATTGTTGAAGATTTTCTTCCTGAAATAAACCCCATGAAATCATATTTTCAATCCCAGACTGTAAAAATGAGTGAAAAATATTATAACTTTCTCAGTTTCACTGTTTCAAAAAATCAAGAATTTGGTACATTCTCGAGTTTGTCAACAACCTACGAACTTTGAAGTAATGAGAAGTGATAATTTGAGATTACCAAGTGGGTCTTTGAAGGTAATTATAATAAAATAATTTCTTAATAGGAAGATAAAGAATTTTAAAATCATTTTATCATCACAAAGCCATTTGAGGAAGATTATCTACATGATCCGCATTAAAAAAGTCTGAATTGATATGCAGGAAAAAAAGATGTAATGGTGATTCTTGTAGCTTTTACACTAATATAAATATGAGATACTAAACTTTTTTGTTAAAATGACCTTTCATCACTTTGGCTTAAAGCAGATTTAATTTTAAATAATTGATGATTTCAGAGAAGCATCACTGTTTTTATGCAGCACTATTAAATATCAGAAAAAAATAATTTTGCTTATTTCTTGTTCAGTAACTTAGGCTTTCTCAAAGTTTAGGAAAAGATCTAAAAATGAGATCCATAATTATAAGACTTACAAGTATTTTTTTAATCCTGTCAAGGCATTTTCATACAGTAGTTAGGCATAAAAATTAGTATAGTTTTGTTTTAACTCCTAGTGAGTTGAATCAACCAATATAATAACAACCAATGGGATTACTTTGGCTGCTCAAACTTTGTACAGGTCAAAATGTATTCTCAAAAATAAAACAATTTATGACAGTAATTTACAGAGTTTTTAGACTAATAAATATAAGGCTCTAAATCTTTTGATGAAAATTACTTTTATTTTAACTTCTAGCTAAATAGAAAGTTGTATGTTAGAGATGAAAGCTCTTAGATTCATAAATATTTATATCTACAAGAGAGATTAATGAACATTTTAACCATGTCTAACAGAGGCCATAGCATTTGACTCAGCAATGCCTCTGCACTCCTGTTCATGAAACACATACAAATTTGGGTGAGGGGGAAAAAATCAGTCTTGATTTAAAGACCATAGAGAATGGAAAATGTATCTCTGTTCTGTCTAAGATTTTTTAGTAATTAATTATCCTTATTCTTAAATGTGTTGGTCTTGGATTTCATTACGAGTTCTTGAACCAATCAATCCCCAAAGCAGTTGAAAAAAACATCTTAAATAGATCAGCTGTTGAGCCTGGTGTATGTAGAGTACCTGTGACTTGATTTTAATATCTAAAAATAATTTCAAAAAGATAGTATATTACTGAAATTTGTTTTTTTAAATGAAAATTTAGTGTTGCACTTCATAGAAAACATTTTTACTCAAAAGGAGATATTAAGTCACTCACTGTAAGATGGAGTCAAATAGCAATGAGATGTGAATATTATCCTTTTTGTGGACTGCATTTGAGAATATATGTGGTTTAATTAGACTTTATTCAGAATGGAGTAGTCTAAAATTAGAAAATGTTGTTTATACAAGCTCTTACAATACAGCTTATTTCTCTGTACTCTTATCTGCTATTTTTAGAAATACAAAGTAACTGAAGACTCTTAGAGAATGAAACCTGAGATATTAGTCAGTAGTTAGAATTAAAATGCTTTTGTTTTTTAGTAGAAGTTGGTATATGTTTAGGAAAAAGTTAATATTTTCTAAAGTTAGTTAAAGTGAGCATTTTAAAAAGTTTTTATAATGGAAAATAAAATCAGCTTATATAATGGATAATGCTGTAAAAAGTTATGTGCGCAAGTATTGTTAACATCCAGAACATATCCAGTCAATTTCATTACAGTCGATGTTCTTTCATTACACCAGAATATATACTATATTTTTTGAAGCAGTCATTTTTCCTTTTAAATATGCATTTTTAAAAAATAATAAAAATTAGTACCAACATTTGTGAATGTTCCTGAAATTCATGCTTTGAGTGGCATAAAAGGTTTTCAGGTTGATAGCCTGAAAAGTGATTTTAGTTTAACGCATGAAACATCTGATGATACTGATGACTTTTGCAAATTAGACTGACTTATACAAAAGGACTGTATCTTCAAACAAGTGACAAAATTTGGTTTTGGTTGGTTTTTCTTTTTTTTTTTCTTTTTTTTCCCCCTTTTTTTTGTTTGGGCTTTTATCGTTGTTTTGTTTGGGTCCTTTTGTCTTTTTGTTTTTTTTATCTGACTTGGATATGTCACATCAACCACATTGTAAGGTTGAACAATGCTCTGCAAAGATTTCCAGTTGATTTGGAATCTGGTCCCTGCCATTCTCATGCAGAATGAGAAAATTTAGAAGAATAACATGAAATCAGTATGTTACATGTTTAAGCTTATTAAAATTTTATGTCATGCATCCTTAAATAAAAAGAGTCAAATAATCGCAAACTGTTTTTTCCATATGCATAAATATTCTTGCCTCCTTCTGTCAGTGAAATCCTAACAATACACCAGTATTATTGAAATGCCAAAGTGCTTAACAGAAGTAGCTTCTAAGACTTCCTTTTCCTCCTCAGGTATGGTAAGAAGACCACAAAGTAGCCTTGATCATTCTTCATAAAAAGGTTTTGTTTGCCAGAGTTGTCCCCCATGCTGGATGAGTTCTTAGCTATTTAGATCAATTGATTGTTTATTCATTTTAATTTCCGTTTGGGAAAATAGGATGGCTGGAAGGGATTGTGACATTTTTCCATTTTTCTCAAGTATCTGCTACAAAGAGGTGCTACTGGAGCACAGATCAGTAAGTAACACTTGTTTCTGCATGGTTTAAGAGTTGAACATTACTCAATCAGGCTTCCCACTCTGTTACTCGAGAATGTAATCCTGAAGTGTCAACAGGTACTAACTGCCTCATGTCTTATCTCATCCTTAGCTTTTACTGATCCCTTTTTTCCTCCCTCTCTGGCTCTGCTTCCTGCCTTTGATTCTGCTCCAAAGGTCTCCTGTTGCCTAAGAGCCTCCCTCTCCCCGATGATGTGGGCTGTGCGTGTTTAGCCATGTGGATGTCTCCTTCCACTTGCATTTTTGTTGTGGTTTTTTGTTTGTTTTTTAAACCGTGAGCTTTATAAAACAAGGATCTGGCCTTTGCTCAACTTCTAGAAAGTGCAGCTGTATGTACAGTGCTATATGGGTAAATACTCTTACTAAAATTTTAACATGCAAGATACATACTGTACCTATAACTGTGCAGAAAGATAGGGTGCATGTACAGGGATTTCATGGAGTGACTTTGAACCAATCCATGCCTGGTAGCAGCAATGGATTTCCCTTCTGCAGAGCTAATTAGGATACATTCCTACACCTTCTGCTTCCCTCCAGTGGGGCTGTTCTGAGTGGCAAAGCCAGAGTTGGAAGCTGGCTGAGGCACACACTGTTCTCCTACTGCTAGAGAGTAGATACACCCTAGAATATGTCTTAAACAGCTGGGTTTGTATCTAGATATCTCTAGATATGTGCCAGGTATCTGGTATTTTCAAAGAGGTGTCTGTAAGAAGTCACAGTGCAATATAAACAGATGTTGAGTACAGCTGTGCTCTTTCTGTGTGTCTGTCTGCTTTTTCTGTTGAATCGCTCCCTTCAGTGCCTTAAATCTGTGTCATAGCGCAAGACCCACGACGTTCTTGTAAATCCAGAGAGTAGAAACACAGCCTGTGCATTACTTTTTTTTTTTTTTATGGGTTGCAGAGTGTTGGGGTAGGAAGATTCAATATAGGAGACTGAAACATTAAAATAATTTAGCATAACATACTCTGTGGTTTTTATTCCTGCATAGGTCTATAAATAGTTCTATTGTATGTACCTATAATCTATTGACATGTCTATTTGCTTAGCAAAATGTCAGTGCAAGTCCTTCAGTTACAAAGCAGTTTGCTTTCTTTAGATGAGAATGAGCTAGAGAACTGTTGGCTTTTTACTTCCTGTGTTTATGAGATACGTTATTTTAGATTATTACCTTCTTCAAATATTTGTAACCAATTGTAGATTTTTTCATAATGTACAACTATAAATTAATAAAAACAGTGTAACAAGGTTCTGAACTGTTGCTTGAGAAATCCATGGTATATATAAAACACAAGAGTAATTTTTATTTCAGTATCAAACGCTCCTGTCATTACTTTGTATTGCAATTTTAATGTTGATGAATTAAAGCTAGTCAGTTAAAATTAAAGAAACATAACCCTGCAACTTCATGTTCTTCAAATATATGAAAAATAACTGTTTGACTATGACTTGGATTTTAGTGGGTGTCTTGCTTTGCACAGTTGGCTGAGGAGGAGACATTTTTTAAATTGCTCTTTCTTTCCATATAAATTGCAAGGTCTTGCAGTATGTGACTCATTTCAGCTGCTAGCATCTCCCTGTAGCCAACAGGAGTGTATTAGTGAAGACCAACAACAATATATCAATGTCAGCTCATCTCCAGATAAAAGAAAGAGTTCATGGAATGTTCAAGGTTGTTTTGGTGTTATATGTAACAGAGATAACTGGAGACTGTAATTCTTCTGTTGCCCAGTAAACTCAACCATTTACTGTTGACAGCATCGATATACTCAGAAGGTCTTCTACATCTCAAGCTGTGTGAGACAACTAACATTTTCCCTTATTTTTCCAACTCTGTGTTTTGTCACTCTAACTTAGGAGATTCTCAGCTCTGTGAAGACCTACACAGCAGCTTGCAGCCATTTCAGTCTTATACTTCTCTTTTCCTTTGAAAATACCTTCAAGAAGTTAACAGAAATGAGCATTTTTGGTTTGCTCTGAATGAACAAAGTTAGTGGTACCACTTTGGGCTCTTGACTAATGAGGTGCTCTTGCATAAACATTGAGTCTGGGAGAAACAAACAAACAAAAAGGTAGTAAATTCATACAAGTTACAAAAGCAAAGTGACTGTCTGAGAAACAACTGTGCTATGCTACTTTACTTTGCATCAAAAATTCAAATTACAGTAAAAGTGAGTTAGACATGAGTGTACAGTGGAAAGAAATGTGTGCCATCAGTGGGCAGTGGCATTAGCAGCACTAGTGACAAACACTGACATCAGTATATCTTTGGCAACATATGGAAAGATGGCTTGATGGTCATTATTAAAAATTCCCATAGAGTTAAATGTGAAATGGAGATTTCTGGATCAGTCCCTTCCTGAAGTAACTGGACCAAAGTCCAAGGCCATACAAATATAAGGACACAGATCTCTGAGTTGGTCTGTCTAATCCCTACTGGAAACAATTGGATCAAGGAACGGATTTGAATAGTGCAGAGTACATGCTGAACCACCAAAACACGTCTGTGAGTAACTAGATTTAAATACATGGGGAAATCTGTTGCTTTGAACACAGAGAGTTGACTAGAAATGTAGGAGTAAGTGTTCAGCAAGCTCTTAGCCTAAAGAAAATGAGACTCGGGGAAAGGAGAATGTGTGATCATGAATCATATCAGAGATGTAGGCAGGATCAGATCTGTGAGGATTTCAGTGCTAGGGAGATTCATTTTAAATGAATCAAAAACGAACTGGGGAGCAAGGAAAAGGAGTAGGATAACATTTGAAGATAGCAGAAGGCAAAGGTGTCAACATCTAGGAAACACTGAGAAGTAGAGTCTCTCACAAGAAGGGTGATTAGTATGAAAAGTACTAACAAATGCACCACTTTTTGTGACTTTTTTAGGTGTTGTGAGAAAACTTCTTAGGGAAAAGTTGAATTTGCAGGAAACATTGAATTTAATGATAAATCCGTCTGACTTGCCACTTTTCTCTGAAGTGCTTCTTCAGATGTAATGGCAGACAAGCTGTATCAGAACTGAGATAAGTGGTCAGAGGAAGTCCCTACTAAGCTGCCAATGACTACCTGAGCTGTGATCACTTTTATTATACTGTGTGTCAGATGGGTGATAGATGTAGCTGTTGGAGAAAAGGAAGGAGAATTGAGATGGTTTTAAGTCACATGCAAGTCCTAAAAATGACCACAGAAACACCCCCAGTGCAGGCTCTCTCTGGCAGTGAGCCCTGTGTGGGTGCAGGGGAATTTGCTCATCCAAAGGCATTTGGGACGTGAAACTAAGCGGGGAAAAGGATTGAAAAATAAAATGTGAAGTATTTGCATAAGACTTTATATGTTCTCTCATCATATGATTCATTGATCTTATGACTGAGCAGCTGCTCTTAAAAATTCTGCTTTTCTGAAGTAAAAACCTGTTTTGAGAGCTGATTTTGAAGAATTTATGAGAAGTTGCTCATTGTTTTGCATTTGTATTTATGTGCCATGTAATTTTTCGCTGCTGATATCAGTTTTGAATGGAATATGACAACTAGAGTATTGGCAAATTTATAGAATTTAACATGATTTCATTCACTTAGTGTTACATGAGGATGGTGCAGAAGGCAGAAACATGCCTTATCCAAGAGTTTTTAGAGAATTGATGACAAAGCAGAGGATGGATTCCCAAACCCTTATTCTCAGAGAATGGTAGACCCTATTTTACCCATGTGCTTGACCACAGTGCTATAAATGCTCCTGTCATGGGAGGAGCTCAGCTAGCACTGATAAATTTAAAGAGGCTGTACAAAACCTCAAAAATTTTCTAGTTGTTACAAGTCCAGGTGGAAAAGCATTTGGCAGCTGGGTACGTTTTTCAGTGCCATACATCAGTGAGGGCCAATCACTGCCTCAGAAGTTCTGATATCATTCCCATATTGATGTTTGTCTTCTGTCAGAGAGACAAGTAGTACAACATTTGCTGGAGAGGTGACCACATCTGGGCCTTTAAAGGAATGAAGATGCAGGACTAGAAATTTGGATGAAAGCAATTTCCCATTGGACTTCTGGTGTGACACTGGTCTGCCCCAGTCTGTCTGGGCAATGTCTGGTTGCCCCACACCAGGTGATCTGTGCTCCTGCCAGCAAAGGGAACATGGCACCAGCTTGAGCTGAGCTCTCCCTCCAGCCCAGCCCAGCCTTTCCTGGCAGGACTCTATGGTCACATCTGCTAGAAAGGAAAGTTTTCCCTGTTGCCTCACTTTCCTATTACCCTTGCCTATTTTTTTTTGTGGTTTACCTCATCCAAATTACCCTTTTTTCTTTTTCTGGGTGAAGAGTTATGACCAATTTTTTCTTATGTACCTTGTACATGGCCACACAAATCCCAGGATATACACAAGACATTAGGCAAGGAGTTCTTTCCAAAAATGAATGTGGTTCTTTGGAGAGTATAACCCTTTTTGGCAGTAGAACTGGATTGTGTCAGATTAAAATTGGTGTGTAATCATCCCATGGTGCAATGGGAGCAATAAAAGAGCTGTGATCATTGTCTGCCCATGACCTGTTCCTGGGACTTGTCTTTCCTCTTGGCCCTCTGAGGTATTTGGTAGGAAAGCTAAACATTGCAGTTTAGTAATATTGGCAAACCTTATAAATTCTTACAGGAGAAAATGCTTCTGTGTAGTTGATGAACTAAAAATTAAACAGAATTATTAAATAATAATAGTAAGTAACAAGTAATAAAAGTAATAAATATTCTATACCTTAAATTTAAATCATTAGTATCAGCAGCAGGCTAATTTTGGAATATTTATGAAGTGGAGATAAGGAGCTATTTACATTTAACCAGTTTCCTCTCCTTTTACTGGTGAGATCTTTTGGGTGGTGTTGTGATAATGATGTTCCTCTTGGTCTAAAACTGAGGAGTGGGCTGCAGAGTGTGGGCTTGGCTTTTTAAGTAAATAGTGAGGAGGTGCACCTGTCTGCTATCCCTGGGTTTTGATTACACTGGATTTGTTACATCACTATGTTGCATTTACATACAATTCTTATGTCAGTTTTAATTACCACTTTAGCCGTAGTCATTGACATATTTTTCCTTTTTAGGCTTTTGTGTAAAAAAATACAGCTGTCAACATGCTCATTGCACATGCATGCAGTGTTGTCAAAGTACTATGAAAAAATAAGATCAGACGAGTTTCTCATTTAGATTTGAGGTTAACCTTCAAAAAAAGCTTGAGACTGACCCCTGTGCTTTGTACCATACAGCTAAATGGCAAAGCTCTCCTATAATGTACAGCCAAATTCCATTTTAGACAAGCGTTGTAGCTTTTCTCCTTGCACATTAACATTACCTGGAATGAGTTTGACTGTGAATGGACAGAAATGTGATTTCTCAGTACGATGCAGAGAACAGGCATAACTAGTTACATTCTGCCAATCCGTGGGTTGTGCCTGAGGTTTGTCACTGCAGTAAGCCTTGGCAGGAGTGGCTTTTATCTGCTCTTGTTTGCTTCAGAAGGGCATGGGTGTGACAATGTAGAGATCAAGATCTGGTAAAAATAGTGTTTTTAAAAGTACTAGAGCAGAAGAAAATGAAAGGCATGTATTTTATGTGGAACGGTCCATAAGTTGTGTGCTTTCTGTTTTTCCTTTGAAAAATCCCTTACTTCTTTGGCCAGCTGTGGGTGATCATTACTTCCTGTTTATTATTATGGCAAAATATTTAAAAATTGAATAATTTGAGCACCAGTCATGCTGGATATAAGCCAATTCAACTCCATCAGGCTCTATCAAGTTGTTATTAAGTGCTGTCCAAGTCCACCTTATGGGATTCAAAAGAAGAAAATTTGCCATGTGTAAGAGTTGGTTATACAAATTTTTTTCAGCACATCGAGATCAGGAACTTATACAGCAATCTTTCCAGTTTAGGTGTGTATTCTGAAAGTAGAACTGCAAAGTCTGGTTGATTTTTAACAAAAGAATTTGCCGGTTTTATTCTGCTCTTGTAGCTTCAGACTATTCAATAGGATATTTTATCACCGTAAATGAAAAATTTAAATGTATGCTTCTGCTGTAGTGGGACTTTCATTTGGCTGGAACAGCCCTGCATCCCATGGCTAGCTGAAAGGGCTCAGTCACTTGATACTTCACTTATTTTTTCTGCCAGGAGCACTTTGACAGCACATGCCTTAATGTGTCACTGCAGTATAACCTGTTCCCAGGGGAGCACATGAACAAGCAGGGAGGAAATGATCATCCTGCCTGTCTTCCAGGGCAGCTTGCATCGATTAGTAGGCAAGGCTGCTCCCTGCACTCTGCCATTCCTGCAAGGATTTTCCATGTCTATCTTCCAGCCAGCCAGAATGAAAACAAGCTGCAAGTAGTGGAAAGGCAGAATATGGCTAGTGGGAAGCGGCAAGCAGCACCTTCCTATGGTGGGCAGATGAAGTAGCTTTTCAAGAAGAGTATGATATGAATATATTCACTACCATGAAGCTCATTCAACCTGTCTCAGTTTTTTGTCTTAAGTTTATCAGATGGTTTTTTCGAGTTTAGTGTCAGGTGTAATCTCCTGTGCATCTGTATTGCATATATTACCTTATGTCTAGACTGCTTTCGACTGGAATAAGTATTTTCTTGGCTGGGAAGTAAGTTGTGTGGAGTAAAGCACAGAGGATGCTGCTGAGGTCCTGTTTCTGCACCTGGTGTGGGCACAGCCAGCCAGCATCAGGTGCCTGCCTTGGGCAGGCTGAGGAGAGCCATCCTGGGGACAAGGCCAGGAGCTGGGGCAGTTTTGAAACTCAGTGCACAGTGCTCCTCAGCAACCACATTTAGTGACAACTGGCACCTGCCATGAAGCCACTCCAAGGGAATGGAAACCTGAAGACTGTACAGACAGCTTGAATGACGACTCATTTTTTCCTGAGATATAAACGTCCCACATCAGTTATGCCCAGGTCACAAGTTTCACCTTGCATTTTCCTGAGGTCTGTGTGAACCTTGGAGGAAAAGTTTCTGCTTGTCTGGGTCACACACAGACTCAGGATATTGTGCCATTACCTCTGCTGTGTAAGTTTGCTCTGGGAGAGCCTAACTTACATTTACCTACACTGTTCATGAAGGAATTTGCAAATCTACCGACATCTGTGCAGAACCTCCATATGGTATAGTATGGAGTATATACATTCAAAAAGTATTCAACACCATTGTGCATAGCTTGAGTGGGGATTTAGGGATCTGTGGGGATTCTTTTAAAGTAGATTTAATTTAATTTAATTTAAATATTTTTAAAAGGATCTACAGCTCACTGCAAAATCTTCAACTCTTTTAATTATTTTTATGTGCGTGTGGAATGAAGTAGAACAGACCTTTCCACTAGACCAGGTTGCTCAAGGTCTCATGCAGCCTGGTCTTGACCTCTTCAAGGGATGGGACATCAACAACTTCTCTGAGACACCTGTTTCAGTGCTTTACCACCCTCACAGTAAAGAATCCTACTACTGGTAATCCATTATAAGAATTAATCAATAATTTGAAATTTATTACTGTTAGAATCTAGGTCCATGTATCTTATACCTTCTGTAAGGGAGAAGCAGCCTTCCAGTACCAAAAAGGGTAGAGCTGGAGAAGGAATTTTTGCAAGGGCATGGAGTGACAGGACAATGGGTAATGGCTTTAAACTGAAAGAGGACAGGTTTGGATTAGATATTAGCAAGAAATTTTTCACTATGAGCATGATGAGACAGTGTAATAAGTTGCCCAGAGAAGCTGTAGATGCCACATCCCAGAAAATATTGAAGGCCAGTCTGGATGGGGCTTTGAGCAACCTTATCTAATGAAGGGTGTCCCTGGCCATGGCAGGGGTATTGGAACTGGATGATCTTTAAAGTCCCTTCCAAGCCAAATTATATGATTCTATGAAAAATGAGAGCCCTCATTTTTGTAGTAAACTGAATAGCAAAGAGAAGTTCTCCTGTTCCTGATTTTTTTTTTTGAGAAATGCTATTCCAAAATAGTTCTATGTATAAGTACTCTTAGTCTAGGGAATTATTATTCATTGGAAACATAATTGTGTTAACAAGATGCTTTTCTGAGGAATAAGGAAGGAATGAGAATGTTGTCACGTAGAATTTCTCAGGAATGCCTTTTGTAGTTCAAATCCACTACAGATTTTAATTTGAACTATTGTTTAAGTATAGGCCTGTTCATAATGATTAAATTACTAGAAGTGTTTGAAGGAATTACAGAAACTTGAAAAATGCCAGTTACCAAGGCAGTAAAATTAGTTCTCCATATATAAGAGTAGAAAGCTAAGTTTAAGACTGAAACCACAGCTCCATAAATGGTCTTGCTGCACATCATTTTCCTACCCACAAAATCCAGGATGCAATTACCTGGCTTTATTAGGCACTAAAGGAGTGCTGTCCCAGGAAGAAATTACCTCATCCTGAGGCTGGATCTAGGACAAAACTCCCTGATCCTGAGAAAGGTAAATACACCTTTCTCAGGGTTTCCTTGCTGCTCCTGAGGCAATTGGTGGTTAATTGGTGGCTAAGATCTCCATTTTGTCTCAGTGGCACAATTAGCCTCCGTTCTTTTTCCAAAAGATCAGCTTTGTCTGAAATGCCACCGTGTGACCCGTGGAACTTGCTGTGGGTAAGCAAAGCTTGATGGACAGCCTACGCTGTTTCCAGGGTGTAGGAAACATTAGGAAATACTGACAAGATCATTGTGATGAAATAAATAGTATTCTCCAGCTGCTCTTCATCTTACTTTGAAAACATTACTTTTTATGGCCACAGATTTTCCAGTGGGAAACGCTGAATACAGTTCAGGACCGGCTTTATCTAGGCTTCCACTGGTCCTAACTCCAAGAAACTGTTTGGCTCCTTGTGCTGTAACGGTGTTAGAATTAATTCTGTTTTCTGACAGAAAATCACCCTGGAGTTGGTGCCTAAGGCTGCTAATGTTAGTGCTGCGATAGAGATCCACATCAGCATTTTTGATGCATAAATAATTGTTGCATTACATCTCCATCTAATATCCTATCTCAAGTATAGCATTTGTGGCACGTTGTATTTGATTATCTAAAAAGTGCTCTGTCAGAGCATACCACAGGTATCTAGGTGGTGGATGTAGTGTTGCTATTTATGTCATAGTGCTCTACAAATATTAATAACACTGTGCTTCAAAGTGAGCCATAGCCATAAACCTGTAAAACAACTCCCCACAGTTCATCTTAATAGTCTGTTGAAATTGGACTGCTCTGACTATACCCCCTTCAGGCTCACTGCCAATCTCATATTTTATCCTGAAATTCCGCAAGGAGACACTCAAAATAAACACTACACTAGCAACTGCGTGAATTATACTTAAGGCAGTAGCAAGCATCAGTTTCACTTTAGCCTCTCTGTGGCTTTCTTGAAAATCTATGAAGTTTGACCTTTTGAATACATTTTGCTCTTATTTATCTCCCTGCTGGCTGCAGTAGGAACTGAATGAGCATTGTTGAGAAGGGAATGGGTATATCATAGATGCTAACCTGTTATGACTAAATTATCCCTGTTAGTCCCACGTTACCCAGCACCAGGAACTTTATACAGCGCATATCTCCTCACTAGCTTGCTTTCAGCAAAAATACAGCTATTAGATTTGCTTTTGGGTTTTCCTAGGAGGAAAAAAAAAAAAGAAAAAGAAAAAAAAGGCAAGCTAGAAATTGTGGTATTATTCCAGGCACCAATTCAGAGATGTGCAGCTTTTTGTTCTGCAAATGCTTTTTCTTTGCTTCTTTTGAAAACAGCTGATCTTGTAATTCACTATTAAAGCCTAAAGGTGATCAAAATAGCCCATCATCAAGGTCAGTATACCCTTGAATCAGACAGGTTTGCTAATTTTAAACTTCAGTGTTTTTCAGAAAGCAGTGTGTTTAGCAAGAATAAAGAGGTAGAATGTGGGATTGGGACAATATGAATGTTCACACATCGCTGCCAATGAAAGCAAAGCTTACCAGTCTAATTTTAGGCTTTCCAGCCTTGGTATTGTTCCTTACAGCACAGTTATTTTCCATATGATACAAAGCACTCCTTTTTTTTCCTCAAGTTTTATAAACTGCTTTCGAGAACAAAAGCAAGGACAAAGTGAGTATATGTCATGGATGAGAGCAAATCAAAGAAGCTTAAGTAAGACTGAAGTTAGTGATGGTTGCATGCCAGCTCTGTATTCAGAGGACAATTCTTTAAGAAAAACAAGAATCTAGAGGAACATGTCACAAGACCTGGAGCAGAGTTATGTGGTTTATGAACTGGGACCCTTGGCTGTGACTGGATGTACCTCAACATATTTAGTTAATTTACACTGCACTCAAATGCCTAGTAAGTTAGTCCTCTTTAAAAATGTCAAAATGACCTGTGCTGTTTGGAGATGTAGGACTTTCAGGATACTATCAATGTCTTGGTGCTCCAAACTAAGCACTGTAGATGCAGTGAGGATGTCACAACTAATTCTTTATGTAACACCAGATAAATGCTGTTTTCCAAAGTTTACTTTTGCTGATGGAGTAAAAAAATATTTAATAGAATTATAGAAACATATTACTGAAGAAATAGTTGTATTCTTTCTCATCAATTAATTGCCAAGGACTGGAACCGGTTGATACAAAGTCATTCCCCATGGAAGTGTCAGTAATGATATTAACCTGTCAAAAACCCCTTTAAAAGTCATTAAGTTAATGTTGTCCCCATTTTTCATCTAAGAGAAGCTTATTAACTGAATGAATAGATGACCTGGTTCAGAGAAATCAGAGAACATTAATCTGTGGGGTTTTTTTTGGTAAATCTGCTGTTTGAAGCTGGTTGGTAACTGGCTGTATTGGCAGAAAGAGTTTCTTGTGAAGAGTCTGTGCAGGGGCTGCTGTAATGTTGAGCTGGTGTTTTGTCCCACAGGTTCAGCAGAGTTCCACTGCCTTCACTGGGCTTCACCAACCAGGCAGAGCCAAGGTTTGGGTCACAAGGCTTGAAGCAAAGTTTGGCTGAAGGCTCTGCAGTTGTCCCCAAACTGGGAGAGTCATCTCAGTCTGAGCTCTGGGGGTAGAATATTTTTTCATGCCATTCTAGCTGTCTAGGAGTTAAATGTTTAGTCTAAACTAATTGTGTCGATGTCTTTGTTAGTCAAACAAGACTAGGCATTTCCAGAGAGCAATTAATCCCAGTCACCTTTTGTATATACTTTTAGCATGGAACGAATTGCCTCTTGCTGAACTAGGTGCTTGTTTCTCTCCATTGCACATTGGAGCCTTGATGACTAGTTTAGATTAGATATCCAGCTTCTAATGGCTACCACCCAGGTAGAAATAATCTGTATTAATCAAGTTCCCTGCTACTGACTATAATAACTTCCCTGTTATTATTCTGTGTGTGATTTATTGATGGTGTGTTAGAGGAGAAGAGTCTTCTCTTGCTTTTCTTTGCAGTAATTTCAAATGGTTTGTCATTAATAGTACAGTTGCTCAGTTTTCTGTTGTTCCTGGTCATATGAAAGTTTTGAAAATTGTGGCATTTTTGTTATTTACTGTAAATATTAATAATATTTAAAACAACAACAACAGCAACAGAACAACACTGTAATTAATTTTCATGATTGAACAGATTAAGTTAAAGGCTAGCAGTTGGATGGTTTTCTGGATTCTGGCCAGCTTCTTGGAGTCATAAATCAATGTGACTCTTTTCAAGTTAAAGAAAAAATGTTTCTAAAAAAGTTTGGAGCACAGATTCTGAAATAGAGTGGGAGCATGGCATTAGTGAAGAATAAGCCAACTGTCCAATGGCTTTATTTAAAGGCAGGCACTAATTTGATGGAAACTTCAAGATGGTAGTTATTTGGCCATTCTGGAGATTGTAGCTGCTCAGGGCTTTCACATGCATGTCAGATCTAGGATTTTGGTGGGGGGTTTTTGGTTGTGATTTTTCATTTTTTTTGTTTGTTTGTTTTTTGGGTTTTTTTTTTGAAGCATACCTAGATGGCAAACAGAGAAGAGGAGGAAACTGAATGCTCCTAAAAAACCTGGGTTTTTCCTAGATGTTCTGAAAAGGTTTTTCTTTTAGAAGCAGAGTTAGTTTTTAAAAGAGAAAGTAGAAGTGCTAGTGACATGACATCTCTGACCTCAATGCCTTTTCCATTTTCATTTTATCCTTTGGTCAGGTGCAGACTGGCATTAGCAGCAGTCAGGTTCATTTCTGCGTTTCTTCTGGCAAAAACAAACAAAACCAGTTGAAGCCTCTACTGAGAAACCTCGGTTCTCTGCTTCACTGTTTTCTCCTCTGACCAGTCTGTGGTGCTTTAGGGTAGTTGGGGGTTGTTTGCCCACATGCAAGGAGAGCATTTGTATTAGTCTTGTCCTTCCTGCTGCCTCTGCACCCCCCAACCTGTAAATCATGGTGTTTCTTTCATGGCTGTCTTGGGTTTCTTAGGCTTTATACAACAGGAATCGCTTAGCTTTACAATCTGTTTTTAACATAAAATGCTCTCCAGCATTTTATAGTTTTCAGCATCATTTAAACATGCTGTGTCCTGCTGCCTGCCTCCCATTCAGCCTCTGCCTCTCTGAACAACACCGACAGTCCTGCTGGCAGCCTGGGCATGCATCCCTCCCTGCACTTTGGGAGTGGCTGTGTTATCTTTGTGCATGAAGATGGCAAGACTGTTTAAATAACAACAAGATGATGCCCAGATGAATTCCACTGTAGCTTAAACAAGCATACTGGTTTTTTGCCCTTGTGCATGCACTTTGCATGTTATGAACATCACTGCTCTCACTGATCTGCTGATGAAGTCAGAGAAGGAAAAGACAACTTACAGATAAAACACCAAGGGCTAAGAACCAGATAGGAAGAAAGGAGGGAAGGAAAGTGGGAGAAAGAGTCAGGATGAGCTGGTACAGATTTAGTGGGACTGTCTTGGCAAGCCAGGAAGCCAAAAGTACAGGAGAAAGCTTGGACTAGAAAGAAGAAGGACAACATGGGCCTGAGATCTACAATCGATTTGCTGTACCCCAAATATCTGTCTCACAGCAGAGCCATGGCAATGCTGTGCAGGCATTCTTAATGCTAAGCACATCTGCATAATAAAACCAGCTTAGCCTATATTTACTGTGTGTGTACATCTCTATATGTGGTGTTGTTTCCCAGCAGCACTTATAGCCAGTCATTTCAGCAGCTCACGTATGTGCTGTACCACACTCTGCTAATGTGCACTCACAGCTTAGCACTCACAGTTACCAGGACTAACACTGATATAATACAGGATTATTCACAGGCCTGGCTATTTTTATGAATAATCAAATGCCAACCTGAATTTTCACGGGTTCACAGTGGCAGTGGGTGAGAAAGTGGGGCTTTCAAAATGTTAAGAAGTGGTACCATGTGAGACACGGCATGGATTCACAGCCTTATGAAGTTCAGTGTCTGGCCTGCTTTGTATGCTGGTGTTGTATTCTTAGAAAGTAAAGGTGACAGTAAGTTGCATTTTGAGCAGGGAATGCAGCAACTAAATACTTGAGATGAGATTTGCATAGCTATTTAGGTACCTGGTGAGATTTCTGAAGAGCACTCAAGCTGCTGGAGGGATGCTTGATACATTTGTACTGAACATCACCTTGATTTACTTGAACAGAAATGAACCAATGCAATTAGGCAACAGTACCTACATTAGGCAGTAGTCCAGACCATAGAAGCCCTTACATATTTTTGTAAAGCTGGCTCATTATATAATTTGCCTTGAAGTCTACGTTTTTCCTTTCCAAGATATACATATTTCTGACAAAAAATAATTATACAGATTTTTATAAGTGAGAAAAGAGATTTTTGATCCCTTTTCTTGAAACTATTTCTTGACACACATTCGCTTCCCTCCCTTTTTACTTGGTCATAGTAACAGGGCTACTCTGATAGGAAAGATGAACAGATTGTTTTTCACCATGAAGAAGCAGGTTTTCTAAATACCATTTGTTCTGTACTCTTTTTTGTCTTGGAGATTGAAAAATTTTGCTACCAGAAGCCTATCATTTGGAGCCTTGTTCACTTCCAGAGGCCATTCTCTAACAGGTTATTTTTGTGCTGTATCTTTTGGGAGTAGTTCAGGGGGGAATAAAAAAAAGCCACGACAAAACAAAAAAATCCCCCCCCCCCCCAACCCAAGCAAAAACAAACAAACAAACAAACAAACAAACAAACCCAAATGTTGCTACAAGAATAAGCAACTCAAACAGTTCTTTGCCTTCTGGCGGGGAACTTTTCTTTTATTACATCCTCTGATTTGATTTAGTAGGTGTTCCAAACTCTTGGGAAATGCCACAATAATTTTTAACATTACTCTGCTTTGTGATGCTGGATTCTGGTATTTGAGGATTTTTTTGGTTATTATTATATTTTATTCCACTGTTTATCTTATTCCTAAACTGCATCCTTAATTTCCTTTAACTTTTCTCCTGTGTTGTCACACCAGAGAAAATTAACAGCTCTAACAGCACAGCATTCATCATAAGCAGGGCCTGATCCATCTGAGGACGTGGTACATTATCTGCTGCTTTCAAACTTTGAATCAAGACCAGATGCCTATCCAAAAACTGTATTCTTATTCAATGACAAATATTGGAGGTGAACAAGGAATTTATGTGTGAAATTGTACTTTTTCTGCCCTAAATAATTGCAACACTTCTTCCTAGAACTCTATGAAATATTTTATCAAGTTTTTAGCCTTTAATGGTAACAATATGTTTAAGACATTTTCTGTCTAATTTTAAATTTTCCAAGTTATTTGTAGTAGTTATATACCCATAATATGTTGAAAAGTAGTAGACATAATAACAATTATCACATATTTTTACAGTCTGTGGAGAATGAGAGAAAAAAATGAAAAGTATTCATAAATGACTTGGGGGATTGACTAGTAAAGTGAGAAGATATGTGTATGATTTTAGATTACTCATAACAATTGGATTTAAATCTGACTATAAATTGCTTCAGCATGATTATGTAATACTGAACATCAGGAATATAAAATTTCATGTGGATTTATTGATAATAAGAGGCAGGCAATGCCTGTGGGACAAAATGCATTGATAACAAGTAGAAATTAGGAGAGTAAATGGAAGTTAATGAGGATAGATCTCTGAAATTATCAATTCATATCAAATAGCAGCTAAAATATCTAGGAACTAGTAGGACTGTAGAAATGAGTTCTATTATATAAGCAAGTGGAGCATTCCATCTGTAATTATAGTCACTTGTATGATAAAGAATTAGTAAATTTGTAAAAAGCCTAGAAAAAGGGAATAAAGTTGTTTAGAAATGTGGCACTTAGGCTGGACAGAGTCTGGCTATTTCAAGTCTTATGAGGAGCTGGTGAATAAGAAATAGTCACTCTTTCTCACAGTGCCAGAAAGAGGGTCACCAATGAAATTATTGTATAACGTTTAATTAAATTACAAAACTTATTTCCACAGGATGTTGTGGAGACCAAGATATAAATGTGGCCGAAAAGGGATCAGACAAATTCAGGAAAGCTAATTTAATCAGTGATTATTAGACATGATAGTCTGGAGAATCAATGGAGAGAGGACAGCACCTCCAAAATATGACTCATCCCATCCTAGGAGAAGTGTCTTAGATGAACTTGCTGAGTCTCTACCTGGAGATGACTCTGTCTCTATTGGTCTAAATTACTGGCTTAGTACAGGCACCAAAATTTGAGAGCATTAAAGTGAGCTGATTTAAATCCCACTGTAGGTGTTCTTTTCCTATACTAAAGATGTAGGGCATTTTTGCAATTAAAGAAGATGTGGGTGCAATTCAGTGGTGAAGAGGGTGTTCGATTATAAAGAAAGGATATTTTCCTATTTTTCATCCAAGGTATTTTTGTTCTTTCTTAGCCCCAGTTTAATTTGTCTGCTTTATTGCAGAAGTATAAAAGTATAAAAGAGATTATATCATCCCCAAAGAGATTATATCATTCCCAGCCTCTGGAACCACTAAAGAGAGCAACAACCATTTTATCTTAAACCTTTTTGCCTCCACATTCTCCAGTGATGAGTGAAGTAATCATGAGGTAATGCCAAGGAAGGCAGTGTTTGATATTCCTAGCTTTCCAGATTCTACAGACTTAAATAGTCCAGGGTAGCTGCCAGTGCAGTTCCTGCTTATTGTCATGGTAGGGAATAAAAATATTTCACCCACTGCTGCCTCCTGTCACCTGGGCGTAGCAGTTGCTGTGAAAGGCACAGCCATGTGAAGGCTGTCCAGGCTCTTTGTCCTTGCCTGTTGCCTCCAACAATTCCCTCACAGTTTGGAGCGATCTTCCTTGATCAGCTTTGGCAAAAGCCTCGAGGTTGTCTCTGCAAATGCAGCTCTGCTGTAAAATGAAAATGTCTTTTTATGGTTGCTTTTCCTTTTTTATCCAGCACCTTTGTAGTTCATTTCCACAGACCTCACTATTCTCATGGACAATTCAGCGTCAGACAGCCCTAAGTTAGGAGAAAACATCCTGCCCCTTGAGAATTAGGGTTACATGTCATGCTTTCCAGGATTCATAGCCTACAATAATGTCTTTTCTTGCTTGGTTTTCTAAAATAGTTTCCTCAGTGGGTCCTTATCTACCAAAGGTGGACAGTGAATCAGAACAAAATAATATTTTCCTAGACAATTTTATGGACCTGTAGGCTGATATTTTAGATTTGCAATTTTGAGACCTTTGGAAAGATTTCTGAGTCAGCTTGCCTGTGCTTAGCAACATCCATCAATTGCTTTATTCTGGTGGTTGCTAAACTGAAGGAATTCAGACAATATTTTTTTATGAATTTCATAATAATTTAACTGTTTATGTAGCTTTCATTTGTTTTCCTCCATATTTTTATCAGCCTACCATTGCTTTTTTTCTGTTTTGTCAAATGTATTACTATGGCCTATCCCAGAGCTGTTCCTTTGTAGCAGCTTTCCATGTACTTTGTTGAAGGAGTTCTGCGAGCACTGATATATCCAAATCAAAAATGTTGCTTGCCTTTTTATTTCATCACCAAAAGTATAACTCCTGAACTGGGCATCGTATTAAAACAAGCATTTTAGAAAATGATCTGAAAAGTAGGCATCTCTTTAAATTGAAAAAGCCCAAAACACAACAAACTTGTTGTCCTTTGCAGGATGAGGCGCAGAAGTTGGATGAAGATGGATGGTGTGGTACTATAAATGTTGATGTGTTGCATTGACCCCTTCTGTCTTCTCCTTTTTCTTCACTATAGATTTTACTATTCTTGGCCATGGTAAATGCTATTGGAATTTAGACTGCATGTCTCCCTATTTTTTTCTTTTTGTATACTTTTTATTGTTTCACCAAAAAAAAGCATGTTTGCACACACATGGATTCAGCTGAGCATTTATCAGTTTTATTAGCACAGCAACAGTAGCCAGTTTTTATAAAAATTTATTCCAGTGGAGCTCTCATTGAAAAGCAGCTGGAAGAAATTGTTCCAATTACTTTTAATGTATGAAATGATGAAATTGTGCTGTGCTTTAGTATGAGAGGCTTTCTCCCTCTCCTTCCCTGTCTCCCTCTGGCATCTTTTAACAGAAAGACCATATGCTATGATTCATATTTGGGACCCATGGAATGTTATATGTTTTACCATGCTGTCTCGCAGAACTGTTGTACTGTATAAATGAAGTCAAAACTAGAAGAAATAGCTAACAGCTTTCAGTTTCTGCTTATATGAGATTTACTGGATTGTATTTGTAATTAGTCTTCAGTTATGAAGGACTACACAAGGCTCAGGGGCTTGCCATTAAGATCATGAAATAATAATGAGGTTCCTGTACTGGGGACATAGAGTCTCCTCCAAGACAGCCAGCATTCCTTTTGCTTTGTCCTTTTTGCTCATTTTGCAGTTTCTATCAATATTAATGTCAGAGTGCATTCTTTTTTTCCTCTCAGTATATACCCTTACTAGTAGCTCTGTCATATTCCATTTTTCCAGGAAGAAGGGTTTGTGAGGCTCATCTGTATTATCTAGGAGGGATTTCAGTGTGTTGCTAAGGTGTTAATTAATGATGAAACACCAGGTAATGGTTATATGCTGGGCTTGCCCATGTAAAAGAGTCAGTCTGCACTAAAAAACTCATGTTCTCATTCTGCATTAAAGATATATTAAAATTTTAATCGTTTTTGTGCTTTATGACAGAAATTGGATTGGCGGCTCTGGAAAGGGAATCTCCTAGAGGAGGAAGCACAGTTGTCAGTGCTTCTAAATTCAGTCCTGGTGGGACTAATTCACTTTCACACATTCCCAGCTTTGACCTTTTTCCTCTAATATCCATCAAGGATAGTAGTCAAGGTTGAAAAATTAGATCAACCGTGATTTGGACCTCTTGTGCATTATTCTATGAAATAGCAGAGAGGACCTGGCAGTGCTGGGTTTATAATTGTTAATGGTTGGACTCAATCTTCTTAAAGGACTTTTCCAACCTGAACGATTCCGTGGTTCTGTGGTTGGATCTGTGCACAAAGAGCAGGAGAGTTGGCAGCTGTGCTTTGGACACTGCTGTCACAGCAGCTGGCTGCACATGTCCTCTTTGCTGGAGTGGGCAGGGAGGCTCACAGCTCGGGTCTAACACAGCATTGCACTGCAGCATCAGGCTGTTAAGTCATGTCAGAAACACCGTATTTTCCTCCCAGCTTTCAGGTGCTGCCTGCATAGCAAAAGTCGGGATTAGGGGAAGGCAGGTGTTTTTCATGGACTCCAGAGGGAGAGCCTTTAGATATAAGCTTGATAAATCAATTTCAGTGAGCAAGGTTTCTCTGCAGTGGCTTTCCTCTGCCATAGAAAGAGGCCACTGCGGCATTTAACTCTCAGGTTTGAGTTGGTGGTGGGGGTTGGTCTCTTCTCCCAGATAACAAGTGACAGGGTGAGAGGAAATGGCCTCAAGTTATATCAGGAGAAGTTTAGATTGAATATGAAGAAAAATTTCTTCACTTAAAGGATGGTCAGACATTGGAATAGGCTGCCCAGGGAAGTAGTGGCATCGCCATTCCTGTAAATGTTCTAAAGGCACATGTGACACTTGGGGAGATGGTTTAGTGGTGAACACATTTAGTGGTGGTGCAGGGCTAACAGTTGGAATTGAACTTAGAGGTTTTTTCCAAGCCAAAGGTCCTATGATTCTAAATCAGCTGTCTAAGTCTGGAGGGCAAGATCTCATTTGGCTGATCCATCTGCTTAAGCAGATGTGTCTAGTGCCACCTGAAAGGACCTAAGGTGTCTGAGACCCCCACATGGGAGTCCTTGTGTCTCAGCAGCTGAGTTGACTGGAATGGCTTAAGTCATACCAGTGGTTCTTATTAGGATATCTCATCCTTGTGACCAACCTGCCTGCTTTGACCTAGACAGAAGGAACTAGAATGTTATTTCAAATGAGCCATCCAACCACTCTTAAGTAAAATTCTTTCATTTATTTCAAATCATAATATAAAAAGTGATTAAAAAACCTTGCATTTCATAGTTGTGCAAAGAAATAATTTTTATTTGGAAATTCTACCTTAGGGAAAGCATTTTCAGGTTTTCTTCTGACTTTCTGTCATAGTCAAGGCTACTTCTGATCCATATTTAAGTACAATTTTCCTGTCCAAGCTGTGTCATGATTCATCTGTTCACTCCTTTTTATGAGTAACATTTTTGATCAACCCTCAGTGTCCAACTCAAAGGTGTAAAGCCATTGATTTCATTCTGCAGAATTATGATTCATCTTCTCAGTAATATATTTCCTCTGAATTTAATCAGGCTCCATCTGAAGCAGTCACAAGGGATAGTTCTGACGATTCATTTATAATGTATTTGGGGCGAGCGTTGCACTAGCCACAATGATACAAACACTTTATTCTGACTTTGAAAGGTTTTTAGTAAAATAAAAAGCTGTAATCTGCTTTCCCGCTAACCACTCCTGTTAACATCGGCCGGAATACAGCCATGTGGTTTTCAGTAATGTGGTGTTTAGCCCATAGGTCAAAATGATCTGTTGAAATCAGCTCATGCATGACAGTCACGGGTGTGCAAAAGCCAGCTAACACCAGAGTCTGGGGTGCTCCTTATCGTGCAGAGATGGGATGGAAGTGAAGGTTTAAAGTGTGTCTGTATGTATTAGCTTGTATTTATTTCAGTTATCACAACACTATTTATAGACCATACACTGCAGTCACTGCTCAGAGTTTTACTCCATCCTTTGCGAGTCACAGGACACAGGAGTATGAAGTAGATGAAAAAGAGACCTCTCACTGCTGCGTGAGTTGGGAACAGAGAGAAACCAGTCTGAGCACTGTTCTTGGCTGCTGTTATTCCCAGCAGAGACTGGAGAGAGGCCACACAGTGCTCACTATACCTGCTTCTCCCTGAGAATCCAAAGCAGTGAGACAGGGCCTTGCACCAGTGAGATCGTTGGGTAAAGAGGGAGCTGGATATGAGAGATGAGTTGGAGAAATTAGTATAGTATTTAAATGGTCATAGTGAAATTCGTTGCAAAAGAATATTGTATTTAATAATAATAAAAAATATTTTTCTTAGAGGACAGGACTTTACTTGGTTAAGAACTCTATTGAGGAAAAAGCAGGAAATGACAAGGGCATAATGAAACAATCCTGAACCATTTAATCTCTGCAGTTCAGCTATTTAAAACTATTTTGGTTTGTGTGGGCCTGGAAAAGAGTGGAAGAGAGTTTTTCACTGCTTTGATGGAAGTAAATAGCATTGTGGGAAGGATTGCATTTGGTACACCAGCATGTTGCACTTGTTATGACATTAATCACACCTGAATGTGTTGTGATGCATAGGAATAACAATTTACTTTGGCAAATGCATGTTTTTCCTAGTGAGATCAGGAACAGCATTAGGTTATCCAATGGCAGTGAGCAAGGTGGAATTTTTTTTGCATCACTTTAAGCATTTAGAAATCCAGGTTCAGGTCTAAGAAGGTCTACAGTGGCAGAAAGAAAGACATGCTTGCTGATTCATTTCATCTTAAAATACACATGCATGTATTCATCCTGCCTCTTTCAGACATCTCTCTCTGCACAGGGTGAATCACTGAAATTTCTGGCCCTCTCCATTGACTGCAGAGGGACCAAAGATAAACAGCAAAGATTTCATTAATCCACCTTTGCAGAAGGCAGGCCAGTTATTGTTTAAGATTTGTTGTGAGGAATATGGATAAAAATGAAGACTGAAAAATGTACTACTAAGTAAAGACAATGACTTATAAGTCAGAGGTGCGGTCCTAAAAGGCACCTGATGGATTCAAACTCAAATTAAAATAAGGCGGGAAGGTGAACAGTAAAAATACTTTTTGATAAGCATATAAACTTAGGGAATTTGTCTTTACACAAATCAAAGAGAAGAGTAAAATGACATTTCAAACTAACAATGAAACAAACTGATAGCAAATAAGAAAAAATCCTGTAATACAAGGGGAGAGAAAGCACGTATTACTTTTTTATAGCAGTACAACAGAATAAATGAATACTTATGCACAAACAAATAAAAACTAAGAAAAAAAATCATACATATATGTAAATGAAGTCAAGGCAATGGCTGAAGTCTAAAAAACCTTATCCCCAAACGTGAACCTTCAATAATCTTTATCTCAAAGGAAAGCAGCATTTTAATTGATGCTAGAATTCACACTAGTCTACAAATTGACAAAAAAATCTGAGTCAGGCAGAGGAAATGTTGGTTCAGTTTGGCATAACAAAACTAGATAGTTGTTTACAGTCCGCATAAATGTTGTCCCATGGTTCCAGAACACTGGAGCATACTCAGGGAAGCTATAATTTTTAAGCATGCCCTGTCAATCTTCCCTCAAAAAAGAGATGTTTGCAACAACTATCTCAGAAAAGGTACAGTTTTGAATATTGGATAGATCTTGGACATATCTAAAAGTGCATAAACCACTCCTGAAATGCAAGGATCGGAAAGTGACCTTTGTGAAACGCTGCTGTGTCATTTGTTCCAGTGGCCAATTTGAAACAGTAATGTCCAGGAGGTTACAGATTTCTCATCTCATGAGGGAAAAACATATTCTAGAATAAAATCTCGGAGAAAACAATGAAAAACTCTTATATTTCATATAAGGTACAAAACGAATTTGTCACAGCAATCAAGGGTCTGATGTTGGAGCATCATGGATAATTAGGGGATTGCAATCTTATTCATCATATGAATTATTAGAGAAAGATAAATGTTCTGCAGGCATTTAAAGATTATTATTTACTAGGACAAAATTTACTGGAAAACAGTCCAGTGAAGAAAATACTCATTCCATTGCTGAAAAATGAGCCTTTCTCCTCAAATCACACCTTGTTACTTACTGATCACTACTGTCTGTAGCTACTGGACCGATAGCAAAATGAAACTATGGCAACAGATTTACTCACATATGTGTCTGACACTCAGTATTAGCAAGTTGATTGTTCTCATCAGAAATTAATCACTAAATTCTGTAGAACATATAAATCACTAGATTTGATTGAAACACTGGAAAATATGTGGACTTGGAAAAAAATAAACCACAAACAAACAAGTTTGAGCTGTGACATATCAAAGCCAAGTAACGGAGGTAAGGAGGGAGCAAAATTTCCTTAAAGACAACTGAGCATTCAGAGCCTAAGTTTTCTCCAGAATTGTGGACACTCCTCCATTTGGGCTAAAATAGCCTGAGAGAAAAAACAAGCAAAAGAAGGATGTTGTCCCTGTCTTTTCAAGTCTAAAACTAAGTGGTAGAGCCTGGAAACTCTTCTGAGCACTTGTGTCTTGTTGAGCAACTCAAGTAAGTTACACTTTATCCTGTCATCTCTGTCCATTTGTAAAGGAGAAAAGCCAGCTATAGCTTTTTGTAAGCAATTACCTAATCCAAATGAGAAAAGGGGACAGAAATGAGACCCTGCCATGTCATTCAGACCATGGGTCTACAGGTTTTTTTCTACCCAAGCTGCTGGCTTCAGCATCAGGCTTTGAATACAGCCCTACTGTGACTCACAGGGCTGCATCAACAGTGAAGCTACTTGTGGGTCTGGAATTGCCCTTGATTTTCATGTTGAAAATGTAGAGAACACCCACTTGCTTTATTCCAGACTTAACAGAAAACAAATACATACTTTTAATGAAATAAATCAATGTTAGCTTTCTAGTGACCTAGAGAACAAAACTCCTACTTATCAGTCATTGTTGTGTTAGAGCATCCCCCTGCACAGGTTTTACCCTTTCAAATGTTTTTTGTTTGTTTGTTTGTTTTTTTATTGCTTGAATCTAATTGAATATCCATCTCATTTCAAATAAAATTTAAAAATATATCTCTCTTCTTTTGCTTAAACCTCTTTTCTCCATTTATTATTCAATTTGGTTGGATAATTGCATTCCTTAATGCCATTACTCTCTATTTTCCCCTATTTCTTTTACACAGAGAGATTACAGGCCTGAATCTGATATTTGGTAAAGCTAGCAAAATAATCTGAAATCACTGGATTTATTCCAGTTTTTGCTGTAGTGCCACATAAATGAGAACCTAGCCTATTTTTTCATCCACGGTTTGAGGTTTATGTTAACAGCAGCAAATCATGACTGCTTCTAATTTTAGTGTGGTGTTACACACACACAGAATCACAGAATGGGACAGGTTGGAAGGGACTGCAGTGGGTCATCTGGTCCTGCTCAAGCAGGGTCAGCCCAGAGCTCATAACACAGGATTGTGTCCAGATAGTTCTTTAATATCTCGAGTGAGGGAGACTCCACAGCCTCTGGGCAGTCTGTTCCAGTGCTTGGTCACCTGCACAATAAATTTCTCACACACACATACATGTTAATTTAGTCATGGAGGGTTAAGAACTTAAAATAGAGCCCTAAATTTTGTATGAAGGAGGAACCTGTTCAGGGTCAGTTTTGTTTCTGGATAAAGGGAACAACGTGGTCCTGAGATCACTGCTGGGTGATGTAACAATATGAAAGTATATATATGTACCTATATCTGATCCATTTTCTCCCATGGTAACTACTGGAAGGATGTTTGCAGTTCTTGAGCCTCAGAACTGTGGAGGTTGGCAGGGACCTCTGAAGACTGAAGTGCTCAGCCCTGCTTAGCAGGGTCAGCTAGAGCAGGGCCACTGTGCTTGGCATTGCCCAGCCCCCTTTGGCTGTCACTGTTTTGGGTACCTTCTGCCCCTGGAACCTCTGCCAGTGTCTGGCATGCTGCTCCTGGCCTGGCTTTTCTCTCCTGACAGCAAACACCTGGAGGTGGATTGCTTTCATCTTCCACTCCTACAGATTGTTGCAGCCCTTCTTTCTTGTGGGCAAAGTGCAGGTGTGGAAATGCTCTGTATTTGGTTCCAGAAGTTCTGAGAAAGGAGTAGGAAGATGAGACTGACCTGAGAGAAGGAGTTCTTGTCCGGGGGAGTTTGGAGAATCACAGATGCTGTGACATCATGAAGTAATGGCCACTGAGGAGGATGGAGATGGCTGACTTACAGGAGAGACAGTGAAGGGAGAAAGTCCCTTCTAAGCTGAATGACCTCTTTTTCAGAAGGTTTAATCATAGTGTAGGACTTATATTGTGACAGAATCTTAAGAGATGGTATCGTGCCACAGTGCCAGACCCTCCTCTGAAATACCATCTTTTGCATGCCCTGGGAGAAAAAAGGGCTTTCTTGAGTGGTTCTGTTATGCAAGGTATAGGGCAGGGCTCAGCATCATCCCTGTTTCATGCAAGTTGCCTTAGAAATTGTGTTGACAAGTGATGTGAAGAGGTGCTTCACTAATTGCCTAGGGAAAATATAAATGTAAAACAATTTGGGATGGAAGGGAATTTAAAAATCATCTAGTTCCAGCGCCCTTGCCTTCCTTAGAACAGGTTGCCCATAGCCCTGTCCAACCTGGCTTTTGAACACTTTCAGGAATGAGAAAAATTAGCTACCTGTTCCAGTGCCTTACTGTAAAAAATGTCTTCCTTATATTCAGGATAAATCTACTCTCTTTCAACTGAAAACCAATGCCCCTTGCCATGTCAATACAGCCCCTAAAGAGTCTCTCTCCATGAGGATGGGAAAATTCCTCTTATATTCCACACATATATTCCTTGAATACTTATTTCCATGGGGCTTTGGGTATGAGGCCATTGTTTGTTTTGTGTGTGAAAGAGAGATTTTAGCTCCACATTTCTTCTTCTGTGAAATAATAAATTTATTTGAAAGAATGATGCATCTGTGTGGCTTGAAAGCCTTTCTATCTGTCCTTCATGCTGACAGTAGTGAAAAGGCAGTATCTGAAACAGCCTGAAGAGAAACAGCTGGCAGTTGTTAGGAGTTATCAGCACAAGGCTGGAAATTTGATAAACAGTCTGCTTAAAAATCGTGTGAAAATTATTCTGCTGTTGTAGTTTATAAACATAGGTCTCTGCTTTCCCCAGCACTAATTGTTTGGGGTTTTGTTACCCCTGTGTGTGTGTGTGTGTGTGGTGGAGTCTATACACTGATGTGCATTTATAGATTTGCATTGTGTCAAGGAGTGCAGAGACGCCCACCACGTGTTCTTGCTCAGCGCCTGGATTTCACATGTTCTCCCCAGGAGTCAGCACGTTCCTGTGGGAGCTTGTGGGCTGGGAGTGGGCAGAGGGGTGGGGATGAACCACAGTTTTCCTTCCAGCCTAATGAGTGCCTGCCAGCGCAGCTGAGCTGGCAAAGTGAGTGTTGGCATTTGCTTCTGGCATAGTCCACATGGCTCATTCCCACTTCCCAGAGCCAGGGAAGAGCAAGAAAAACATGCACCATACAAAGGATTTCACTTAATGCACAGACCTCACGAGGCTGCAGAGAGATTGGTTGACTACCGACTACTTCAGCTCCTGCAGAATTTCTAGGAAAGTGAGCGTGTGAACATGGACAGGTGTCAAAGCAGCCAGAGTACATGGGAATAGGTTGGGGTAGCCCAAATCACTTTGGTGCTTGTGCCCAGGGTTATGAGGTGAATCTTTCTGCAGTCATGGAATCAGTGAGGGGAGGGAAGTGGCTTCAGTCACCAGTACCTTTTCTCCAAAGATTGCCTTGAAGGAGCACTTTTTCTTTCAGCTACCTATGTGGAAATTTAGTGAAATTAGGCAGCTACTGAGGATATCAAAAACAGGTGGTGTGACTGTCCCATTTATGTATGAAACACATTTCCCCATGTTTCACAGAATGACAGAATCACCAAGATTGGAAGGAGCTTCCAAAGATGCTCAAGTCCAAGTCCCTGCTCAAACGTGATCAGCTGTAGATGATCGCTCAGAGCTGTGTCCAGTTGGGTTTTAAATATCTTCTAGGATTGACACTTTACAACCTTTCTGGGTAAATTGTTTCAGTGTTGAATCATCTGCACAGTAAAGAAATGTTCTCTTGCATCAAGACAGAATTTCCTGAATTTGAATGGGTTTATGTAACTAAGGAAAGTAAGCAAAACACCACAGAGCTGGGTTTCGGGGACATTGTTGAACATTGTTGGTGCTGTCTTCTCAGTGGAATTTGGGTCCTTTTTCAGCACAAATAGGAGATCTTTGGCAGCACTCAGTTTTGTCTTCCTTAGGAACAGCCAGAATTCTATTTGTTTGCACTTGGTCCCTTTAAACACTGAGCACATGCCAGGGAGGCCAAAGGGGAATGTGAGGAGGGGAAAGAAGACTGGGAATGGAGCTGTGTAAGCAACAGTTTGGGGGGTCTTTTGAAATCATTAAACAGCAAGTAAGGTTCCGTAAGTCATGTTGTGCTATTCAAATTGAACTTTTTATTTCTTACATGTTTAGTTTAAATTTTGTTTTGTAAAACAAAACCAGTGCTCACACTGGTCATTTACTACTGGCAAGGCAAGTGGGAGAGGCAGATCTGCTAAACTTGTGCAGGATTTGCTGTGAAATGTTATAGGGAAAAAACCTTGCCATTGGCCAGGATGTTTGGATGATGATCAAGTGGAGAGCTTTGGAAACAGCACAAGCATGTGTGGGACATGTGATGGCATTGCAGGAAATATTTCAAACAAACAATACCAGATCTTAAATCTGTTGTGGGCCTCCTGAGGTCCAGCAGGGCAAAGAGCAGCCAGGTCTGTCCTCATATTGCCCCTGCCTGCTGATGGCCCAGCCTGGACTGCATCAGGTTGGGGATTGGCTGTTTAATAAAATTTCATCTCTTAAATCTGGCTTTCCTATGGACCTGTAAGAGCAGCAATTAAGGCGTTACATAATGAAATACTGGAGTAGCCTACTAAGTATTTCTGAAATGCAATTTTCTCTAGATGGCTGACAGCCTTTTTAAGTGTTTCAGAAAAGTGATACATTTTTAAATTCAACCTTCATTGCTCATGCAACTTGTTGGACTACAGTAGAGTTTTAGTGTTTTTCTTGATCTCTAATTTGGATTGTGTTGCACTTGCTAGTGTTAATAAGCATTCTCCTGCCAGAGTAATCCCACTGAGAACAGACTTGAGATTGTATCCATGCTATGTGGCACCCGTGTACCTGGTTCCTTGGTAAATGTGAATATTTCTCCCACAAGAGTTTGGCATTGAAGCCTGTTGCTTTTTTTTTTGCCTTTTTTTTTTTTCTTTCATGATTTTTATTTTCCAGAAAACACAATAAAGTCTGAATAGCAGTGCTTGGATTTTCACATTGCATGGTTGGAAGTATGGCACATGGAAGCAAATTTATAGTTGAAAATTATAAAATTAACTAAACAAACAAAAATGCTTGCAGCGTTGTCTTTCCTCCACTTGAAAACTTAGTGATTGCGTAGCTGTTCTCTCCTGTCTTTTCCGAAGGCATAATTTTAGATTTTCACAAAGATAAAGCATGTTTGGGAAACTGTGATTGTAAGTTAATTAAAAATAGTTTTCATTTTAGAAAACTAAATGTGTTGGCAATAGCATACTCACTGCTAATGGGTCACTGTATTTTTTCAGTAATAATAAGGGGTTCAATGAAGCTCTAGAAGATGTTAGGATATTACTAACTAGATAATCTATGTATTTGAGTTTTTATTCCCAAATAAGAAGGATCTCCCAGAGCCAGAAGTCTGAGTTTATATTTGATAATTATATGAGACTCTTGAGCTTTCTTGCAGATTGTAATTCAATTCCATAAGAAAAGAGCTTTAAAACATGATGAAAGAATGAGTGCTTCTTATTCCAGGAAAGCACTGTGACCAGCTTGGTTAGTTTTCTCACTCTGTCCCAAACAGAGCCCAGCATATTTTGCACCATGCTGTGCTGGAGCAGCAAATAAGAGCACAGAACCCAGCAGTCACAAATTATACCTTTCTCGAACACTGGTTTGGTTCTGTGGAAAAAATAGTTCCTGGGAGTGTTTATCAAAATGTCAGCTGTGATTTCCTTTACTAGAGGATATTATTTGATGAGGGACATCAGAAATGGCTGAAAGGTATTTGGCACTTACTGGACAACCTGTGCCAGACAAGCAGCTGCCCAAAATTAGGGACCTGGATCACAGAGGCAAAAAGCTGGTGGCTTGTTTCTCTGATTCTGATGACAGGTTATGTGTGGTTATGTGTGTCTTTATTCATGTGTTCTTGTACGTATGCAGACCCACCCCATGCTCTGTAGATGCTCTACACTGGATTTTATGTTCACAGCACTGGAAACAACATAGACAACTTTGGCAGATGGGGCTGAGATTCACAGTTCTGTTCCACCTCTCTGCAGTGCCAGGTCCAAGGGGTGTAAAGCTAACTTGGATAAAGAAAAAAGCTGACATAACAGAAAAATGGTCAGTCAAAACCACCTGATTTTTGACCTTTGAGAATGTTTTTTTTCGTCTGTAAATGCTGTTGAGTTAAATACTTATGGGGTGGGTGAAGAGTCAAGCAAAAGCACAATTGGCTAAATTAAGAGAGCAAAAAAATGCCTTTTGAATCTACCTAGAATAATTACCATAACTGCTGAGCATCTTTAGGAGTTTTCTGGGTCCCAAGCAAAGCATGTTATGAGTGCAAAAGGTAACAGAATGTAAATAAAAAAGAAAAAAGGGGAAGTAAACCTGCCTATAAAGAATAAAACAAGTTTTAAAAAGTAATTGTTTCTTGTAAAAGTTATCTGAGTTAGAGGTAGAGAAATAACTGCATTAGCATACACTAGTCTACATTGGATTTAAATTCAGATTATGCCAGACTGGGTCAATGACATACATGAGAAGGTGGAGACTTCAAAGATAAGGCTGGGGCAGTTGTTCTAAATACCATAAATTTCAAACCCATTATTTAGTCAAAACAGCTGATTTCTGGACATCTGCATGTACAGTTTGCCTGTGCAATTAGCTGGAAGATTGAACTCTCACATAATTTTGCTAAGTTTACCAAAACGTGTGGATGGGAGCTTGGCAGAACCTCAGAGTAGGTTTAGAGCATGGAGTAAATTTATATCAGGGAGGACATTGGCCAAAAGGGGGAGGGGCCATGAGGTGTTTTGGGAACAGACCTGGTGCTGCTGGCAGAATGGCACCAGGAGATGTGCTGACCACACACAGAGACCAGGAGGAATTATTAACTTTGCACCTGCTCAGGGAACATTCCCATAAAGGAAATTTTATATATATATATATAAATATTGATTTGTTGGAATAGAACAAAGTATGTCCTTCTGAGGAGAAAGAAACTTCTGCTTTGAAATAGGAGAAGATGTCTAAAGCAAAATATTAAAATCAGGAATGGGTGGTGATATGGACTAGAAATCAATGGATTCAGTGAGGTGCAGTCATTAGACACAGATGCTATACTGGAAATAAAAATGGAAATGCAAAGCTGGGCTCTGGAAAAATTATTCATCACTTTGCAGTTCTCTACAAGACAAGTTAAGTGCTGTCTGTCATCTGATTGAAAAGTAACCAAAAGACATCTGTCATGAAAAAAAAACTGCAACAAAATGGGAAAAAGTTAAAGCTGAGGTTTTCTCTAAAGTTCTCTCAAAGAACATATTTGGTCAAATGTCAAAGAACCTGGAAGTATCTCAAAGGGCCAACATGAGTAGTACTGAAATTACTGTATTTATTTATACACATATGCAAATTTTTTATTTCTGTTTTATATTTAATATTTTAAAGTGTATAGAAAATATATATAACAAATGCAGTGAATACCTTCAGTGTTAACAGTGATGAAATGGAAACAATGATGAAATGTAACCCATCTAATGTTTATCAATTATGCATTAAATATATAAATATACATCTGTTTATACATATGTGTATGTACACATGTAAATGTACAAATGCATAAGAATTAAATTTATTTTTCCAGTTTGGTTTCATCATTTTTTGAGACCAGGTTTGTGGACTCTTGCATTGCTTCCTCCCAGTGGAATACCTGGTGCTGTATGTTACAAGTTTGTCTGTCCACAGCCTTGGATATGTGAGGAGTAGCTGCTAATGTGGCTGTCATATCAGAAGGTATTTTCAAGACAAAGAAATTATGTGGACATCCCTGAGTCTATGATATTTTTACTATGTTAAAAGAAACAAATGAGTAATCTTTTTCAGTCGTACTGTAAAGAAAAGCTGTAAATTGCCTAATTTTAAGGCAAATGAGTAGTCTGTCTCTAGGCCTTGAGCTTCCTAAATGAAAGAAGAATGTTGCCTTTTTCACTATTTTCATCCTCCAGTATTCAAGCATAACTTAGGTTCATGTTTACTAGCAGATCAGTGAAGCTGCATTTGACTGAATGCAGTAGTGAATACAACTCTAGTGTTAAGTTCAAGTTACATGTCTAATTCCAGTTTAAAATGCTCACATTTGGCTAATTGTTCTTTTTTTTTTTTTTTTCTTAAGACAAAATGGGGAAGCAAAATAGTAAGCTGGCCCCTGAGGTGATGGAGGATCTGGTGAAGAGCACGGAGTTCAATGAGCACGAGCTAAAACAGTGGTACAAAGGATTTCTAAAGGACTGTCCAAGTGGTAGACTGAACCTTGAGGAGTTTCAACAGCTCTACGTAAAAGTAAGTTATTTACTAAGTTATTTTTTAACTTAAAAATAAGTTATTTGACTTTAGAAAAAGTGATGAGGTGATGTAAAGCAAACATATGGTCCAGAGCTGCTGGTTATTTAGACTAAGGAGTAACTTTGCTGGGAGAAGCAATGGTGATGATGAAGTGATGAGTAAGAAATGTTAACCTCATCACACCAGTGATTCCTGTAACTATAGTGACCAAAACCAAAAATTTAGAAAAAACGCTGTGATTTATTCACAAGAAATAAACTTCATTCTCTGTTCTATGAAATTCATGGGCCTCATTCACTTTCAAAGAATGGCCATGGTCCTGCTCAATATAAACCATGTGATTGCTGGACAGGCTTATATAAAAGTGGTGAAGTCTCACGACAGTATGACCTGCAGATAAATTATTCCCTGTGCACAAAAGATTTCTTCCATAAATTTTAGGTATTGCCTTTATTTTTTCCTTGCTGTCAATTTTTTCTTGTTTTATAGGGAAGGGAAAGCAGGCTGATCTGTTAATTTTCTTCTTATTTTTCATTACTTTGTCAAATTCAATGCAGTCTTTTCCTTACATTTATTATGTATTTATTCTTTAACAAGAAGAACATGGGGGTAGCATAAAAAGTGTATTCATGTTACAAAGATAATTATATTTTAATTCAGAATTGAGTGTCTGCCTAAAGGTCAGAGACTTCAAAGTAATATTAATTAGGAGAAATACTGAATGGCAGTGATGAACTGTAGGATCAGAACAGCTTGTAAATACAGTGTGAGGCTGAATAAAAATAAAGCAGCCTTTTAAATGTTAATAATTAATATTGAGCACACTGGCAATTTTTGCAGGCAAGTGGGACTGTTGTTTCCCTCAAATGCATGCTACAGTTCTTTCCTAAATTTCTTCAGCCTTGAACCAAATCACTTGAACCAGGTATTACCTGGACCCTCTTTCCTTCTAATGAGTAGTTCTAGCAAGAACTTCTAATTTAGCTTACACAAATAAGCTTCTGTCCTCGTATTTTAATATTTATGGCTGAAGAAGATGTTGCCTAGCAATCTTTTTCTTATGAAACGAATGGGTTTGTAATGAATTGTGTTTTCAGATGAAAGAATTTGTACAGCCTCAGGTTTTGTGCTTGTTATTGACAATTTATAAGTTCCATTTTAAACAGAACTCACTGCATATCCAGCAAGAGCAGATATCCAGTCATTACTCATGCATGCTTCTGGGAAAAGTAATCAGTCTTTACCAAATTCCTAATAAAGTAGGTCAACTCTTCAGAAGCCATTGTTTCTTTTTTGGAAAATCAGAGTAAAACTGGGGTGGTTTTTTGAGTTTTTTTGTTTGGTTTGGTTTTGGTTTTTTTTTTTTTTCTTTGTTTTGTAGGTTTGTTTGTTTTGGGATGTTTTGTTGTTGTTATTTGGTTGGGGTTTTTTATTTGTTTTTTTTTTGTTTGTTTTGTTTTGGTTTGGTTTTGGTGGGGTGGGGTGGGTTTTGGGGTTTTTTTATGATTTTGTATGCTGTTAGAAAAAATATCTGAAAATAGCTCAGAACTCCCATCACTTCTTCCTTCAAAGGGGTATTCATAGATATTTCACAAGATACCTTATGATATGTCATGAAGACATAGCAGAGAGTAAATTCAATATCATATTTGCCGAGATGGTAGTGCAAAAAATAGCATAAAGAACACAAGCAGTGTTTTGCTCTTGAAATTTGAAGACAGCTTTGTAATCTTACTAAGCTGCAATATCCAGCTTTTAGCTGTATGGCCTCATATAACTTTAGATATGGACATGAAATACGACTCTCTCCCTTGCTTTGGTAGTTGTGGGGTTTGATTTTTGCTCTGTAATGGCACTGTCATGTATTTAGTTCAGTTTATTGTCATCCTATATTTAATGTCTATATGAGGCAAAGTATTAATTCTGTGAGGGGAAATATGATTAGCTGTAGTAAATCCAGAACTTTACTTCTCTCTGTGTGGCAGAAATGCTTGTAAAATAATGTCTCTGAGGAGCTCATAGTCTGAGTGGTGGCGACTTCTCCTGTGTAGGACATTCTGCCTGCCCCAGCTGCTGGCTGCACATAAAGCCCCAGATGTTAAATTTGATCTTTCCAGGAGGAGCCACCAGCAGGAGATGCAAATAATTTTGATTACATTTGTAGCTTTTCAGTTCAGTTAAACTATATTCAGCGTGAAATTCATGAAGCGTGTATTGATTTGTCTGCATGAACTTATAGTTGGGAGGGATGCATTTATCTGTTGGTCTGAACTAGATTTTATTGAGGAAGATTTCCATAGGTCAATATATTTTTAAAAGAGATACAAGACTTTCCTCCATTTCCAATTCACGTTGACCTGAGATGACATTGTTTCTTTATTCATGAGAGTTGTGTGGTGCATTTTCAAGTGTATTGATAAAAAGGTGTTGGTCATCTAACTTAGATGCAAAGAAAACTCCTTTTTTTTTTTTTTTACTCACACACAGTATAAAATATCCTCAGTTTAAAGAGACAAAACATTTTATATTAGCAATACTTTGAGGTGAATTTCCTGAGGTGAATTCCATCAGAATTGCAGAGTGGGGTGCACAATCTTAGGGTATAGAATCTGTTTGGGTTGGGTTTTTTTATGAAACATAACTAGATGTGTCCTGGGATCACACCTGATGTGTTGCTGTATCTAATTCCTGCTAATAAGCTTGAGTTGGTCTGAAAGGGAACCTCCAGAACTCACATGATGTCAGGTCCTCAGCTTGAGCCCTTCCCACTCTGAATATTTGCATCAATTGTACTGTGCTGTTTACTGACGTAGATGAAGACTATTGACTAAACGGGGAATTACTCTAGTTTGGCTTGGAAACATTTGCTATTGAAGTTTCCATTATGAATACAAATCATCCAGTGCTTAGAATAAATAGCAGTTACACCAAGGGACTCAACAGAAAAATCATTTGCAGCACTTTCAGTGGAAGTGTCTATAAAAGTCAAGAATATATCTTTTAAATAAGCAACTAATAGGCAGAAATATACTTTATACTGTTGCATATTTAACATTTTCTGCCAAGTAATAGGTTCATTAAAAATAGTGGTCCATTTTTGGGTAGATAGATTCTTCTTGGGATACAAAATCTGTGGCAAACTGTTAGGGCTCATGTTTCCCTCCATGGTGCTGAACAAAGTGAATGCTTCAGCAGTTTTTGAAATAGTTTATTGAAGAATTGGTTATATACTGCAAGCCCAGAGCCACAAAGAGTCCTAAAGATTGAAACTCTGTTAGTTAGCTGTCCTGTTAGTCTGCACAGAGCATGGGAGGGGGAGAAATCTGGGGATAACATTCTGAGGAAGCTAAAACTCAAGCCAACATTTTGTAAGGAAACGCGCAAAACCACAAGGTATTGCTCAGGACAGGAGCTGGTCCTAAATTCTCAGTTTCTCCAGGGTATGGGAATTGCATCTTCCTAATGCAGAGAACATCTAGAACAGTAGAAAATGCAAAATGAACTGATTAGAGTTGTTTTGCCTTCTCTCTTAAGTGACAAAAATAATGTAATTGCCTTACCTTTATCACAGTGGTTTAAGTACTCCTTAAGCTGTAGAAAACAGAATCAATTAGAGGAAGGCAGCCAGCAGGTCAAGGGAGGTCATCCTGCCCCTCTACTCAGCCCTGGTGAGGTGCATCTGAAGAGCTGTGTCCATTTCTGGGCTACTCAGGATAAGAGGGATGGAGCTTCTGAAGTGGATCCTGCAGAGGATGACAAAGATGATGAAGGGACTGGAGCATCTCTGTTATGAGGAAAGGCTGAGGGAGCTGAGCCTGTTCGGCTTCAAGAAGAACTGAGAGGGGATCTTATCAATGTTTATCACGGGGGAGGGTGTCAAGAGGATGGACCAGGTACCCCGTGGTACTCAGCAATAGCACAAGAGGCAGAAACTGATGCACAGGAAGTTTCACTTGAACGTGAGGAAGAAATTCCTTACTGTGCAGTGACCACACAGTGGAACTGATTGGCCAGAGAGGCTGGGGAGCCTCCCTCACTGGAGATATTCCAGAACCCTCTGGATGTATTCTGTGCCATGTGCTCTGGGATGACCCTGCTTGAGCAGAAAGGTTGGACCAGATGATCTACTGTGGTGTCTTCCAATTTTACCCCTTCTGTGAATTATCGTGTCTCTGTTTGAATCTGCACTGCTTGCCCTCTCATTTATCTACCTGTGTTGAAATATGACCTTCTGGGCTGCTGGCAATATCCCAATTAACCTCTTTTTCTGTAGGAAATAGCATCAGACAATCTGGAATCTAGAATTTCCTTCTTCAAAGAGAATACCCTGACTGTTAAGCTTAATCCTTACTTGCTGTCTGCATTTTCCTTTTTTCTCTCCTATAAAGTCCTTAATTCTTTTATCTTGCATAAAACTTTATTAGCATTGCGGGCAGAGAGCTAAGAAATTAAAATGCAAAACTGTCATTAAAATAAAAGATACCAGTAAAAAACTCTTGAGTTTTCCTATAATTCTTTAGGGTTTCTTGCAGTCTAGAGGGCCAAATGCGTTTTCCCTCAGATCTTTTGAATTCACTAGGTTTAGATGAATATGCCCTAGAGTCTGTAAGTGTGCATAATCATTGCTAATATTCACAGGAATTATGCATGTTTATTAAGTGGAAAAAAGGCTTCTATATTGTGATACTTCTTGGAACTGGGTCACTGAACATAAGAAGCATATTTCTGCATTAATAGGAACAAGCGCCAATGGTTCTTTAACTGGAAGAGTAGGGTTAGGAGTGATCATGATATAAGCTAAAATTAAATAAAATAACTTTCTTTGTGAATTTATTGCACCTATATTATTTAGATATATTTTGGAGTTTTATAGATAACCTCTAAAAGAAGGGAAAAAAAATTCTATTTCATTAATTAGAATCAAATGGTTTGTCATAGTTTTTGCTTCTATCTCACATTTCCAGCCTTGAAGGGAATTGATTTCTAGTCCTTCATTTTAATATGCGTAGAACAAAAGAATCTCAAAAATCTATTGAAATTTAAGTGGGTGAATTTGCAGCCTCTTTCAAGACAGACTAGCATCTTTCTAAAGATGGCACAGAGCTACTCAAAATATCAGGTTAGAGCTGGATTTCAGACTTCCAGTGGCTGTAAAAAAGTAGAATTCCAAAATAGCACAGCTGTGTTTGTAGATGTCCCAAACATAGATGCAGTAGTACTGGCAGAAACTGATGTTTCCTGGGATCATCTCTTAACTGGCAGAGCTGTGCTTGTTTTATGAATGTGCTTTGGCCACTTAAGCTCTCCCTATAACAGGAATACTTTTAAGGTATATTATAGCAGTGTTAGGTATCTTGTGCCAAATATAATTAATGTATTTAGCATATTATACCAGTCCGGTGTTGCTGTAGAACTAGAGTATGTCTTAAAATAATGTTGATTATAAAAATACTGATCTATCTACCCACACAATGTTTTAGCCTTGTTGCTACCTTTCAGAAGATCACATCTGGTGTGCCAGCAGTATTCCTGGACAGTATGACAGGATATTTGCTTGCATGTATTGCCTAAATTTAACTGCAAAACACAAAACATCATATGTATTTATTTATAAATATGATTCTAAAAAATTCTTAAATGCCTAATATTACTGCTGTGTTATTGAATTTTTCAACTGATATGGAATAATAAAACTAATACTGCTATTTTAGAAAATTTTTATGCGAAAAAATAGAGCAACAAATAGCACTGCTCTGGGGACATCACAATATGGCTCTATAAGGAGCAGTGAATATCTAGATAAGCAGATAGAGTCTGGATAGGAATGACAGTAACATTATTGGCCTCAGTAGAAGTTTTGCTTGAAGAGGGTTATAAAACAGTTGAGGTAGAGATTCTTAATGCATTCCTTAAGCATTTAATACAAATCTGCACATCTGAGACAATTACTGTAAATCATTAGGGAGAAATTCTCTTTTTCACCAGAAGTTCAGTGAAATTGCTATGAAAAGAATATTACTATAGCAGAATCTAAATGACAGTGTGCTGAAAAGCAACTGTGCTTGTGGTCCTGCTCTATCACTGGGGAGTGCTTTTCAGGATGAGCAATGTGCTTGGTGCTCCAAAGCTCTATTAAAACTGGGTTCTGATAACTTTAAAACCAAAAGTGATTACAATTGCTTTTCAAACAGGACTTGGCTAAAAAGAAAAAGGCATAGTCTTGTTGCCCGGATACTTTCCATACAAAACTGCTTTTGTCATTATTCATCTTCTTCTGCTTATAGACATGAATAGGCAGGTGCTGTGCCAAAATTCAGGTCTACTCCTAAACTACTCCTAAACCACATAAAAGAGTTATTATATATTTCACACAGAAGCTGAGATTGTGCTCCATGAATTTTAAAACAAAGGGCCAGAATGCATCTTTCTTATAAAACCAAAATCAAACAAACCCTGAAGGCAGTGTTTACTGGGAAGCTGACTTTGAGCAATTCAGGGAAGGAGAGGACACTGGTAAGCCTTTCTGCCTTTCTGTCTCTGTGCTTATCCCAGGAAAAATAATGTCTGGACTTTATATCATTTTGTGGAACAGATTTTAAAATCTGTCTTTAGTAAACGGAGCTTTAAAGATCAGCAACCATATTGAAAAACAAAATACAGTAAATAAACACGGATTCTCATTTAAGCTGCAAAGCAAATTGAAAACAGTAATTTCCAGAAAAGGACCAGCCTGCTGGGTAGCAAACAGTTCTGAAAATATGGCTGTAAATCACAACACTGGAACTAAGAGCCTTTAACAATGTGGAATGGAGTCAGTTTAGATTGAAACACTAATCTCAGTGAAGCTAATGGTAGTTTTCATTCCTGATCCTTACTTAAGCGCTTAGGACTTTACTGAGCTCCCAAAATTGTTTATCTTTGTGACACCCGAGTGCTGTGAAGTCTGGTGCAAGCTCCATTAACCATTAGTGTCCAGTCCTACAAGCTGGACCTCGAGTCTGGAGAGCTCCTCTCACCATGTGTGAAGATGTGCACACTGGCATCTGTCATTTAAAGGCAGCAATGGTTTAAAAACTAAGTCTGGAGGGAAGGGGTGAAAGTAAGGACCCTAGAGCTGATAAAAGAAGTTTCAAAGGCAAAGAAGGACAAGTCCTTTTCTTCTTGCAGTATTATGGCTAGTGGCTAATTTTAAAGGCTAAAATATCTTTTTTTCATTTTTCTTTTTGGTTGTTTTTTTTTTTTTGTTTTGGTTTGGTTTGGTTTTTTTTTCTTCAGAGCATATAATGGCCCATATCCTCCAGACAATCTCCTCTGGAGACTCTAAATCTGGAAAATAAGGAAGTCAGACAATTTTAAGAGATGAAATCTAAACAGCTAAATCTTAATTGCTCTAAATGGTAGCTTGTGGAGTATCCAGGCTAGTGGAATGAATCTTCCTAATGCTTGAACAAAGCAGTAACATATGCTGACACTCCGTCTGGAAGAGGCAGGAATCATGGTCACATGCATCCAAAAAGGAGTCCAACTGTCCAAAGGCATCTCCATGGCTTACAGAGTCAGCAGATGTGTGGGAATGCAAAGGTTTAGTCCAAACCTCTGATTATTACCAAATATTGAATATATCTGTAATTCTGTGGCTATATGTGGTTCTTGGAGGCATTTAAAACTGACTTCCAGTGCATTGAAGAGAGTACATCTGGGCAGGGTGAGATGATCCAGCCTGGAATGCTTAAAAATATCACCATTGACATGCATGCCCCAGTTTCCACTATAGTCTGAGAGAAGAATGCAGACTGGGTAAATTTTCCAATAATCAAATGCAAATTACTTCCACTTAATCTTTTATTTTGAAGGAAGCTCACCAGTTCCCAAAACTGTCATGAATTTTTATAGGAGACCTTCTTCCTTTACAGCTCACCTTTGCTCTATGTTGTATTCCTCTGAGAAATCAAACAATGAATTTGGGATACTGTGATTATTTCTGAAGCAAAACACTGAATTCATTAATAAGGTTATCTGAAGGGTAATAAAGGAGTGCTGCAGCTTGGATGGAGAGAGCTATTGCTAACACAAAGAGCAAAAGAGCTGAAAGAATAAAAACTAGAGAACTGTCAGCACCACATCCCATAGATCTTGTTCAGATCTACTATTTATTGTAGCAATGCTTATTTTACCATTGTTACATAGTCTTCACAGCAGCTCTTGGGACTGATCAGTGGTTCCCAACCTCTACACAATCTGTTGCAAAAGTCAAGTGTTTCAGATTTTTGTCATCCTGAAACTTCTCTTCCTACTTTTCTTTATCCCACCTCAATGCTTTCCTTCTCATCTCAAGGAAGAGCATCCACAAAACCAGTGAAAACCCTTGAGGATGTGCAGGAGAGAGAGAGAGGTAATAATGACTGTACTTCTTTCCGAGATCTCCCTTCTCTTGCAATCAAATAAAATCATCATGAATGAAGCACATAAAGTCTCTATAATAGGGATGAACAGTTAAAATACAAAAAAGATTAAGCCACTTGCTTCATGTCATGAGCAAAGTCAGGCTTGAAATTACTTCATGGGTCCTTTACTTCATTTCTTTGGAGTGAAGGTTTCTTGTTTCCTACAGAATGGCTTGGCAATGCCTACCTGGAGTAATACATGCATGTAACAGTGTGGCACTTCCGGACAGAAGTTAATCCAATATCTAGTTTAGATCTACACTGGTTTCTGTGACTTGTGTGACCATGTCTTAGTGGAAACCTGTATTTTAGGTCTTCAGGGACTGGATTCTGAAATGCTGATGATCCTTTTAGGATGATAGTAGCCTTGTTCTGAAGGCTAGTAAGCATGTGGTTTTGTTCCTTGAGACAAAGTGATTAGGGTCTTTCAGGGACTTCTTTCCACATTTCTTGAACAATAAACATTGCTATTTGCTTAATACATATGTATAAAAGCTGTTTACTATTACAGGGTTCCCGAAAGAAGCATTAAACCAGGGCACTTCATTTCAGCACTGGAGTGAATTACTGAGTTTTAAAGTTTTATTTTTAAACATTGAAATGCTTTTCTCTAGTATCAAAGTGTGCTTTCAATATATCACTTGTGCACAAGGCCTGGAGCTGAAAGCAGCATTCTTATTTCCTAGGGTATGGAGAGGAGGCCAGTGCTCTAATGTTGTCACTTCACCTCACTGCCACTCCGTGCTTCACCTTCTTCTCCCTCTCTCCTCCCGCGAAACTCATCAGTCCTGCAGAAATTTAATTTACCATACTAATATGTACTTGATAGACAGCTGTGGGTCACTCTAGCTGGGTGTGAATATCTCAAAAAATAAAGGGCTTGCATTGGAGTGGACCATGGTGCTCTCAGCCCAGCACTGCCTGTGTCCATCTGCCTGCTCCATCTGCTTGTGGTGTGCTGAGATGGCAAATCACTGTTACCACTGCTGCTGTGGGAAGCTACAGCTATGCAGGTAATGAAACAGTAACTGCTCTTCCAGGGTACTGTGGAATGGAAAAGCTTTTGGGAGCTCGGTGAGTTACCAAATTAAACACAGTTTTTATTATCATGTAGGCATTAGTTGACATTCCAGTCAGATTTCTCTACTTGTAGTCTGAATGCTTTCAGTACCTTGGGATATCAACTTTCTGTTTCTTCAATGAAAGCAAATTTCCATCTTTCCATGTTTAATTAAGGCTCATAGGAATAGACTATTTGCACCGACAAACCTACTGATTGCCGAATTGAGATGACTTACTGCTACCTGGCATGAGAATTAGGTAGCTATCTTAATTTTATATTCAATTACAAACAAAGCAAAATGAGAAAAACATACAGTTTGGAAGATAAAGTAATCAACAGAAGGAAAATCAAACAGGAGGAGATTTTGCCATTTTACTAAATTACTTATGAGACATTCTCAGAAAATTGTGGTGTGAAATCCACGAGGTCAAGAAGATGTGAAGGTTGCCTGTCTGGTTGTATGAGTAGCACAGAACTGAACATACAGCTCTAAATAAAATCTCCCTGTAATCCAGAGAAAGACCAGAGTATACAAAAGTGTTAATCAATACTGCAGTTCACCTCAAAGTGAATATCAATTGGGGATTATTTCCATATTAACAAAAGAGAAATTAAGAATTCTTATGTCATTAATTGAAATAAAATTGAATATGAATCTTGTCGCAGCTTTCAGAAGAAGTATATTCAATTATGAAGTTATTTCTAGACGCTTCTAGAAGTCCTTTCATTTGGTAGGGTTTCCCAGGACTGCTGTTATCCCTACCAGGAAATTACACACCTCTAAGCATTCTGATGACTCTTTGCAGCTTTCTTTGACAGACATCCTCTAGTTTGCTCCTCTCTGTCAAACCCGTCAGGCTAGGAGACGGATGAAACCCTGTTCCAAGATACATGAATTTTGACAATGGGATTCCTGTCCCTGGTGCTGATACCAGATACACAGAGACTGATCAAAAAGAACAGTCCTTGAATTCGCTCTTGTGTTTGCAGGCTCCAGCTTGCATTGCTAATGTCTGTGCTGGCTATACCTGTGCCCCTTTTCTAAATACCTTTTTGGTTCTGAAAAACTTTAATTGTGTTGGTGTTTGTTAACGTAGCAATAATTACAGTGCCTAATTTTATGTGGGAAAAAAATTATGGTGAGAAGATTGTAGCTTAAAACATTTAACTGAAATGATGGAGTTGTTTAAAAATGGATCAACTAAAATAAGAAATAGTGTTGTGAAAACTTCACAAGACATCAGAGGTATACAGAGTAAATTTAGGGGTGTACTTCCTCCTAGCATGGATCTGTTTTTACCAGAATAAACTCTGGCCAGCTGCTTTTCATCCAGCTGCTAAATGCTGGTATCTGGAAGGTGATGCTCCTTGGATGTGGCCCTGGTGAAATGCAGATGTCCTTAGCTTCCTTCTGAGCCTTTCTCTCCACACACACCCCTTAGCCCCAGCAGGAAAGGATGGAGTTGTGAAATCACTGCTTCCCATCTACCTTCTTCTTCCCACTTAGCCTCTTTTCCCACTCACCCTCTCACCCACACCTTGGCATGTCAGCTGCTGTCCCCTGTGCTCAATTAACAATCCTAATTTCATTCAGGGGGAAAACACATCTCCTTTCCTCAGGGTCCAATTTCTACATTTCAGTACAAAGCACCTTCAGCACATTGAGTCTTTTATTACTGTGGGTTGGTACACTCAGTGCAAACATTATATACACGCATTAAGCTTCCTAATTAGGACAAGTGATTTAGGTGGCAATCACCTCTGAGCTCACAGTTGCTTAGTGATGACCAAATCCCACAGTTTTCTTGGGGGAATACAGTCATAGTATATTTAGAGCCACAGAAAGGTACAGCTCAGCATCAGCTTCACAGTAATGATATTGCACAATTGCTATCATCTCAACTCATACCTTAATACTCTATTTATTACTCTTAGAAGTCAAGCTTCCTGATATTTTATATTTAAATGTTTTAGACATTTATTTATTTTTAAATATCATTTCCATACATGACATTTGGTTAGTTGATTGTGTTTTTTTAAAACAAAGTAATACATCGGATAATACACCTGGACTGAGAAAGGTACATTTTTTGAGTTCTACTGTATTGTGATTCTTAAAAGCCCATCAAGAAAACTGTGGTTAAAGTCTAGAACATGATGTTGAAAACTGTAGTTTATAATAGTAACAATCCTATTTAATTGTAAAGGTGCTATATTAGTTCCAACTTGAAGAAGCAATTATTTATCTGTTGATTAGTTCTTGCTGCAATTAAATACAGTATATGACAAGGGAAACCCAACAAATTAGTGGCCTTGGGTTAGAATTGCTTACTCAGTGCCACAAATTACCCCCTATGGTATATTAGTCTATCCACTCATTTATTTTTAAGATTCTTTTCCCCAGGAGCTTTTCTGAATAGCAGGAAAATGGTGTTTAATGGACCTGAGGTTATTTTCACAGAGACATAAATTCTGGGGTTATTCTAATGTACAGCCAAGGATTGTAGGAATTAGGATGTTTCTGCTTCCTGTGTCTACTACCCTGGGGTATCTTTGAAACATGAAAAATCATGAGAAAAAGCACATGCTCTGAAACTGCCTGAAAGGAAACCATATTTTTATTCTCAGAAAATTTAGTTTCTCATACAGAAAATCACCAGTACGTCCACAGCAATAAAACTGAGTTTAAAAATACTGCTAACAAAAGGTAAATGCTGGTCTTTGTACCCAGCAGCTTCTTTTAAAGTGATGCACCTCTTCGTTACTTGTCTGTAAGAATAATGACATTTTGCCAGAGAAATGAAATCTGTTTCCAAAGAATGAATTGAACACATTCAGTATAAAAATTACATTAACTTGTAGCCAGATTATAAAAGATACAAGATTCAAAATTATTAATTTGGCACACAAGCTTCTAATAATTCCACTGAAGTAGACTATCTGTGGGAAATTAGCTCTTGAGCTGTATCCAGCAGGCAATTGTCAGTGGGAGAGAAAAAAACCTCTTTTCTGGCTCTCCAAGGCTGAAATTTTTTTCTGTACAGGCACAGTAAATAGATTTTGCTAGAAATAAAGAGACTGCCAAATCAACCTATCTGAATAAAAAGTATGTTGTGCTTTACACATGGGAAAAGTGCTCCAGAACAGTTAATCCCTATGAAAACATTATCCCTGGATTATCACCAGTAGTACTTGCCTCCAGGCAGTTTTCAGTTATTTGTTTCCATTTTCTATACGTGTTCCCAGTGTTTTTATTTCCACGTGACTGTTCATCTCAATCATTTTCTTTGCTCTCATCTATTCTGGGCTTGTGCGTGTGCATCTTACGTGTTTCCAGAGTACTTTGGGCTGCATTTACATTTCCAGATTCATAGAAATATTGTTCTACAGATAATGCAGTACGTAGCCCTGAAAGGACCACTGATTTCTGTGGAGTGGCCCCTGTCACTGCACAGTATATCAGTGGACTAGAATAGTTTGTACATTTTCTCCTTTCCTCTTGTGTAGTCATGATATAAAATTCTGTGGCAGTCCTGTCCGTGGGTGGTGTGAGGGAATTCATGGAGCTCACTGGCTGAAGAAGCCTCACACGAGCTTTATTGCCAGCACTTTGCTGTGATGGCTGGGTCAAGGGACAGTTGAAGTCGTGTTGCTATGCAGACAGGATGTCTTGGAGCCAAAAGAAAAACAAATGGAGAAAGAAACTTTACAAGAAATGCAGTCCCTGGTTGCTGTGTAGATCGCTTACTGTGTAAGCAAAGGGAGTGGTACAGTGCATGTCACACATATGGTGAAGTAGAAGTATTACGGTGGAGGGCAAGAGTTTGACCAAAGTGAGGATAGTTCTCTTAATATAATCCATGATGGATTAAAAATGTGCTTTTTTAAATTGCCAGAAGTAATTTATTGCATTAAAGGCTAATTCTTGCTTTTTTTGCTATCTTAAATTCACAAAATGCAATGTAATGAGAAAATAAATGTTTTCCTCCTCAAGGAACAGAGTGTCCTCCTTCTTTCTGGAGTGCACCAGAAGATGCAGCCTTGTCATCTCCAAACTCCTGTGCCATCCTGGCTCTCAGACATGTAAAATTTTCAGATACATCCCTGTTTTCTTAACCATAATGTGCTTTTCTTCTCAGCTAGTTCATATCCTTCTTCCCTAGGGCATGGGCTAGATGAGTGGTGAAGCCTGATGGGATTTCTGTTCCTCTTACCTTTTCTTCTCCAGCTTTTGAATTTCTGCCAACTCAGCTGTGTGACTTCAGCATAATGAGAAGCTTGCTGTTAGTTGTGCTCATTCAGCCTACAACTGGGGCTTGGTCATTTTATTTTGATTAGTCTCTCTTCCTGCTTCAAGACAAGGGCAGTCCAATATCAGAAAGCCAGCCCAATCCTTTATGCAAAAGAGAACTTTACAGATGGAAACTTTTCTAAAATATAAGTCTACAAGCTCTGGCAAGATTCTGCATAGCAAAGCAAAATGAATGAGCATAATAGTGTTTGTTATTCATTGTTAATGGCACTGAGAAACACTCAAGAAAAGGAACTATCTAGATTCCATTACATGAACTAAAAGAAGATGCCTCAGAAATATTTTTGAAATGCCTTCCTTTTAATCTTTAAACACATAAATTTCTAATTTATAAAGCCAGAGGTTGGGGTGTCATTCTTGGTAATTTTTAAGTTTTTGTACCTTTTTAGCAGTAATGCAAGTTATATACTTGGTGGTATCAAACAGTACAGGCCTGAGAAATGAAAGTAAGTTTAAAAGAGAAGATATTGAAGTTGAGTAAGTGTAAACTTGCTGTAGACTTTGGAAAATTTAAAATTACATTTCTTTTTATAAACCTACATTTCTTTTTATAAAAATTAAGACAGATGATGAAGATTATGTTGGCAGGGGGACATTATCTAAACAAGCCATTCCATATTTAAGGTTATACATCGATAATAAAACACATGGTTGTGAGAAGACCTGCACTGCAGCCTTTAGATAAGGTTGTAAATAAACAGATTGAATAGCCAGTGGCCATGTTCAAATCCATGGGAGATCTGAAACCTTCTGAGGGACTAAGGTTTGGCTTGCATTTTACCAGTTTCTTATTTTATAACCTATGAAACACTGCAAAAGAATGACAGATGGCCTTGTGGCTATATTTTTTTTTTTGTGATGAAAATATTGTCACCTCTTTTTGTCTCTTGTATGAAAATTCCTTCTCTCTTGGTAACTCCCACAAGCAAATAAGCCATTACCAAGCTGTTCCTGATAGAAACATAATATCTGGAAGCACAGAGAAGATAGTGGATTGGACACTCCTGGGAACTCCCATTCAAGCCATTGTGGGTTTTTTCAGTTCATTGGCCAAACAAATCAGATTACCACATCTGTTTAGCCAGATGGTCTTTCTAGTGTCATGAGGAAAGTGCAGTCAAAATACTATCTATAACTAGCACAAGGATTGTATTGGCAACTTGATGCAGAAAAGGAGTTACATTACAGGGAAATCCTATTTATGGCATTTGGTAGCAATTTCCTTGTCTAACAGGCAAATGAAACTGAGCATCACCTCCAGCCATGGGTTGAGTAGGTGGAAGCTATCATGCTGAGTAGAGCTATGGTTGGTTTCTAGATTGCAAGGTGGGAGCACTAATCTATCAATATTAGAATCATGGAATCATAGAATTGGTTGGGTTGAAGGAGTCTTAAAGATCATCCAGTTCCAACCTGCCTGCCATGGGCAGGATTGCCATTCACTAGATCAGGTTGCTCAAAGCCTCATCCAGCCTGGCCTTGAACACTTCCAGGGATGAGACATCCTCTGGAAAATCTCTGCCAGTGCTTCACCACCCTCACAGTAAAGAATTTCTTCCTAACATGTAATCCAAATCTGTCCCTTTTCAGTTTAAAACCATTGCTCATGTTCTGTCATTATCTGCCCACATAAAAAGTCCTTCTCCCTCCATCTTATAAGCCTCCTTAAGGTACTGAAAGGATGGTATAAGGTATCCCCAGCTCCTTCTCTTCTCCAGACTGAACAACCCCAATTCTCTCAGGCAGTCTCCACGGGAGAGGTGCACTCTGAGCACCTTGGTGACCTCCTCTGGACTTTCTTGTTACACATCATGTCCTTCCTGTGCTGTGGATCCCAGAGCTGATGCAGCTCTGCAGGTGGGGTCTCATGAGAGCAGAGCAGAGGGGCAGAATCCCCTCCCTCACCCGCTGCCCATGGGGCTTTGGGTGCAGCCCAGGACACGTTTGACTTTCTGGGCTGTGGGCTCATGTGCAGCTTTTCACACATGAGAACCCCTAAGTTCTCTGCAGGGCTCTCTCAGTGAGTTCTTCTCCCAATCTGTGTTCATATCTAGGACCTTAATGAACTTCATGAGGTTCTTTTGGGCCCACTTCTCAAGGTTGTCCAGGTCCTCCTGGATGGCATCCCATCCTTCTGTTGTGTCTTCTATTAATCCCAGCCTAACCTGCTTGATATATTATCAGATCTTTACTTGTTTGTTTATTTTTCCAGCACTTGCCAACAAAAGAGTATTGTGCATACTTTGGGTTCATTAGACTACTTCTCTTCTCTTCTGCTTGATCTTCTCTACAAATATTATTATTATTAGGCCTATCCTACATAATTAAAAAAGAAGAAGGAAATTATCTTTTCAACTAAGAAGAAATTACATGAGATACTTTTCCAAATTATCATTTGGTTGATTATGACCTTATAAGGAAGATTATTCCAGAGCATGAGCAAGCTGTGGTTGACTTCTGAGGACTGGCAGTGACTAGCTATTTGTGATGGAGACAATTGAACATGCAGATGTTGTATGACAGTTTTGTATAGCCAATAAAGTGGATTTTGTCCCTTTAAAATTCCAGTATTATAGGAGAAATGCAAGGGGCTTGGCTACTACTGGAGAGCAAAGGCACTTCCAGGGGGAAATTACCTCATTACAAGATAGATATATGAGAGACATGGCAGAAACCATTCTTGGAAGGAACCTATCTACCTGTGTGTAAAGGGTGCCAGTGAGCTGTTAGATGCTGAGAACTGGGAAGAGGAATCCAGACCTTGCTAAGAGGTGTTTGAGAGAAAAGCAATTTTGCACAGTAACAACAGTAATTAAAAATTAATCCCAATTGCAAAATATCAGATTTTATAGTGTTGTTTGGAATGTATATAAACATGATTTATATCAAGATTTCATAATATTTTCTTAGCAAATGGCAAAAATCACAGAGATAATATTATTTCACACATTCTTTATTTTTTGTTGTTGTTAAATTCAAGTATCCACTGTGGTAATTGTAAAGATTTTCTTCCCCTTTGGTGGAAACAAAATTAAATCCTTTGGACTCAGATGGACAAAGGGAAAACAGAAGCTGAGATATGTAGAAAAAAGTGTTCTTTTAGACATTTGTAAACTATTTATTTGATTAGCTTAGAGCATATTCATACCAAAAAAAAAGATTGTTTCTGACTTTTTATTAGTTTTGTGATAATTACAATAATTACTTTAAAAATCAAAACCCAGGAAATTCTAAATGAGACAATATAATTATAATATATAACCATAATAATGCTTCCTTCCATTCCTCACTTGGGTATTGTGAAGCTTAATTAGTTAATGTTTGTACAGCAGTAAAATGCAAAACACCGTAAAAGTATTAAGCATTTTTCCTGTTTCAGTTCTTGAGTATAACAAATTATCTTTCATAAGGTTTTTAAAGGGGATAATTTTAAAAAGTCTATGTAAACCAAACTGTATTTTATATCTGTCTTGCTGGGAGATGGAGTGGCATATCAGTGTTTAATTGCATCAGTATTTCACATGAGCCTGCTGACACTGTGACAATGGATTTGGCCTAGAAATATTTGTTGATTATCATATTTCTGGGCCATGCAACAAAATTAAAGTGTTCTCATGGGAGCCAGAGACACAGCTGATGAAAATGAATAGAAAATGAGTGTCACAAGCTGACAAACCATCATACTTAGAAGGGAGAAAAAAATCACGAATAAATAGCATTCCGTTGAAATAAATAAAACCTTTTGTCAAATATTTAGAAAAGGAAAATCTGTTATTTCTTCCTTTTCTTGTACAGAGTTCAGTGAAGAAAAACAATCCTGTGCCATGTATAAATATGCAAAGTATAAACAACAAATGGAGCTAGAACTCAGGGAATGTGGCGCTGTGGAGCAAAATATGAGGTTTTAAATTACCTTTAAGTCAAAGAAGTCCTGAACAAGATTGTGTATTAAAATAACTTTTTTACAAACTGTAAGAATTAGTCTGGGTTGGAGATGGAAATAGATATAAATAGATTTTCAGGAGATTATTTGCACCTTTGGTGGGTCTGTCAGTTAAAATCTAGAGTGTTCTCCAATAGATCCTTGATTATTTAGTCATCCTCATCTCGGCCATTGAGCTTCAGCACAGAGTCAAGGGTTGGGATTAATTTTGTCATCTGAAGGCTAGTTTGTTATTTAGGCTGCACCAGAGTCAACAGAAAGACAGAGGTAGTTCCATGGGATTATCCATTTTCTCTGCCTTATGCAGAGCCACCTTTGTTTCTTTAATAGTGGGTGGACCAAAGAGTTCTCAAAGGAATTAACCTGACCATAAACCTCTCTTTTTCAAAGAAATCAAATATGTTATGGAAGCACCATTCTTCTTTCAGTACAGAGGGATTCTCATGTTTCATAGCTGTCTTTTAGACTTAGACAACTTAGATGCAAATTAGATAAATTTTGTGAGGAGTATGGGCTCACCCCTCCACACGTTACATGCCAGCAGTGCAGAAAATACTGGAGGGTAGAAAGGAGCTGTTCTCCTTTCTGGGGAGAACTGGGGTCGTTCTCAAATTCATTTGTTTCAGTTTGGAGATCATTTTAGGTTCCTTTCTGCTGCTGGTACCATAGAATTAAGAAGCTTAAGTTGTAATCTGCATGTTTCTGTGAGCACATGGATCTGTCAAATGCAGATTAAAACAGGTATTTTTTTAAGCAAAGATGGAATGCTAAGCAGTTGGCTTTGGATACTCACTGATGCTTGGATCAATGCTTTTTAAAATAGGAGTCAATGGAAACAGATTTAGAAAATAAGAAATCCCAGTTCTGTAAAGGCAATGAAAGTTTTGCAGTTGACTTTTGTGAATCCATTATTTCACACATTAAATGAAATAGAGAATGGCCTATTTTACTGGTAATCATATGATGGTTAAAATACTGGAATAATCAATATGTAAAAGCAATCATAATTAAATATTGACTCTTGTTTTTTTAGCCTCAGTCTCTATGTGTCAGGCCAGTTGGATTTGTGTTCAAAACTGTATTTTGCTGGAAAGAATTTTTCTAATCTAATTATGCCACTTACTCCACTCCCAGACGATTTATAAACATCCTCTCTTAGCAGGCAAAGACTTTCCACTTTTGTAACCACAAGAATTTCCATTATTGCATTTACATGTGCCTCAGCTGCTACCAAGCAACAGGGCTGTTACCTGCCAAAGCTTGGAGTTAAATCACAGATCTGTAAAGAAGATGGATAGAAACACCGATGTATAATATACTTAAAATAACAAGTGAGGAATGTGTTTTTGGAAATATGTAGAAATGTGGATATATAAGAATAATACAATTAAATTCTAGAAGTGTGAGAATAAGGGTGATATAATGTGCTAGAGAAAGTTAAGAAAATAAATCAATTTTTTATATTTTGGTGATTTGTTCTTGAAAACACACTGTGGTCAGATTTTGCTTTAAGTTATATATGTTAAGTTACTTACATATATTGTTAAAAATACATGCACTCTTTGATAATGGAGAGTAAGAAATAGGAAGAACATCACCAAGAAAATTTAATTTAATTTAATGCATATAGTCTTTCTAAACCATAGAATCATAGATCTGTCTGGGTTGGAAGTGATCTTAAAGATCATATAGTTCCAACCAAATTTGATTCATAGTATTTTGCATAGTGATTTTGCTGCGTCTTTTAGAGACAAATGCATTTAACTTTGGATAAGAAATGAGTCAGTCTCAAGTGCTTTTCAAAGGCCTGATTGGCTTTCTTTTCCATCAGTGTTTTTGGTGCCAGCTTTGGCTCAGTTGGATGGGATTGTTTCTAAGAAATGGTTTAGATATTTGAAATGCTGTTGCAGTTAATGGCATTAGCATTTAAATCTAAAGGTGCATGATCATCATTGTACCAACACAAGGCATAAAGATGGTCTTTACCCTGCAAATGGTCTGCCTTGGAGGAGGAGGCGGTGGTGGAGGGGAATGGACCACGAGAATAAATGTGAAGAGTGAAACAACACCAAGAGCCCCAGAAGTCACAACCCAAATGCCAGCTGCCTAATTGTCAAGCCCTGCGTAGCACCAGACAGACGTTTTGGAAGGAGACATTTTGAAAAAGGGAAAGGGGAAGAACACGTAATGCTGCTTGCTGGGAAACTGTAATTGGTAACATCCACTGCTGGAAGGGAAGACCCAGTCTGCATTTGTGCTTTGGTACAGGGAAGAAAGAGGTACCATGAAGGCTGCAGTTCAACTGACAGGACAGCAAAATGAATTCTGCAGCATGTTGCCATGGTGTTAACAGTGGGAAGACAAATTTTGTAGGATAGAGAAAGCTTTCAATGAGTGAATTTGAACTGTTTGGACAGTGAAAGGTACAGATTTTCATTATGTTCAACAGAACCATCGGTTCTTTATTCTCCTCTAAAATTTTTTCATTTGTTTCCCTAGTTTTGAAGGCATTTTATAACTCCTGAAGGCATTCCCTCCTCCTGAATAACACTATATGCCAAGTAACATATTTAACATGTCTTTAGTAAAGCATTTAATGGAAGTTTCCTACAAAATGGTTACACTTTCCTGCACTTCAAGATAGAGTTTGATGAGAATATATCATAAAATGTCATTTTCGCTGGGCATTTTCTGCAATAAATTCCTTATTCTTTGGTTCTCTTGGTTGTCTTGAAACCAGCGTATATAAATGCAATCCCTTAGCATGTAGGAGACAAAGCATTTTCACATTGCTTGTGCTTTGGTACACACTCCAAAACTAACAAAACTCTTGAAATGAGGCAACAAAACTGTTGTGACATTTGGGGCAAAGTATTTAGACTGTTAGAAACATTGAAGTAAAATTTGATGCAGAAATAAAAAAGGCACATATTTATAGCTATGCGCAATAAGAATATAACTGGATTTTTAGTGTAATTTAAAAATATTATTAATTTATCTTTTTGTAATAAAACCACGCTGAATTTTTAGAAAAAAAAATGGCAAATGACATGTAAAAAATGACATACAAAAATTCAGATTATATCAATGGTTCAGTCTGACTGAACAAAATTTTTTCTTCAGCACTCATGAAATTATATTTCCCTTGTCAGCTAGATTGAAGTCTGAAATGTATCCATTGTGTTCATGTATTTACAGTGTGCTGGGAAATAGTCAACATTGCGTAGTTTTTCCTTACCTCTTAGAGATGTCTGATGGGGTAAGTGGACATCTGTGTACAGATAATCTAGTTGATACCATTTCCTTGACTTTCCAAAGAATATAGCAAAGACCTTCACCAGATGGAAATTAGTGTCTCCTAGATATTTTATAGAAAGGTTTTAAAGAGACAAGAATTCTCCCCAGAATCACCAATAACTAGGTGATTCTACTGAGAGGAACTTTGAGAAATAAGTACACCTCAGATAACTCCAGACTTTCAACTGCTCACTTTAACTTCCATATGGGGTCTTTAACTGGATTTTTTTAATTTCTTTGCCTCGCAATACCTTATTATCTTTGTTTCTTACTATATTATGTTAGTGCTGTTTAGAAGGGCAGTGTATGCTTAACTTTTTTTTCCTAAGGATTTGTTTAAAGCTCTAAGGAGAAGCAATGGCTATCTCATTTAAAAATCTTCCTGCTGTTCTCAGAGCAGTAACTGCTGTCTCACAGACTATGGCTACCTTTTTCTTTTCTCATGCGTATTATGATTCATAAAGGAGGATCCTATTACTTCTTGAATGGCAGCACCTGAAGGTGCCAACCTGAAGTGCTTGGAATAAAGAGATTGTGTCATCAGCACTAGTGGAGAAAAAACAAGGGAAGAAAAATAAACCTCTAAATATTTTGATTAGTCCTCATGCTAGCCCTTCCTAAGAATGTTTTCACCTGCACTCACATGTTTTAACTTAACTGAAAGAATTTGAATTAATGTATCCAGGGGGAAGTTGAAATACAAGATGGAGCTGAGGATAAATAGAATCATGGGTCACAAATAAAAGACTTGTAAGCAAAGAGAACTCAAAAAAACCCAAAAATAAAACAAAAAAGCCAAAAGAGCCAAAAAAAGTCATGTAGATGTGGTGATTAGGGAGGTGTTTTAATCATGGCCTTGCAGAGTTAGATTAATAGTCAATAATTGGACATGATGATCTCAAGGGTTTCTCCCAGCCGAAGGGATTCTATGGTTCTATAAAAAACACATCTGGATGACATCAGTCAAGGCAACAACTAATCATTATTTCCAGTAGTACTGTTGTGAATGGAGGAGCTGTGTCCTTGGGTTAACTATCCAAGAGAACGGATCCGTTAATCCCCTGATTTTGGATGAGAGCAGAGTCTCTATTGCACCTGCTCTGACAGTGGGAAGTTGTATTTGCCAATGGCTGTGCTGGCAGCTGTGCTCACTGTGACTCCAACTGAGACTCCTCAGGGGACAGGGATTGTGTCACTCCTGAACCAGCAGCTTTTGAAGATGGGACCATAGGGCAGATCCAGAAAATGCAGGTACTCTTTATTTCTATCCTCTTCAAGCTGTCACCCAAAAGTGTCCTTGCAAATTGCTCTTCTGTGTTGAAGGAGTGAGGAGCAGTGCTGGGATGCTGGCAGTGCTGTTTCACCTACAGAGAAAATAGGAGCAACCAGCAGCTAAAACAGTCCACTGGTAAAATGGGAGCCATCTACAAACACAAGATGTCAGAGTCAGATGAACAGTTCTTGTAACAGACAGATTGGAGGAAAGACTCCAAAAGCTGAGATGGTTTCAACTGCCAAAATAATCTTTAATTCCTTTGGAGAACCAACCTTCACTAAATTAAGAAGAAATAAATGATGGTCTGGTCTTGTGAGGCAATTTTTTAACTCTTTAAGGATGTCTTATTCTCATTGGCTTAATCTTTAAAAGATATCTTTCTCTTGCATATAAGAGACTCTTTCTGGCAAGAAGGCTTACCGATGCCATTGAGCTCTCTGTCCACCACGTGCAGCCAAGAACATGTAGTTGTTACTTTCCCTTCTGCATTTAGTGAGGGCTCAACATGTGTGTGATCAATAAACTATGCAAGCAGTAGCTATTCTGCATGGCAAGCCTTATTTTTTACAAGTCAGAGTCCAGTTTATTACAGCATCTGTGCTTGGGTTTGATCTCTTTTTCTCTGTGTCAGCATGAGAGAAGATCATTCTTTGTCTGCCTTTGCCAAAAAAGAGGGACCCAGGATGGATGATTCAGTGGTAAGGTCTGGGAGTTAAGCGTCCCTCTGTTCTACTCAGACTTCAGAAGTGAAATTCAGGTGCTGACAGTCCGTCTCAAAGAAATGAAGCACTTCCACAGCAAGAGCTGTGGATTGCTCTAGTGGGCTAATTTGGGAAAAGGAGCATGAACAGCCTGTATAGGTGAAGGGCACTTTTGGGAAGAATTTGTTCAAATAGCATGTCCACAAGAGGTCCTGGGTGTACCAGCATAATAGAGACGTTAAAGAAACGAAAAATGTGCAATTTACCTAGCAGAACAGATTCAAGAGGAAATATATTTTTCACCTTTTTCTTCATACAAGGTGTGTTTCTAGGTTCCTGCTAATTGGGAGGGTGAGCTTAGTCACTTGAGCCAATATTTTCAGGGGAGAGCTAATTCTCTGATGAATAATTTCTAGGAGGGGGGATTTAAATTTGACAGTTCTCTCAGGAAGCATGGTATCCCATGACCTGGGCTGAAGAAGGCTGTGTCTGTCAGTTTTGATTCCCAGGATGGAGAGCCCTTCCTGTAGCAGGGCACCAAAGCAAAATCAAACCTTTCCGCAAAAGCAGCTTCTGTCTCCTCTAGAGCACATAAAGTAGTGCCTTAAAGTATTCTGGGGGCTGAGATGCAATTATACCACCACTGGAAAGGATTATTTCAATTTAGTTTTCTAAGCTCCCATTAAGGTCCCCTTGACAGCTGGTATTAATGTGGTTTTGTCAGACTCCCTCAATCTCTTCTCTGTTATGCTGAACAAAGGCAGCAGTGCTGGGCTGAGCTATGTCAGAGCTGCTGGCCAAGGTCACTGTTGGTTGGTCCTAGAGTTGGTCTGTCATATATGTCTGGGCAATATTTTCTGTCTCATTTCTTAAGAAAATAAGATGATGTGCTTGGCTGTGTGCATGCTTGCATCTGTCTTTCTGGCTTCCCCTAATGAGTTTTGAGTCTCTGTCCTGATTCATACAATTTAGGCTGAAGAATAAAGGTCTCAATGAAAAAAAATCTGCAAGTTTTATATAAAAAATATCCACATAATATTCTCAGAGAGGAAAGACACCACTGTGCACTGAAACATTCTGATGTATCAGATAATTCACTTGGGCACTCAGTTGTGAGATACAATGATGAGTTTCTCTGAGTCTGATGCTCAAGAGGTTATCTGTTAACAAATTTAATAGCTTGTTCAATATTGTACTTAATAATGGAGCTAAATTATTAATGATTTCAATAAAGTATTTGATATTAACCAATTAAGATTATGAAGCCTAGAGAAGCAATCAAGTACTCGTTTCTCCCTCATTCTTTTAATAATTTAAAACAAGATAAAATGTATTACATTATTTTTGTCTTATCATTATGATTTTGAATTTATTGCTTAAACCATAGTAGGTTATCATTAGTAGCCTTACATACGGATCTTGATAAACCTCCCCTTCTATTATAAGTTTGTAATTCAAGGCTTCAGGTAAGCCTGAAGACTATTTTCATGGCATTTTAGTTGTGATCTATCCTGTAATTCTGTAACTGTCCAGTCATGTGATACAGTGATTATGTGTGGAAGAGGACTCATTCAATAAAGGTAGTAGCTCTTTTAATATAACTGGTTTTGCTCAAATGCCTGCTTGATTTAGAAGCATTGTTAGATTGGCATTTATTTGGGATTCATGAACCTTATAGCTTGTATTAGAAAATAACTGCTTATAAAAGCAGTATAATAAATATAAATAAATATATTTCTAATAAGTAGATATAAATAATATTGACAGGTAATATCAATAATCACTAGAAACCATGAGCTCGCTAAATGACTTTTGTTGCGTGACAGCTGAGTTTAAAAGGTGCTTCACTACAACACCTCAGTTTTTTATTAGCAGAGAATAATCCTTATTTTTTGCACTGACAGACCAACTCTGTTATTCCCCATCTAAATTCAAGTGGTTGAAAGATTTTGATGAAGGGGACTGGGCTGTTTTCTGCATCACTTGTCCATTGCTGTCACATCACAAGTGTACTTCCCTCTTTATAAAACTACTCAAATGATCTTTTCTCAGGTTAGATCACTGAAATAATCTTCTTTGTTTCTAATCTGGGATGATAAGCTTTAAATGAGGTTTGGGGGGATAGGCCTTTCCATTTGCCTGCTGTTACCAGCTACTGGTGATTGTATTGGAATTAAAAGTCTCTAGAGTTAAGCTGTTAATGCCATAAATGATTGATTTGTTATCGCTCTTTGGAAATGAGTTTGTCATGGGAGGGAGCTGAAATCTCTCTGTTGTAGAGGGATAGGTTCTCCATTAAATAAATAAATAAATAAATAAATAAAAATTTTAAAAAGACCAAAAAAACAAAAAAAAAACAAAAAAAACCACCAAAAACCCCAAAAAACTCCAAAACAAAACAACAACAACAAAAAGAACAAACAAAAAAACCCCAAAACAATACAAAGAATCCAACCGAAAATAAAGCTTACAGATGAGGGAGAAATAATGCCAAGTCTTGGAGCAGGCAGCAGAGCAGCTCTCAGTGGGGAGTGACTGCCACTGATCCGAGTGGTGGCACAGGAGCAGAGGTCCCAGCTGCTCCCTGGGGGAAGCTTTTCCTCCCTCCCTGTTCCCTCAGTTGAGGGATTCTTCTGGTTGGCTATGCAGGATGGATTTTAATATCCCCGTTAACATCTAAAATGCCATGCTGCTGTTTTAGGTCAGGCTGGAGTGAAGATTTTTGAGGAAGATAACATGGAGAGGCTCTTACCTACACAACCTCCCTCTGCTCAGGGACTGCATGCTCTGGGGACAAGGTCTGCAGAGTGAGTTGTGTAATCCAGGGCCAAATCAGCAGCTCAAGTCAGAACCAGGCTGCCAATTGCAGCACCTTTCAAAATGAAGAGCTTTTAAAATGCAAAATGCAAGAAATTTATATACAGGAGACTCTAGATTAAAGTGTACTTGAAGAAGTAGTTCCACTTAATGCTGAAAAAGCCTTTGGGATACAATCCCATTTCATCCAACCTGTTTGCAAATTAATTATGCTAAGCAGGCTTTTTAATTACATTGCTTGAAGGAAGAGCAGCAGAACATGCAAATTCCATAAGAGAGAAAGCAAAAAGGTTTCCACTGCCAATTATGGAGCTAAATTGGACAAAGGCAGCTGTAGCATGATGAGGCAGAGTGTGATTATTTTAAATGAAGTCTTGAGAAACTCCTGATTACCTCATTTTTGTTTTTGTCAACGTCCAGTGTTATCTCACACTGGGCATGACATTTTCCAAAAGTTTTAAGACTTCCCATTATGCATCTTCTGACAGTGGAACAACAGCCTGTAGCAAGTTAAAGCACTTGGTTCTTGCTTGGGGTGGGATCCAGGATGGTGTTTGATTTACAGCACAGTGGAGGGCTGTACTGTGTACCCAAGTGTTTCCTGTGAGAAAGCCAACCAAAATGTGCCAGGTATCCCTTGTGTGGCATCCACCACCACCATCTAGTGGTGGTTGCCTTGCAGCCTGATGGATCTGTTTGGAGAGAACTGTGCAGAATTATCCTGGAAACCGGGAAAATCCTCACCTGGGGATATTCTACTTCAATACAGATCTGCATCGTTTATTGGTTTACTTAGTGAAAACATTCAAAGAAAAAAATAATTATGTTGGGAAGTCTGTCCCCATATAACAGCTACATGAATGATCAGTATGGAATGCAAAATGTGATATGAGAGAGCACTGGTTTTTATAAGATACTTCTGACTGCAAAATACTTGCAAATGTGACTCTTGAATGTCATGTACACTGTTCCAAAAGCAAGTGTAGGAGTTTTAAAAGAAAATACTTTTTAAAAAATCCAAACAAAACCCATGACTGCCTTTTTGGCATGTTTTATATTCTGAGCATTTTAAACAACGCTGGTAGTTATGAAGGCGTATTTAAACCCATAATTTTTAACTCTATACTATTCTTTTTAGTCACATATTTGATTTGTCATTTTCACAAACAACCTTTGGACAATCTGACTATTACACATTAAAGTACTGTGCTTTATATAATAGCATCAAGAGCACACTGATCAAGCCAGAACCCAAAATATCCTTGCAAAATGTCCATTAAATGCTTCAAGAGTCACTGCAGGTTACAAAAGATGGTGTTCAACTTACTTAACTTTATCATGTTGGAGTCCAAACCAGGTACACATTGGGCACGTCCAGCAAGCACCACCTGAGAGCAGAATTCATCCTACCTATTCCAAACATCCTCCTAGTTTAACAAGAACAATCTCCTGTTGGGGGTGACTGCTTCTCTTCAGTCCCTGTTTGAGGGAAGTTTGATAACTAGCTGAGGTGCAATACCTGGGTTTGGAACAGATAAAGTGAGAAAAATTGTGTCCAAAATACAAGGACACAGTTATTAGAGAAAAAGAAAAAAAAAAAAAATCACCATTTGCTCTTATGAATCAAAGTTGAATTTTTAAACCTGGTCTTTGTTTTAAAAAAACCAAACCTAAACTAAATAATATTTTTGTTTTTTGTTAAACCTAGAAATCAGAGCTTTCTGTTCTGATATGTAATTGAGAGGATTTATCTTGCAAGCTGTAAAATAATCTCTCATTTGCTGATGTGAATGTCAGTTATTTCTCATGGGCTTTGGAAACCTAGACCTTTCTCTTATTGTAAAGAAAAGGCTTTGAAAAGGTAATAATAAGGAATTCTGTTTACTCATCATTTGTGGGTGGACCCTTTATTCCAATTCCAGCTTTAACCTCTCCCCCCTCTGTACTTCTCAGCTGGCAGGTGCTGTGACTCTGGAGAGGGAGCCTGGGCTGAGGGGTGGGTCAGTGGCATGTGGCTGTTTCTGCAGCCCCTGGTGTCCTCTGTGACCCCCTGAGAGACAGAGTGGGACCAGCAGTACCCATCCAAAATCCTTACTGGACCAAGGTGTGAAAACAAGCTCCATATGGGGAAAGACCCATGCTAAGGTCATCTTCTGCTGCAATCCCCTAGGCTTGTTCAGAGCACTTTTTCCCTTCTCAGTCTCTTTTTTTGTGGCCTTGGTCTGCTGTCTGCCTTCCTTCCCTGGCTCTGTGTGTCTGCCCTCACATCTGCTGCTCCTGGCTTTGTGCTGCTCTTGCTGGAGGAGCAGGGAGCAGCCCTGGGCCAGTGTGGACTGGTATTGTGCTGGCACTTCGGTGGAACCACCAGCTGGGGAGCTGGCCCTTGCTCTGAGTTCAAGGAAGCAGAGTTACCACAGCTCTCTTTGAACCATTTTTTGCTCTCTTTATCCTCTGTTCACCCACAAAGATTTATTACCCTTGAGATATATCAGGTTGACACTAACAGGAAATGAAGCTTTTTGGTAAGGGGGTAGAGATCCGCTGTCAATGCCCATCCAGTCCTTGACCTTCCTGCTTAGACTTTTTACAGCCTTGCCATTCAGTTGATATATCTTGCAGATACCACTGGCCATTAAACAAAGACCACCATCTCATTCTATGTGGCTGCCAGACAGCTGTCCGATATTAATGACTGGAGTTTGCTATGAGCAGAGCTGGATTAAAACGGGTGACCTACATGTGAAAGACTTTGTATCTCATTTCCTCAAGCTATTCACCCCTAGACTTCTTTGAAATGTAATGCTGTTTCCTGGCTCGCTCTTATTAATCATGTTTACTGGTGTCTGCCTGCTTTAGTCAATGAAATGTCTGGGATTGACATTTCATGGTCCTCTTTCTTGGATCACACACAATTTCTACCCATCCTAATTTTTATTCACTCTGGTTGACCTTAAGAGATCTAGAAACTGGATAATAAACTAGGAGTAAGAAGATCAAAGCTTTCTACATCTAGGTCACTACTAATAATCCAGTGGTGGTCATTAGAGCATATGCTTAGCAGCCGATGTAAATTTTTTCAATCCCCTTCCTGGTGGTCACAAAATAAAACGTGCCTTTTTTTGATTGGCACTTTTGGTGACTTCAGAGGGTGTTAGGCTTATTAAGAACAAATCTGTGAGCAAGGCATCTATTGAGGATTTTACCCTGGTTTAGTAAGCTGCTTGATGACTGTTATCATGTAAGATGGGAAGCAAGTGAAGAATCCAGTGTTGAAAAATTAAGATGCTCCAGGCTGTCAGCACAGTTTAGACCTGCCTTGCCATGTGCTTCCATTCTGGGGGAAGATTGCTGGTGTGGGGGTCCTACCGAAAGCCTGCAGCTGCATGTTTCCAGAGAACACTGAAGAAATAAAGATTCTAGGCAGAGATCCAAAGCAGGGATGTTGCCAGGGTTCAGCCTGTGTTTCAATCTGCTAGCACACGAATTTTCCAGACAGACTGGTTCAACAATTGAGATGGTCCCACCCCAGCTCCTGGACAAAGCGAGTGAGACACATGACACACACACATGTAAGAGGCAGCTCTCTGTGTGCATAGCTGCTGCCAGACACCAAATGCTGTGAAGGAACAGAGAAATGCTCTGAATTTTGTCTTGCGTGCTTTTGGAAGGAGAATGATGTTATTAGCAGTGAGATTGTCTCCTGAAATGGAAATACATAATTCAGTTTGTGGTTCAGTTAGTTCTATTAAAACTTCGTCTTTATTTCTGCTGTCAAAATATATTTAGAAAAAAACCTTCAAGTTGAAGGCAGGAAAGATTAAATTGCTTTTATCTTTTCAAGTTACACTGAAAATAGATGATGGTGGAAGGGGGTTTTGAAGGTACAGCAGTGCTGTAGCCTCCTTGCATCTGCTCTCCAGGCAGGGAAGGACATGCCCACAGGACTTTGAGGCAAGCTAAGGAACATGGGGGGACCTTCCTTCCAGTGTCATGAATGTTTCCAGTGAAAATATTTCCAATTTACAGGGCCCCAGAGCTCTGCCAATTCCCTGAAGCTTCTTGGGATGCTGCCTAGCTTTTAGCAGCCCAGAAGTGTTGAGCAGCATCAGGGGCTGAGATGGTATGAAACTGGCCCCCACTGTGGGAGCTCCTGGAAGATCCTTTACACTTCATACTCTCCCTCACCTCGGGACAATCTTTAAGTAAAGCTGAAAACCTGGCATTATACAGTGCAATGGAAAGCAATGAATGGCACAGTATTCAAATGTAAATGACTAAGTAAGTGGTTGGGACTTGTTCAGAAACATAACAGAGACATAAAAGCCTCATCTTGGCTCATCAGTTGGCCTTGGCATTTGTTTCTAATGCCTAAAACCAAAAACCACCCTTTCCATGGACAATTTGGAAGAAGATCAGATTCATGATCCAAAGTATTTGGAAACCAAGATCTCACCTGCTTTACATGGAAACTGTAATTCCTGGGCTTTTCAGAGCAGCCAGAAATTTGCTTGCCCTCTCAGTAGTGTGCTATTTGCTTTCATGACTTGAGAGCTGTAGAAGATTCAGATGTGATCATTCTTTCCAATATCTAAATTCAAAAAATGCTGTTTCTCATAGTTGTGTTTGGACTTCACAGTAATCTTCCTAGGGAGAGCTATGTGCTTCCACACCACGCAGTGTGAATAACAAGTGGCTCCTCCCAATGTCTGTATGTTGTATAACTGATTTGCATGGAAACAATGAGCCCTGCACCTTCTGGCATCAGTCCTGGGCGTATTGTTCATGTGCTGTTTGACTGCAGTGCATGGGCAGCCACCCTGGTGCTCCTGGTACATGTTACACAGACTGTGCCTCACTGGAAGCTCAGTCTGCAAATGCAGGATGATCCTTTATCTGAGAATTTGACTTTTCCTAAAGCCTACTTTAAAAAATTCCATGCTGTTTTCACCTGATAGTCCCAAGCAGATGGACCTAAAAAGCAATAAAGTGATAGGTCAAGTATAAAAGCTGGTATATGGCTTATTTATGTGTGTGTGACCCATGAGCTCATTTGTTTTGTTGCTTGGTTTTGCAGGTTCTGGTGTCCACCCATGTGTATAAATTGTGGGATTAGACTGATGCCAGCAAAGCACTTTGGGATCACTCAGAGTTCTGTAGGTGTGAAAACAGCTCTTTTTAAAATTGAAACCCCGTTATTAAGTACACATCTTACAAATTGGTATAGCTGGCTACATCTACAGATTGTTGTCTCTCCTGAGACAATGGTAATCCTGATATCTGTCAGGGGAAAAGCACAAACTGGTTTGCTGTGACTAGAAAATGTACATTGCTCTCTTGTGAAAACACAGCTCTGCTGTAGCAAGAGAAACAGCCAAGGATACATTTCAGTTGAAAAGTCAACATATTCTGCCTCTCTATAATTATAGCTCGGGTTATTGCTTTTGACTGACATCTCAGTGTGCTCACAGGACAATGCAACCAGGTCTTTTCTATTTATGTACACAGGGTAGGAAAGAAAACCAGCTTTTTTTCCCCCATGTCTCTGCAGCCATCGTGGATTTTAGTCACTTCATGAGCATTCTAAACTGTGCTGTCATTATATTGCTGTAACAGCTTCACTTTTATTTCAGCTTTATCACAGGTCTCAAACACATGATGCTGTGGCTTCATGTGCATCACATCAAGCTTCAGCACCACACTATCCCTTTCTCCCTGTAATTTCAGATCAACACTTGAAATAGGAAGTTGTAGATTGCAGATATTTATGTGTGTTACCAACCATGCAACAGGACTGTCTTTTCCAATGGTAAATCTGGAAGGGCTCTAGGTACATCATCAGTTTAAGACAGAATGAGGATATAGCACTTTATATTTCAGCTGAGAATTAAAATCTTACTCTTCACTGAGATATTCATGTATTCAGCCTGTGGTCATGCAATCCTTCCTAACCCCAGGAAATCACAAAGTTATCACTTGGAATGGGATTTGGGTCATGCCTGCTGTTGGGCTTTCTGACCCACCTTGGGATTTATCACCCCACTAAGAGGAAGCATCTCTGTCCATTGAGCAATGAACATTGAACTGGTGTTTGCTGGGCTAAATGGGACAAACAGTTTAAACTCATCAGCTCACAAAAACATTGTTTTTGTGAACAGTGCTACCATAAGGAAAGACTGTATATTCCCAGATGAGCTGTGTAGGTCCTGTGGCACCAGCTGGATATCAGGACTTTTCCACAGTTAAGAGGGTGTCAGAAATGTTCTGAATGAGAGAAGCCAGAGATAAACATTTTTTTCAGGTAGAGCTGTAAAAAGTATTGATGCTGACAGCAGGTAGATGTGATTAAATTTGAGATCTTCTCTCTCTACCAGCAGGGCTTTATTTAGATTGAATTTAGACAATTTTCTTCATGAATAATCCAAACAGCTGTGAAAAATCTACCTTTTTCGGTGCTTGCTTTGAGTATATGCTCACTGTTTCCCAAATTATGAGAGCCAAAACCTTGATAGAAGGAGTCTCCAGCTGGCAGACTTTTGCGAAAATATCATTCAGCTCTGGGAGCTTCCAAAGAGCTGGCATTCTGCTGACATTCTAACAGGAGAGACTGAGCTATTGGAAGTGCAGGCTCTTGCCAACACTTGTGTAAGAAAGGAAGAGCAGAGCTACTTCAGAAAGCAGTCTCTGATTGACATTCATCATTTCAGAAAATTTTCTCTCCTTGTTGTGTACTTGAACAACCCAGAGTACTGCTCCAAACTGCTAGTGGTGTCTTCTTGGGTGAGAGCTTAAAATGTTGAATTTGAGTGTACTGGAGCTGTGATTTATGATTTTGCCTTCTTTCTCATGCAATGTCTGTTCCCAGGGTCACAGCAGATGATGCTGCTAAAATCTGTCCTGGCAGCTGGACTAGGTATCCTCTGGGCTCCATCCCAGGTGCAGCAAGAAATGCCAGTGTTGTGATTTCTGCTTGGACCCTGGACCTCAGCCTGGCACATAAGTTTGTCTCTATTTTGACAGTGCTAAAAAGGATTGGCACCCTTTAACTTAGTAGGCTATTGTTTCTCTTTAGACATGTCCTGCCTGTATTTCATGTTTCTTCTCTCCTATTTTTTAACAGGGACTAGACACAATTCTCATGTGTTTCTTGCTCAGTCAGTATTTGTTACTTCCTCAGAGACTGGCTGGTTTGTAGAAGGTCATTTTGTGGGCATATTTCACCCTTAGGTGTTTGGATGTCACTGAGTAAAGATGCAAAGAATTTTGAGATTTCTTTACAAGGAAATCTGGTTGTAACCTTAGTTATGAAAATGTTGCCACTTCTTCACAAAGATCTCATGCTATAAGAAGGGGGAGGTTGCCCTATTTTTGTAAGAACATGAACTCTAAAGCATTTGAAATGCCAGCCCTGTCATATATTTTTAAATAAGATGTCACATGGTGTCTGTGAAACTCATTGCAATCTAGAGACAGCTGCCATAAGAGAGTGGTTGTTCACTGAATGCCTCTTACAAATGGGTGATTAAATGTTTAGAGTCTTTGACCTCCTAAATCCTTTGATCATCAAGAAGACTCTAAGATAGGAGTGTGTTGAGAAAATGCAATAGAGGAAGAAATTTAGAAAATCCCCCATGCTGGAGAAAAGCTCCCATGCCGGTACCTCTGTGGTAATGGGAAACAATTGAGAGAATGCTTTCTTGTTTAATTCTCATCTTCTTGTGACTTTGGTTTTGATATTTTTCATTTGAGAATTTAATACCATACTTGAATTAACGCATTTTATTTTTTATACTTAATTACATGTGGTATGAAATGTGAGTCCATCAACTAAGTGTAAAATATATGTTGTTACTGTGCCTCTAGAAACAACTTATCTCTAGAGAGCATTATACGCAGTCAGCTCATAGAGGAGATATGAAAGAACTTGTGGCTGTCAGGACCTGGGCTGTAGGCCCCACTGTAAACTTTAAAAGGATGCTTTGGGAAATGACTTCACCAAGAACAGTGTTCCTAGGAGGCTCCCTCTTGGCAAGCATAAAGCAGAATCCTTTTGGAAAGCAGTTGGTAGCATAATACGTTGGCCATGATTGCACAGTTTATTGTTCAACTGTTAATGTCTTGTACAGCTTTCTAATCATCATCATTGACTCTGGGGTACGAGAGTTTTGAGAATGAATGAGTGTGCTGCTCTCACAAAATAAGAGAGTGAACTTCTCCAAAGGCACATATGACTAATTAAACCTCCTTTGAGTTCTCACCTCAATACCAAACTCTTTTTTTGCCATTATACTTGTTATTATGTTCTCGTGTGCTTGCTAAGGACTGAGTAGCTTGTGTATTCATGAAACCTTACAATCTGAGTTATTTAACATGTTTACCAGAATATTTGGAGGGGGTGGGGGAACACAAGTCTATTACTCATATTCATTACTAAGTGAGAAAAAATAAAAGTTGCTCCCCAGTAGGAGATAGTTACTATAATTATAGAACTGGGCAGTTCAAATTGCAACACTCTACATTTTTGAGCATGTTTTTGAGGTAATGCTTATTAATGAGAAACACTGATAATGATACATCCCTCTAGTTACTCTTTGCTATGTCTATAAATAGATCTTGTATTTTGCTACTTTCAATTGTATTTAGTTGGACTTTCAGGTTTTAAGAGATTTTTTTTCGTAGCTGATGGGAAAAATTTATATAGATTTGATTTTGAAATGAAATTCCATTCACCACCCCAGTAATGAGTCAGGCTCAGAATTTTATGCAGAACTGAAGTGGTGCGGGGATCTTCAGCTGGTCTGGGGCACAGAGGGAAACTTAATCCTAAAGAAAAAATGTAGCTACACTAAGCTTCTGTGATAAATAAAGCAGCAAAGAATCAACATCAGGGAAATGTATTGCTTAAGTGCTTTTTGTTGTGTCTTCCTTTCAGATGACTCCCAATTATGTTATTGAAACTTCAATCACTGTAATAATGTCAAATAGTGCATGCAATGAGATATCCCGGTGTTGGAAGAATGGGCATGCATAGTAGCTTTCTTTTAAGCATGCATATTGATGCCTTTTTTTTTGTGAGTACAGTTTTTCTCACCTTTTTTAGAAAAAAAGATAATTTTTAATTAAAGGTAACTCATTCTCTGCAGATTTTAGAATTTATCTTATGCTATCCCTTTTTATGATCTTACTGCATTCTAGTCTTAAGTTTTCACAGACTAAGTGTATGAATAATTACAAGATCTTGAAGGAACCAAGGGGCAGGTAAGCCCATAGCTGGTTGACTTTTCTGTGATAGAAGAGGTTACTCTATTCAGTTTTTTTTTGCATCAGTGGTAGTTTAATCATGGGAGAAAGGAGCTGAAATTCAAAGTAACCATGCACTGAAGGATTTAAGGTTACATCAGCAGGCAAATGCAGGAGAGGAGATAATCTTGCCTCTCACTTGCAGTGCTCTAAGTCAACAAGCAGCATGTTCCAGTTCACACTAATAGGTTTATGGACTTCCCTAGAATGAGCCCTTGTGATCATGTCTGATACCTGGAAGAATAGATAAACCCACAGAAACCTATAGAGACCCACTGGAATCTGATAATACAAAGTTAGCCTGATACAAGGTTACTGAGAGAACAGAATCTGTGGGTAATTACCCCTCTGGGAAGATCCAGTTCATGGAATATCACTAAAATCTGTAACCCCCAAGAGATGATTTGAGTTGATTGGTATGAAATCTGGGAGGAACACTACTCTGTGGCATGACACTGTCTTCTTTTGCTGGCTTCTTCCCTAAAGAGGAGACACCTTTGGGAACCATCTAGTACTGAGTATCACTAGCATCAGTACCCACATTTTGTCTCCACAGGCTGAGCACAGCCAGAACCAGCACACCAACAGCGTGTTCAGGGAGATGGCATCTCTGTGTGAAAGCAGTTATCCATATGGCCCACAGGGAGGTTTTCTACATCCCTTTCTACAGAGAGAAAAGAACACAAATGATAGAAAAAACAAATTGTATATGATGACGATTTTTCCTTCTTGCACCATTTTAGACAAGGGACAAGATTATAATGCTCCTTTTTGTGCCTTTCCAGGCATCCTTTGAAAGTCTTTGTTCAAGATGTCTTCTCCTTAGGGGAGCTGACCTGGGAGGCTGCAGCCAAAGAGGCAGTGCACCTGAGAGCTGTCATTGCTTGAATACCTGTGCTTTGTTGGAGACCTGTCCGGACAGATCCTTAATTCCCAGAAGGTGACACAGTGGGTTGTGCCATTCCTGTGTTCTTTACCACTCTTGTGAAAATCCTTTCAAGTCACAAATAAAAGCCTTCCAGCCACCTTGCACTGTATATTCCTCTTTCTTACATGTTGAGCTTCAGGTGATCCAAATGCTGCTCAACCAAGATTCCTAGATACTGTGACTATCAATAACAGCAATAATAATAGTTATCCATGTGGAACTGCAAATATGCACAGTACTTCATGTAAATAAAAGTGGGCTTTCTTAAACATCAGTCAGTTCAACAGTATTGTACCATTTCTAAACAAGAACTGATTTAGTCCACCCCCTTGATGTGTGTCTCTCTATAGATGCACACATGTAGATTCTCTATAGCTATAGGTATAGATGCATGATCCCTTGCACCAGAATGCTGGTATTTCAAGGTTTTTATACCCTGTTAGGTTTGTAAGTCTTGTCATTGACCTTTGAAAGGGTTTATTTGAAAAGGACAGATACAAAAGAAAATACATTATCTTGAAAAGCTGCATTCTTAAAGCTGCACTGTGGTAAAAGAGACTTTTTTAAATTAGTCTCCATAAGAACAGAACTGTAAGGGTTACAGGGGGATGAATCTCACAGGTAAGGCTGTACAAAATTTTTGGAAGGCTACCTGGAAACCTATCTGCTCTCAGCTTCATTGCAGAGAAAAGCTTAAAGACAGACCTTGCAGCAGTTAAAAATGCAGGCCTGATTTTCAGTGATTCAAAACCTCATTTCAGTACAGCTCCCCTGTGAGTTGCTGGATTGCTTTCAAACTCAGTACTGAAAATAAAAGTCAATAGGATATGCCTAGGGACATCAGGGAAAAAACAACTATGCCAAGTTATTGCCCACCTGTCTCTTCTGTATTATGTCAACTATTGCTTCTCTTTCTGCCATCCTTCCCAACTCTCTCCTTTCACTTTGGGGTCCATTCCATTCCCTTACTCTTCTCCCTTTTGGGAAGTATCAGTTTTCTGAAAGGCCCAGCTACAGTCATTTTCCTTCTCTTTCTGCAGTTTTCTTTCTGCGGTACCAGGCTATAACAACTCCATATGTAGAGGAATTTTAGGAGGACACATTACATAAGTATATGAGACATTCAGATATTTCAGGCACAAGTATTTTTTTTGCAGTTCCATCTGTATATTCATGAGATGGTTGTCTCAGACTTTAGTGACTCGTGTTTCAAATCCCTTTTTGGCTGGAAATGGCACTTACTGATGCTTCTGTAGTCCTTTTCTTTTGGGAAATTTGCACTAAGGACTTTGCAACGCAGCAGGCATAACATTCAAGTTAATACTCTGAACCTTGGGAACTAAAACTCACTGGGAAAATAAAGTCTCTTTCAGAAATGAAAAGGAGTCAGATGATGTTTACTGGGGGGAGGAAAAAAAAGGAGAGGGAAAAAAAAGGATATGTGCCAGTGTCTCCTCCATTTGGTATGTTCTCAGATTCCTGGAGAGATAACATGGTGTCAAGAAAACAGAAGCTGTAATTAGGCCAGGACATAGCCACAATACAGCAGGATCCTGATAGCCCTGTGCTGTCGCTGACCTTGGGGCAGTGGAAGACTATGTCAAACTTAAAATAAATTAAGTGTTCCAGAGCTGCTGCTCAGTTAAGGAAGATCAAAGAGAAGTAGCATTTAATCAGTGGTAGTTGTGGTGTTAAGCACTAGCAGTACTAATTGTTTTGATGAGAATTCTCCCTGACGATTTTCTTATTTATTAGTACTGAGTAATAGCTGAGCTGCTAGTGTATTGACCTATAGCACTACCACAGCTCAATTAGGTTTCTTATTGTCCAAATCTAATCAGAGAAAAGCTGGGATTGAAAATCGATTCATTTCCTGCTAGTTAATGACTAATTCCCCACAAATGTGAATATAAAGATTAACTTTTCAGGTTGCATGTTTTCTTAGAGGTAGACTCTGCCAGATGGGTGTTTGTGAAGAAGAAGCATGGCTCCTCTTTTCCCATCCATCTTTCTCCAATCTCTTGGCGTGTTCTTAAGTCTTATTTTAGCCTGTGATTTGTGCTTGTTCTCTGGTCTCTTAACTCATTTCTTACACAATTGCAAGGAACTGATATTGATAATTCCGGGTAAAATGGTCTGCTCCTAAATTCTCAAATATGTCTTCTCCATGTTCTTCAAATGAGCATTTCTCTGGTGTCTAGAAACACCTGCAAGACAGAGCAGCTTAGTCTTTAACCATAATGTAAGGGCTAGTCACAATCTTTGGAGGCCTGGGTGAGACACAAACTCTTTGCTGATCCCACTTCAGCCTGTACAAGTTGTGATTTTCCAGGTGAACAGAAGAAGTTACATTTCTTGGCACATCTAAATATTTCTTCTTTATGTTAAGAACTAACAGCTGTTTATAAACCTCCCCATGTGTCTCTGCATGCACAACAGGTGTTCACAGCATTAAAGCTACTGAGCAGAGACAGGAGCAAACATCCATGGGTTTTGGCAGCTCTCCTGAGTTCTTGCCAGCTCTGTGACTTCCAGTGCTGCAGCATCTGAAGTCATCAAAAAGCTTTTTTTATATTTGTCCTCCCAGTGCACCTCTGAGGTGGGGACAGCTCACAGATTTACACATGGAGAACTGAGTGCTGGATCTAAAGAGACATTCAGACTCTGGTCTTTGGTAGTCCTCAAGATTGTCTTCTCCAGAGGCTCAGTCCTGTGGCTCAGCTACTGCAAGACCTACAGAGCCACTGCTGTGAATGGTGCCCACTCCTTGGGACTCTCTGGCAGGCTGAAGCCAGGTGGCTGGAGGCATTTTCCTAGGGATATTTCTACCTTAGATGGGATATTTCTACCTTACACTGCAGATGTGCTGGGGAGTGCAGCAGTCAGATCTCTTCCAGAACAAGGACAGATGTGGGGCTGTGTCTTTTTGTGCTGGCCTGGTTATGCCCTTGTTACATTAGTTTTCATTTTTCACAAAGAGGTGGTGGCAGGGACAGACTGCAGCCCTGCAGCTCCCCCTGGTATCAGAGTGGCACAGCCTGGACACCTCTTCCCCTTCTCCTTAACACATGAATTGCATTGTAGTAAATTTCAATTATTTTTTTTCTAAATGAGACAACTAAAGAGTAATCTTTTTTCTTATCTCATCAACTCCTGCTTTTGTGCTGCTGGTAGGAGTACAGAACTTCATCTTCTTGAAAAATTAGCCAGGAGCAACCTGCTACCAATCATCATAGGCATCATCCCCAGTGACCAGGCTAGACCAGCAGCTATCAGCATCTGGGTTCAACTTTAAGATGTTTGCTAATAAAAAAATACCTATCTTAGCTTCCAAAAGCAGCCAAGCATTTTCTGATTCTCAAAGTGCTCATGTTCTTCAACCTAGATGCCTAGCAGACTCATAAAATAAAACACTGATAAAGTAGATAAGAAGGGTAAGTAACTCCTTCCTAAAGCATAACAGCATCAAATGTTTACTGCTTGGCCTGTTTTTATGTGCTGGCCTTTGACAATCAATGCTGGTGCTGCTCCTCATTCCCCTTCTCTGCTTCAGCTCTCAGCAGAGCTGGTAGTGCTGAACCCCAAATGGGCCATCTCCTCTGACAGGAGAATCAGCAGCTGCTTCTTCCATCTTCTCTAAGCCTGGGATACGGAAGCCCTGCGCCACCTTCTGCTTTCCCACCTCCTGTTCTGTGCTCCAGCTCCCACCCCGCTCTGGAAGCTGTGACTTTACATCAGTGACCGAGTTGTCACCTGGGCATGTGTAGGCAGCGTGCCCTGCTTTCTTTACACTAGTTTAATTATGGTTTTCTCTATTTTATAGCAGAGTTTCCCTTTTAAGAGAAATGCATCTCAATATCATGATAAAACATCACTACCCAGATCACTATTCAGGCCAGTTTATAAGTTTGCCCCACCCCATCCTATTAAGGATGGAAAGGCCTTTAATTTCCTAGCCCCTTCCCATCACTGGGAAATTTGGAAGTTGATTTTGCATTTTTTTTCCTTTACGTTTTAGTCACATGCTAAAATTTTAGTCATATGCTTTAGCATAAGCCTTGTGCTTTTGCACTAATTCCCTCCCAAAGATGATCTGAATGAATTGATTACTGAGTTGCCTGTGAACAGCATCACTTCAAAGAGGCAAAAGCAGCTGCAGCCAAGCAGATAAATATTTCCAGGTATTTGATCAGTTTCCCCAAGAGTTATGTACAATTTGTAGGTGTTATTCATCAGGTATTCTGACTCCAAGACTGTTTGAATGCCACCCATACAACAGAAAGGTGTCCAGAAACACAATGGGACCTAAGAATCCTCATACAAGACAAAGGAATTTTTTTAAATCTTCCTTTTTCTTCTCCTAATTGGCAGCTGACTGTAGAGATAACACTCTGTTCACATCCCTGCATGTTGATCTAACTGGTTAGAAAATACAGAGACCAAGCAAGAGAGGAGGTTGAAAGGGGCCTTAAGGATCATCTAGTTCCAACCTCCTGGCTTGGGCAGATGAAGCAGAAGCAAAGGAATGAACAGTGTTGTGTCACCAATGGAATTGACTGGTATAGTTTGTCTTGATTTTTGGATGGAAAGTGTAAATCAGAAATAAATGCTGGTGCATGGAGTGCTCTGTTCAGTGGCAGGTTGCAGTGGAAATGATCTCATTACTTTCATATGTAGATTGATCACTTGGTCAAGGGTTCACAGACAACACTGAAGACTGAAGGAGTATCTGAAAATCCCAGCTGTGTTTCTTTACCTTTTTCTGAAGTATTCACTGAGGCCATGACAGAGGCAGACTAAACCACCCTCCTCATATTCCCTCTGACAAAAAATGGGTGTTTATCTTTCAGAGATCCCTTGTCTCCCATTGCCAGTTGGCTTAGACTGCCCTGAAAGTAGTTAAAACCTGTGCCTTCATACTTTGCTAAGGCCTCACTGTGTTTTAATAGTCAAAAAATGTTTTACCAGAGCTGGCTTCTTTTGCTCTGTAATTGTTTTAGTTTTCTTTTACTTCATGTCTTATTTAGAAATAGTTTCAAAACAGGCCAATGGAATCTTCAAGTAGGTTTTTAAACAAGTTTTGACAATGTTTTTGAGTTGTTCTGAGCTAAAAATAATACAAATTAGCAGGTACAGACTGGCGAACAGGGCTTTCAGTCCCTAAAGGACCTTTTACTGCATTTGCTGCCTCCAGGAAGACAAATAGAAAAAAGAATTTAAAAAAAAGTAACAGTTCCATATGAGGCTGTAAAGGCCAAGACTTAGCTCTGAGCAGTGCCACTGTCTTCACCTCAGAAAAGAAAAAATAATGGTCTTGTCTGTGATAAAAAAATGCTACATGAGGCTAATGGTGTGACCAGCAAAGACATAGGCACAGTTTGCTGATGCTGCTCCAGTGGGAGACTGAATAAATGGTCCTCAGCATCTCCAGCCACTGACCCATCCTAATTCCCTGCTTTGTTCTTGGGGTCTTACATGTTTTTGGGTATCAGACACTTCTCCTTTTGTGTAGGTGTGCTTTTTCATTGTAATTTCATTCTTTGGTCTCACCAGTATGTATGCACCATTTCTGTATTTTGGTTTTCTGGGCAGTGAAAACAGCAGTCCCAGTTCCCTCCAGGTATTTTCCTTTCTTTTATAGAGACTGTAGAGTGACAGTCACAGGAGCAGAGATGAGACAGCGTCCTCAGCAGCAGTCAGCTCTGAGCAAAAATACTTGGAAGACTGTAAAGTTTTGAAGTGTTTTCTTCTGTTACACATGTATCACAGGATAGTCATCAACACAAATTTAAAAAGCAAAAGATTTGTCCTTTCAGTTTTGAACAGCCAACAGACTCTCAAGAATAAAAGGTGGGGGACATGGAATTCATGATGGAATACAGGCCCTGAGAGCCATTCCTTAACCTCTCAGCTGTGGCTTGGAAACGTGCACATTCATCTACACAGTCACATAAAATTAAATATCATCTATGTTGACATTCAGAGCCAGAAGAGGAATTGGAGGAGTTGGTAGAACACGGAGAAGAGGAAGCTATGAGGAACCTGAAAATAACATTCAGGTTTTGGATAACATTTGCAAACTTTGTTCTGACCTTGAGTGCTGGGCTCTGAGCCCAAGGAGCCTTCCCATGGAGGGAGCTCTCCCTGCTTTGACAAAAGGCTGAGGTTGTCACTAGAAGAGCAATTGAGCAAGGTCTGGTAACTACAGTCACTGCAATCCTGAATCATATCAGAGAGCCCAAATATCTTTGTATCTGTTGATTAGCCCAATCATGATCATATTTAAAGGCCAGAAAGCAGAAAGTACAGAAGGAGCTGCAGCAGTCCCTTGACCACCCCATCAGTTTTTGATTATCAAAACAGAAACAGGGCTTGGGTTGAGTGCAGGCACAGAAGTTAAATTTTCAGAAGACAATATGAAAAGCTCTTTCAGCTATTGGAGAAGGGGTGTAGAAACAGTGGGAAGATGCTGACTCTTACAAAGCCAAGTGAAAAAAATCACAACTTTAACAGAGCTGTTAACCTAAATAAATTACCACTGGAATGGGTACAGTGTCCTGCTTACTCGATGCCTCCACGACATAAATATCTTCCCAAAAAGATACTTGGGAAGTGAGACAGGCATATTTGATACCACTTCTGGGATAATACAGCAATTTTTACCCCTTTAGGAGTAATTCACAACAGGGAAATACTGTGAATGGATGAAGCTGGGCAAAATTTAACCCTGCTCTCTTTTTCGGGGCGAAAAGGAAGATTTTGCAATGACTGTAATGCCACTGAGCCAGAGATGCAGTTGTAGCAGTCGTCTTCAGCAATGCAAATGCTACCTGCAATGGTATTTGAAAAGTTGGTATCAGGGAAAACAGAAAGTTGAAAGGAAACTTTCAGGTTGGGACCCCTGTGGCAACACAGCAGTGGCTCCTGACATGATCCACATGGCTACGTAAGTGCAAGCAGCTGTCTGAGCTCTAAGGTTTGCATTTCTAAGGCAAGACACAGCTCTGGATAGGGAAATGGAAAACTGTAAAATGCAGCTGCCATTGAAGACTTTCCTTCAAACTTGTATTATAAATGCAGTACTTAATAAGAATTGGAAATTAAAAAAAAAAAAATAGGATGGCTCTCATATGGGGAGTAATGCATGTTTATATTTTAGAAGCAGGAAAACCCCCGTGAAATTGTGCTGGGAATATAGAAACAAACATTGCTTGTGTATAGTCACTGCACTGCAACAGGACTTCAGCACTGGTTTAAAACCCCCCTTTCTTTATGGCTGTGTTTTCTGTAATCTGTCCCACAGAAAGAACAACTATCAGCTCAAATATCTTAAACCATACACTTCCTACAGGGAAAATATATCAGCTGAAAACCTATATTATGGTCATTTAAATTATTCTGTTAAGCTACAGTCAGTTGCAGTGTTCACTGAAGGATATCAGGGTATTAAACATGAACGGCATTGCATTATATTTAACCGAACCTGTGTTTTCATCTTATGTACTTGAATGTTGGTTGGCAGAACGGAACATATGTTCATGTAGGATTCTTATGTTATGTCTGGATTATTTTTTTTAAAATAAATGAAGTTATATAACAATAATCCCACACTTATACTTGGATGCAACATGTCAAGGGCTGGTTAAAATTCTCTTAGAATGTACCCTTGCTGCTGTATTTCATACTCAGAGAATATTACACACAATCTGCCATTTGGACCCAACTTTGAAGATTCATCCAGTTAATTTAGCTTTGTAGTAGCATTATATACGTCTGTAATATAGCTTGTGGAAACCTGAGAGATTTTTCTAGAATTAAGTTTTTTATAATCATTGCAATGTAACTGTTAGGGAGCCTTACATTGCAGATCCTCAGTTTCCCACAAAGCTCACCAGCCACTCTTCATAAAGGCCTCACTTTAGCATTTTGCAGGCAGGTATTCAGCTCTCTCCTTTGCATTAACATCGTTCTATATGTTATTTTATTTTCCAGTTCTTTCCATATGGAGATGCTTCTAAGTTTGCCCAGCACGCCTTCCGAACCTTTGATAAAAACGGAGATGGGACCATTGACTTCAGAGAGTTCATTTGTGCCCTGTCCATCACCTCACGAGGCAGTTTTGAGCAAAAGCTGAACTGGGCCTTCAACATGTACGACTTGGATGGTGATGGCAAAATTACAAGAGTGGAAATGCTGGAAATTATAGAGGTGAGATCAATATGACACTCAAAAATATCACAACATTAATAAAATTTGATTCCTTGTTCACACAGAGTTTAGATTTTAGGCTCATCAGAGGCTGCACGGAACATTAAATGCACATTACACACATCAATCCTGCACTGACTGGTGCCCAAGTGGTACAAGCACACTAACATGTTAACAGATGTAATCTTGGAGAATTGCAAAGAGTACATATGTGCATATAAGCTTTTAAATATCCTGAGATTTTTTTTTTCCCCTGATGAATGGATTAACCATAAGAATAGCCCTGCACAGGATTTACAAAGCCCATCTCAGTCACTTGACACCAGTGAAATTATTGGGCTGTAGCTGAAGTAGCTGAAGTCTTACTGGAGATTAACTTCAGATGATTACAGAAATTTACAGGGATAACAACACGCTATTTTAAGTGAGCTCTCACAGATGGGCTTTCAGATGACCACAACATGTAAGAGGAAGGATAAAGTTTACCACCTTCGTCATCTGCCGGCAATTTGCCACAGTAGTTAATACCAGATTGTGCCCACATGTACACACAGAAACCTATTTAAAGATGATGACTTCTAAAACTAATTATTCAGAATTTATGTGAAATATTTGAACTAAACAATTGATCCAAGGGATTAAGTTACAAGAGTTTTACATTGAGAAACAGGAAACCAAAGAAATTAATTCCAGGATGCAAAATGTAACCATCAAAATAAACCCACATCTAGAGAAAGTAAAATATATTTCTTCCTTGATTTAAGTATCTAGACATTGGATTCTAAGAAAAAAAAAAACAAACCAACAAAAAACCCCAAAAAATCTTTAGAGAAACTTGCAGTAATTGCATTGTTAGAACATATTTCCAGAATTTGATCACATCAAAAAAATAGATTGGATTTCATGTTGAATTTTCCATTTGGTTTCTTTCCAAAGGCCATCTACAAAATGGTGGGCACTGTGATAATGATGAAAATGAATGAGGATGGCCTGACGCCTGAGCAACGGGTAGACAAGATCTTCAGTAAGATGGATAAGAACAAAGACGATCAGATCACACTGGATGAATTCAAAGAAGCTGCAAAGAGTGACCCGTCCATTGTATTACTCCTGCAGTGTGACATTCAAAAATGAGCTTGTGTACGACGCGTCATAGACTGCACAGAAGTTTAATGTTCCATTCAGTTTGCAGCTATTTCCACACACACAAAAATTTGCTTGGACTACCTATAAATGGACTTGCTTCTTGTGTTTGAAACACTTGTGTGCATGAGAATGTCATTTGCTAAAGAATTTTAAAAGTATATATTATAAAAATAAACTGCCACAACGTGATGTGTGCAATGTCATTTCATAACAACCCTCTTCCTCTGAAGCCTGTGCAGCAGGCCTGTGCTGCAGTGAATTATATTATTTATTGTTCATGTTTTACTGATGCTAGCTCTGTGTCTCCTAGACTGAGTAATGTTAGTGACACTGAATTTCCATGGTAATGTTAACTGTTTATTATAAATCATGTCACCATTCTGCTGTAAAGTAGTACTGGACAGACAGAAGGGAACAGCTCCTTGGCTCCTAAGTCTGATCCACACGTGCTTGTATTGTCAGTGGATATAAATGTACTTCATTTGCATGCCTTTTAGGTTTGCCTTAATTCTTACCTCATTTGCATCCCTTCAATCTGGAAAGAGCTATGTCAGAGGAATGCAGTATATTAAAAAAAAAAGGAAAATCCTACTAAAATTAACCCTTTAATTAAGAATATATATAAATATATATATATATATAATGTTTAAAATATTGTTTTATTGCAAGTTTAAAGGTTTTATTGGAAGTATATTGATCTTTGCCAGAATTTTCAAAAGCTTCCACAGAGGTTGCAATATATATGTCCCAAAATAAATTTATAACATTTGACCTTTTCCCCTAATTCTTATTTCATGTCTTCAGCATGGTAATAAATAAAAAAAGTTCAATCTCTTTAATTATCTGTCACTGTACACTGGGAAATATGTATTTCATGATTGAAGCATGAAGAATACTTTGCACTCACTTACTAGAAGAGTCATATTATACAAAACCAAAAGCTGTAGTTCTTGTATTTAGGGATGGAGCAGCTGTTGATGCTCCAAGATGCTACTGCTTAGATTTACCAGCACACCTAGACCTGTGCTGCTTTTTAAACTGTGCAAGTGAAATACAGTTTATCTGCTTGACCTAAACCTGGTTTTTTAATGTGTTTCCCTCGTGAGAGTAACAGACTTTCCTTTTACCATATGACACTAAACTACTCTGTGTTTAATATAAACAGACATGTTGTTAAAAACCACTACTGATAAATTAACCATGAAGTCTGATGACAAAGGATTGATAGTAAGAAGAACCAACTTCAATTCTATGTGCAAAACCCAAGTTTCTCTCTATCCTGTAACAAATTCTGCACAGCCTTGGGAAAGAATGGAGAACTATCAGACTGCAGAAATTGCAGATGAAAACCTTCCTATGCCCCATTTCCCTGATGCTTTAAACAGTTGGTTGCTTGCTGGTTAAGGGAAAAAAAAAAAAGCAATCTGAACATCTTACAATTGCATGTTTGATATTTCTTCCTTACCTTATGAAGAAACAAGACCGTACTTTTAATAGCTAAAAATCCAACAATAAAACATAACACAAACCAAATCATTCTCTGTATTTTCAAATTTAAAAAGTGAAGCTCTTAAAATTTAAGGGAAAACAAGCAAAAAACCCCAGTTTTGCACAACTTGCTAAGAACTGTTGTGGGGGGGATCACAGAATTAATTGTTGGCAGAATCACAGCCATCCTCTCATTTTTCAGGTGCTTTGTATTCCAAACAAACACCAAAAGTAAATTTTCTAATACCAGAATTGTACTTAGACTACACAGGTAATAGTCTTGGCAAATTAGGGAGTGGTATACTTCATGCATTTGGAACTTAAAACACACGTTCTAGGAATTATCTACTTCTGAGAATGATATGCCCACATTGAATACTTCTCAGATTTTATGCCTCTGGTTTATATATTTGAGAAGCAATCTCTCATTCTATGTTCCCCTGCACCTTGAATTTATGTAGCTGGACAGGCTCCATTTGCTTTAGTGCAGCATTAAGCAATGCACTGCCATCCAAAATGGCCAACAGCTCCAACACAGTCAAACTCAAAAACGTAACATCAGCACCGCAATCTTCTCTCTAGGTAGCCACTGTAGTAAACTCTCTATTTAAAGAACCAAGAATATGATAGTTTTGAGACCTTAGTAGGATCACTGCAAAAATAAATGCATCCATGCAAGGGCTTCAGTAATTGTTTATTCAGAATTAATCTTCCACTATGAAAATATGCTTATAATAATTACATAGTCAGGAACGCATTTCCATCAACTACAGGGGTAGATAAGAATAAATACAATGTACTGATTCGAACCAAAGACCAGAAGTGTTGCCACCTCCTCCAATATTTCAAGTGAGTCTATAAAAAACTTGGGAGAAAGCTGAAGTGTTAGCTCAGTAGGAATGCACTAATTTTCCTTAAGCTCTTTTCTCCACACAACTCATTATAGAAGTACTAATGAAGATAAATGCTTTACTCTTTCCTGCCTCTTTACTCTTGCCTTTTTTTTATTTTTTGGATGCTGAAGAACATCTGGAGAAAGTAATGCAATGCCATTCTGTCATTTCAGACTGTAAAAGGGTCTGAGACATACTCTAGTTTCATCATAAAATCAAGTCAAGCTAAACTGTGGCTCATGATCATGTCCTAGAATCAAAGAATTGTTCAGGTTGGAAGGTATTTAAAGATGATCCAGTTCCAACCCGCTGCAGGGACCTCTTCCATTAAAACAGGTTGCCCAGGGCCCCATCCAGCCTCACCTTGAGCACTTCCAGAGATGGGTTGTCCACAACTTCTTTGGGCAACCTCTTCCAGTATCACATCACCTTCACAATAAAGTTTATTCCTACTATCTTATCTAAGTCTACTATCTGTCCGTTTAAAGCCGCTCCCCCTTGTCCTGCACCCCATGTCCTTATAAAAAGACCCTCTCCAGATCTCTTGTAGTCCCTTTAGGTACTGGAAGGTGCTATGAGGTCACTCTGGAGCCTTCTGCAGGTTCAACAGGCCCAACTGTCTCCATAGTAGAGGTTCTCTGGCCCTTTGTGGCCTCCTCTGAACCTGCTCAAACAGGTCCATGCTCTTCCTATGTTGAGGACCCCAGACTTGGATGCAGTACTCCAGGTAGGATCCCACAACAGCAGAGTAGAGCAGTAGAATCACCTCCCTCTACCTGCTGGTTCTAGACAAGTTTTGCCAAATATGCAATTTGCAAGGTGCCCTACAGTATCTTCACAAAATCCTAAAGGTGCAAGTACCTTGAATTATTGAATTGTCCAGATTGGTAAGGACCTTAGATATCTTGCTCATCTCCCTGCTTGAAGGAAATGCGGGAGTCTATTCTATAGGCTCCAAACACTTCCAAGGATGGAGATTTTGCAGCTTATTTGTGTAACATGCTCAAATGCCTCTTATCTTCATCATGGACAATGCCTCCTCCTGGTTTACTCAGCCAGAACCTCTTTTCATCACTTCAGTTGATGACCACTGTCTGTCTCTTGCAGCATACACATCAACAAAAAGCCTGGTCCTCTTTTGCCAGTAACCTTCTCACAGCTGCTGGAAGTCTGCCAAAAACCCTGAACTTTCTGAGATCTGTCAGTAGAGGCAAACAAACTCAATGTCTGGTGAAGAAGAGCACAAAAGATATCTTCAGCTCCAGCTGTATCTGTACCAGTGGAAGCTTCCCGAGTTTTGGACGACATGACATAGAGCTCAGTCCCCTGCAGCTGCTGGAGTCACTGAGGCCTCTGGACAGCCAGGCCTGCTGTGGCAGTGGTAGCTGTGCAGGTCACAGGCTGACAGCAGTGCCTGATGCCTCTTTGTGAGGCTAGGGCTGACAAACAGTTCTTCTGCAGAAGATGTGCTGTGGTTGAGGAGCTGTCACCAGGTGAAGGGGCTACAGGAGGAAGTGAACAGGTTATGTAGCATTTGAGTGAACAAGTAAAAGGTTATTTACAGAGATGCCACAGTCTCGAGATTCTTAGGAGGAAGCAGGTGGACTCAGAACCCTGCAGGGTAATTAATCAAAGGTCTTTTAGTCAAGGGTGTGCTCAGGATAAAGGCTGGAAGCAGGTCACTGAACATATGGGGAGGAGGTTCTTCCTCCTTCTGAGAACATGTAGGACTGGAACCTTCTAGAACAAGTATGAGGGTCTGGAACAAGGCCACACAATTGATGAGGCAGGCGAAGGTCCTCCTGGGACAGAGAGGCCTCCTAAAGCAACACCTCCTGTACCCTGCATTAAGACCTTCTCTATTAACAGAAAAGAACAGTAGCTGTAATAGGAGAGGGAGGTGAGGGAGGGCCTGATATGCAGACCAGACTAAACTCACGGGGAATTCTGCTGGTTCCCAGGCACACAGATAAATTACTGGAAAACTCTCCAATCTGATAAGGCACTCAAATTACTACCCACTATTGGTTGTTCAAGCCAGCAGTGATGAAAAAAGAAAGAGAATTTCCAAGGTCAATCAAAAGAGACTTCAGGGCCTTGGGGAGAAGGTTGAAGGATCAGAAGCACACATAGCACTTTCCACAATCCTTTTGGTGACAAGGAATATTGACAGGAATAGGCAGATCCACCAGGTCAACAGGTGGCTCCAAAGCTGGTGTAAGCAAAAACAATTTGTTTTTTTTTTACCACAGGATGATCTATTCAACACCTGCTCAATTCACACCTGATGAGATGTACCTATCTCAGAAGGAAAAAAGAGCTCTAGCACAGGAGCAAGCAGGGCTCACTGACAGAACTTTAAACCAGCTTGGAAGGAGGAAAGGGACAAAATCATGCTCATCAGTGGAGAGCAATGGGATGGTGTGCCAGAACTTGAGAAAATGAGCATTAATAGGATCCCTCCTCTCCTTCAGGTCTGTTGGCTGCAAAGCACCACACCTGAAAAGTTTCTACACACAGCATGTGGAACAAGACCATCTCAAAGTACTGGGTACTTTGGCCCAGTACCAGAGATTTGATATCACTGGCATAAGTGAAACTATGTGGGCTTACTCCTGTGATTGGAGTGCCTTGTTGGATGGTTACAGGCTCTTTTGGAGAGATGGACAGGGCAGAAGTGGGAGAGGTGGCACTGTAAGTCATGGAAGGGAGGCAATGTATAGAGCCTACAGTTGGCAATGGCATGGCTGAGAGCCTCTAAGTAAGATCAAGGGACCTACAAATAAAGCAGGTGTCACCCATCCTGGGAGTCTACTACAGACCTTCTGGCCAGGAGGATGACACTGATGAATGGTTCTCTGAGGAACTAAGGGACACTTCCAGCTCAACTGCCTTATGCAGGACTTCAGCTTCCAGAAATCAAGTGGGAACATCACACAGCTGATGGGTCTTTGCAGCTCAGCATTTTTTATGGTTCCATGATTCTTTAAGGTGTATTTCCTGCAAGTCTTGCCTAGCTTCCACATTTTAAAGAAACCTACAAGTTTAATGCTGTGCTGTGACTAAAAACAAATTACACTACAAGTCAAGTTAAAACTTACACTGTAAAAAGGTTTTATTGAGGAACTGCTATTCAGTAAAAAAGTGCAGAAACTGCTGAATATTGCTCTTTGAGTAATCTCAATGTCTTTTGTAGCAGTGTAACATCAAATAAGAAAAAAATCCCCCAAAACAACAACAAAAAAGAAAAGGAGCTGAACTCTAAAATGTGATTTTTTTTGAAGAGTTGCCAACTATTTTAAGTTCCTGGAGAAAAAAAAAGAACAGAAGAGGGAAAAATGGTTAATTTTAGTGAGTTTGAAAAATCTAGTTCTTCTTTCTCCCTCTTATTCCCAATAAATGCTTGCAATATTTAAATAAATCAAGTTTAAGTGCACTAGACCCAGGGAAATACGGAAGGGGAGACCCAACAAAACACAGGTCTTTAATGCTGTAGAAAAGTTACTGTTTTATTTCCCAAAATTCGTATTCCACTTCATTCTATATATTGAAAAGACTTGTCTCTCTTTAGTTTCTTATAATAAATTGAATATTTAGAGACTTATTCTACACCTGGAAACTCAGGAGTGTGCAAGAATCAGTTCACTGGAATTACGAGTCTAGGTTTATAAAGACACAGCTTGCTAGATTTTATAAGCATGTAATGCTCAAAGACACTCAAACGCTTCAGGAAAGGAATGAAAGGACTTTTTTTCCTGCCAAGATAATATACTACATATAAATTTCTCCCTTTTATAATTATGAAAGTGTAAGTTCTGATAGTTTCTCATGTTCAGCTACTGTGGTTTCACTGGAGAACAAATGAAACACATTTTACTGCTTCTATTAATTAGCACACGTAAGAAAAAAAGCATAGCTAGGAAGAAAACAATATTTTTAACTTAATGCTAATTTTAAGTGTGTAGAGACACTAAAACATTACCAGAATTAACAGTTCAAACAGTTTATTAAAATATTATTTCAGTTTTACAAAATATATTTCCAGAAGAAAAACAGCTTTTCCAGAAGAAAAAACAGAACAGATAAAAAAATTCTATAGTTGGTAGCTAAAAATATGAACAGAAAATCCTCATCCAAACTGTGCTTATTCTTGTTCTGTGCACACACAGTAATCCTTTAAAAATAATTAATAATAATACACAAATATCTTCCTGAGAGTATCTAACAAATCATCATATTTTTCAGCATCAGGAAGCAATAATTTTACATATATTATTCCACATTTTTCTTCAATATTATACCGTATTCATACAGAGATGCCTATTGATCTTCATCTCTGTCATTCCTATTTTGGAAATTCAATGTTCTTTGGTCTCTTGGAGGGTCTGGCATGCGGAGGATTCGAATATGAGTACTCACAGGCAGAGAACTAAAAATAAAGGATGCATCATTTAAACAGTGTTTCTTCTCCACACGTTTTAGTACTTCCATTTGATTCTTTACATTACACATCTTCCTTTAAATAATTCCACCTGTTTTCTTTGACAGTTTTAAAAAGCAGTAACATGGGGTGAAGTTTGGGCTTCACTGAACTGATCCTGGGGCCAGATTTCAATAAAAGCTTAAGGTAAAGACAAGCACTCATTTCAATCTTCATTTCAATCATTTCACTGCCTTAGCTAGAGAAAAGATTCTTTTACAAAAACCTCCAAATGAACGTGATAGAATACAATGGATTTGCCTTACAGATCCTGAAGTAGCTAGCACACATTATACACACACGTAATCAATCACATCATACTAAGAATGAGCAAAGTTACTAAACATACATTTACACAAGCTTCTCCTTTGATTATCCTAAATGGATTTTTCCTGAGGTGGCCCCCATATTTTTGTTAAATTTAATGTTTGCTGAATATGAAACTTGGAACAATACAACAAAACCACACTGAACTTGAATTATTAATTTTTTCAACACATTGAAAAATCACACAAAAAAATCCCGTGTGTTTATCAGTTTCAGAAAATCTCCATAAAAGCATCTCCACTGAAATAATAACACCTTTAAAACATGGTGTAAGCTATAAGGCTCTAAATCAGCAATATTAAACCCCAGAAAATAAAATCAATTAAGATGACAAACCCCTTGAAAGTACTGTAGTATTAACAGAAAAAATTCCCAATTTTGTTATTTTTGGGAGGGGAGAGGGAAATACAAAGCTAAGCTGAGTCTGTTTGACAAAATAAAACATTTCTAAAATTTGTTTTATTTCAGATAAACTGATTCAAGTCCCTCTGAATTACCATTATGTAAGGAAGAGTAAAAAAAACCCTATTTAAATAACCCTTTAAATTCGAAGAACCATCAGCAATGAACTGCTTAACTGTTTACATTCTACTGCTACAAACAATAAAATTTCTCTCTCCTCACATCCAACTTTTTCAAGTTACACTCCTTGCAAGAGAACTCCCTTGCAATTCTTGCATACTGAAATAAACCACAACAGTATTACCTCATGCTCTGGGGGGTGAACAAAATGAACTGTCGATGCCGCTGGAAGTCAGCCCTCTCCAGGATCATATCAATGGCAATTCTTCTGTTAACCATATCCTAAAGACAAAAGATTTGTCAGGTAGTAATAAACACATTAGAAAACATGATTCTAGAAAACCTACCAGAATTAATTACTATACAGTCAGGGTTATCTAAATAAAATATCTAAGTAAGACTAATAAAAACTGAGAAAAACTGGTGAAACATGAGAGTTAAAATCTGAAAGCTACAAATTATAGCTTGGAAAATTCTAAGGCTGTACTCTTTAGTATACATGGGCAATGGAAAGCTTCTATTAGAACAATCACACACTCATCTACTCATAGTGTTTTTCTATCATCTTTGATGTACATACAGTACTTCTTAATTTATTGATATGCTGAGATCAACTGTATTTTAGGGGAATAATGTATCTTGTAAAATCCTGCCTGAAAAATCACCTGAAAGGATTTAAGGGCTCCATGAAACCTATGATATTTTGAAGCTTGTTTTTATTAGGATTATTACTGTTATTGTCATTATAACTATTTTGAATGCAACCTTATGGATTAGCCTTACTGAAAATGATGTGCAATAGGAAGCTGTTATTAGCAGGGACTAACAAAGCTCTGCAGCTGTGCACTGCTCCTCATGAAAGCACAGATCTCCCACAGAAAATACACCCCGGAGTCCTCATGTGGTGGGGCTGTGTGATTACACCAGTGATTACAGAACATGTGGACAGTGAAGCTGCACTTACTGGCAGTGGGGAGAAAAGGCAAATTGTGTGGAATAATTTATGGAACAGATGACATGCAAGTTCTCTGCAAGTCCTACAGTTCTGAGTATCCACCCTTTTCTGGAAAGATGGATAAAATTCTGCACACTAACTTTCAAAAGAGGATATAAGATTTTAAAGTTGGCTGAAAAATTACTGTTCCACTACCTTAGAAGCATACTGTCCTTTTTGAAATTCTTTAATATAAACTATATTGTCTTTGTTCCCTCTAGGTGATTCCTAGTAAATAAATGATTGATGAGGAAGGGACACTGAGGCAAAATTAAATATGCCAGTATCAAATATTTATCTCACAGAAGTAAATATTTTCTCAAACTCCTAACACCCTGCATATTAATAAGTAGGAAATAAATATTTTAAAAAAGGAAATGTATTTCAAAATGGGTTAGTGGCCTGCCCAGGGAAACTGCACACAAAGATATGAATTATCAGTTTTAGCTAACATTAGTATTTATTGTTTATTATTCTGCATTTCAACACCTTGGAAACATGCTTCTAGCTGAAGTATGAGTTTCTATAAAATGAGTAGCAACAGTGAACCCAATTGCTACATTTGCTCTGAAAAAACCCCACACTGATCTGAAAATTGGCAGAAATCAAAGCACATGCCAAGCCCAGAATGTCACAGCAATATGCAGAGTCAGCCTCAGACAAACACAGTGACAGCTGATATATTATTTTTGTGCTGAACAAAGGTTTGAGCACATAAATTAATGAAAAGCCTCATATTTCTGGATACAAACTTCAGAATCAAAATAAGCTTCACAAGTCATCAAAGTGAACAAGATTGCTAACAAATTTTGGTTTGGGGGATTTTGATTTTGGTTTGGGCACTTTTTATCATTTACAGTTAACTATAGTGGTTTTAAATCTAACCAGATACAAGTAACAACCCAACTATTTCACTAATTTATACAAATCAGAATGGGAGACATAGTTTAAGTTTAAACTATACCATGTAGACATCAAATTCATCCATGCATCTGAAAGGAGATTCAGAAATGTTCCACAGAGAAAGAATGAAACAAACTGTGGAGAAGGAACGTTCACCTCCTGATAAGGATCTCAGATCACTACGGGCAGCTTTTTCTTCCACACGAGGCTGAACCTTGAAATAAAAATATTGGATCAACTTTTAAATCTGAGATGAACACGTACTAACAGGATCATAATTTTAACAGCAAATACATTACACACATTACACAGCAAATTACATATACTCATTACATGATCACATGTCAGAGATCACCTGAAAACGATGTTCTGCATTTCCCTGCAACTGCCATTCTGGAATGCGCTGGCTCTCTAACCATTTAGTAACACATTTCTAGGAACACTGCAACTTCTATCACTGTCATGCGCACTGAACAGACTGAATGACTCTGCCAGAATTTTGTTATTCAAATCTCTATTTTTAATAGCTGTTAAACAACGTTCAATAAATGTCAACCAGTGTAGTTACATAACAACAAAATCCTGTGGTTACCAGGTACAATAGAAAAGGAAGTAATTGATTTATAGTAGAATTTTAAAGGAGGAAAAGATTCTTTATATGGGATACATGAAACATGTGAACAGCCTTTTGGTTACATTGATTAGGATGACATCTTGTGGCACTCCTTCTGTAAGATGAAAATTGGGCATTTTCTTGCCTTGCCAATTGCATCACCTTTAACAAGTTAAGCAGGCAAATAAGGATTATTTTGAAGTGGGATCCTTTTTTGCAGGGAATTGTTTTCTTTTTGCAACTTACATTCCTTGACTAAATACAGATTTTGTGACAGACATGAGACATCAGCTATTAAACAAATACATTCTGATAAGGACAAGTAATGACTTGATATTTTATGTTCTTCAGTTACATGTGCTTCATCTGTCTAATAAGGACTACAACACGTATTTATGTTGTCACTGCATATTTTTCTCCTTAATCCCTAAAACTGAAGTCTCCCACAGAAAAAAAGGAAATAAATCCATGCTAAAACTTTTTGGGATGTATGTTAAAAGGTACACAGAAAAAAACCCTATCAAAGCTTTCATGCATTAAGTTGTTTAAGTAACAACTAGAGCCATTATACAATCACACAAATACTGGTGAACCTTCTATCAATGAACCACAAATGAGTTATTTTGAAAGACTGACTAGGATGCCTCACTACTGAATTCTTACCATTGGCATAAAACATCAACCCACATTTATTCCTTGTAATTTAACAACCTGCCCATTTAAAATGGCAATGTTTTCTGTCCTTATTTGTTGTCAAAAACATCCTACTGTCACCAAATGGGATGAAAGAAACTTATCCAACACAAATTTAATGCGATTAAGCAGACACTTCTTCACTCAAGTTTTTGGAAACTCCTCCAATGTGCTCCGCTCAACAGACAAAATCCAGCCATTTTTATACACTTTTTCTGCTGAACCATTGTTACGTAAGTCCTGTTATATACTATGAATAATATGCATGCTCTTAAATTTAACCTTTGCAATGACTGGTTTTGCTAATCATATAACTTCATCAATATTCTTATCCTAAAACAATCATTGGTCACCTCTACTGAGGTTTACTGATTGGAATCTTTGATATTCCAACCAAGATGGAAAGGGCAGGGGGGGTTTCCAAGCAGCATAACTGCTGTGCATGACAGTCTCCATAGTTTCTTAACCAAAACATAGGCAGTCCAGTAAGTTCTTGGTGAGGATCCTATGGCTGCATACTTCAAACACAACACTCCTAACATTTCTATACCTTAGATTTCAAAGTTTTCTACTTTTAATCCTAACTATCTCTTTTATATGATTAAATTGATCAGAATATACTACAATTTAGCATATCACACTTTGCAGAGGGAAAAACAATTTATTCTATCATTTGCAATGCATTTCTAGCACCTGAGACTAAAACAAATAATAATTCATTATGTATTATGATAACTGAATAATATAACATAACTTACTGTTATGGAAAGTGTCTCATTCTTGTGATCAAAAATTATATGTCCAGAGCAACCTCGAACACGCATTAAGTGCTCAAAGTGGAGTTTGCATTGCATAGAAATGGTCCTAAAATCAAGCAAAAAAATGTTAGGGCAGCAAGTTTTTAAATACATGAAAAAGTGACAACCGATTTTCATCAACAGTCCCACATCATTAAGTATTAAGCCCTCCTCCAATAATAACATTCTCCCAAAATCAACTGCACTCTCAAGTGGGCGACATTAGACACACTGGAGAGAATCCTCTTGAGGGAAAGCAACAACAAAATCTTTGTGGATAGGTGTAGGATATTAAGGGACTGAAGCAAGAAAGAAGAGGTGTACACCCAGTAATGGAGAAGCAGTTGTCAAATTACAAAATTTGAATCAAGATCTTCAAATTTTTTCAGCACAGAGCCGAGGAGAAGTGTTTGGCCCCCAGTGAAATTATAGGAGCTCAGCACCACTAATTATAATTAATAAAAATGAGTGACAGCTGCGATTATTTCAAGTCTTGAAATTTTACTGACCAAAACTAGCACTCAAACAGAACTCCCTTGGATGAAGTCAGCACAACTGAGGTCTTTGGGATGAAGCAAAATACAGACTCCACTATCACACTGCTTTTCCAGCTGCCTCTAAACTGTCAGGCATCATAGGATTGAAACTGAGCAAGTTAGGTTAAAAAGATTGTTGTGAACACTGCCTTAAACTCACCTTAGGAATTGCCGATACACTTTGAGCCTCTCTGTCATTACTTCATCCAACACCGCAATAAATCTCCTTAAATTCTTTACTTTATTGCTTGCATCCTCGTATCTTTCCTTTGCATAATGAAATTGCCTGTTTTAATTAACACAAAGATTAGAAGTAATGTGCATTACATTAAAACTGAGCTGTTGTTGTAAATGCTGAAAATAATTTTGATAATCAAAATAGTCAAATGAAAACTGTCTTGTGAGGATTTATGGTAAAGCTAAAACTATTTGATGAGTCAAGTAAGACACTGTTCACAAATGAAATGTGGACAAAAATTAAATCTTAATTCTATTTTTAATTCTTTTGAAAACGAACTCTTGCACTAAGGAGAATGAATGTCTGGGTTCCCCATGCTCAAGAATACCTGAGGGGAATGCTTTCTTGAAATACACTGAAATCAAAACCTCAAGGAGCTGCCCAGCTTGTGCATTAGTTACTCAAACTAGAATTATGCATCACAAAACAATGGCAAGTTAAATTCATGGAGTCATAACTGGGATACTTCAAAACACTGAGAGTGTATCTGATTATTGCTAACATCACATTAATAGCACAGATGCTGCTTAACATCACTGGAAGGTCTTTCAGGACTCTTACATCTGTTCAGCACCGGGAGAATCAGTACAACACATTTCCACACCTTCATACATAGCTTAAGCGCTAAGAAACATATAAACACATAGTGAGTCAGTAAGAAAACTCTTCTTTCCCCTCTCTTTTCCATCCTACCTGAACAGTTTTAGACAGTAAAGATGACTTACTGGATTATCTCTTCTCTGTTTCCACGGTGATTGCTTTCCGAATTTATCCTTTCTCTCAAGCGATTCATTTCTGCATCAAGACTTTTAACAGTTCTGCTGACCTTGATGCGCTCTGGGAAGATTTGCCTCGCTTTTGCAATTTTTTCCTAAAGGAATGTTTGAAACTCAAATAATTGCCATATTTTTCAAAAAACTGTTTAGTCTTCAAAAAAGTATTTTATGCTACAGAAAAACACAAATTCTAAGCAAGAACAATATTTTTGTGTTCTTTCTGTTTTCATTACAGCAAACCCAGTCAACTATTTTATTGACAACTTTTATACACGGGTAGTTGTTTCAGTGCCAAGAACTGTATCCAATAATCACAGTTATTTTGGCTAATAAATAAGGAGCAGATAAATTAATTAGCAGATAAATAAGGAACCAAAATCACCATATACGGCAGTCTTCCAAAAGTCTTTGCGGACGTGATTTCAGAGTTAGTTATTAAAGCTTGATTAAGTAAGTCTTCAAAAGACTAAATATGGGGCCTTTAGAAAGAAAAATCTACCATGCAAGAAACCAAAATTTAACTTAAGCTGTAAATTTTAAGTAATTTTAATCTTCTCAATGGAAAAGACAGAAGAAATGGTCCTAGATGGATGAACCCTAATTTATCTGTCAAGACAGAAATAGTGTCTTGTCAGAAAAAAAAGAGGCCTCAATTCACTTATACAAAATTACTTTACTTGCTTTCCATAGTCAGCATAGGACATAGCTGAGAGAATACTCAGTGTATTCGGACTATATTAATATGGTCTGTATGTTATACAAGTGAAATGATTTGTTATTAAATATTAGAAGACTCATGACCATCTAATTTCAACAGCTAAAGAAAATACCCCACCACACGTACCTCTAATTCCTTTCCTTTGGAAATTAGTAAATCTTTGTGCTTATTTATGCAAGCCATGTGTTCTCTCTGTTTATCTTCGTAGTGCTGCAAATGGCGTTTACTGTTTTCCACTTCTGACTCAGCCTGGTTTAATTCAGCCTGGTTGGAACAAATAACGACGTGAGCTGTTTGGGGTAGGTTCCTGAGAATCTCACTAGTGTTTACTGACTTATCACAGATTGTTCTAACTTATTTTGCTTTCAGTAACACTACTTCTAGAGTCTAGGAGCTTTAAGAGCAGCTTATGAGAAAGTCTATGCTCAATTCTGACAAGGAATAAATACATGCAATGATTGTAGGAATTATATCTTGAGGTGATGCTTTCATCTTTAAAAAAAAGCTATGCTTTCTCCTAAAGCGCAAAAAACTGCATTTATTTTTATACTACATTATATCTGGAACTTCTGATATCTGTGCGGCATCAGCCAGAACTGCATTTCTGTGTGAAAATTCAGTGTCCTGCTATACCTGTAATATAAAACAATAGAATCAGAGCATAGCTAAGGTTGGAATACACCTTTAAGATCATCAAGTCCTACCATCAACCCAAAACCGCCACCACATATGCCACTAAACCACATCCTCCAGTATAATAACCATACATTTTTTGAACGCTTCCAGGAATGGTTATTCCACCACTTGTCTGGGAATTTTGTTCCAACAAACAAGGGGTTTACAACCCCTTCCCCGAAAATTTCTTTTCCCCATATCTAAACGAAACCTCCCCTGGTGCAATTTGAAGCAATCTCCTCTCCTCCTGTCACTTGCTACCCAGGAGAAGAGACTGAGCCCCACCTCACTACAACCTCCTTTCAGGTGATTGTAGGGTCTGGTAAGGTCCCCCTTGAGCCTCCTTTTCTCCAAGCCAAGCAGCCTCAGCTCCCTCAGCTTCTCCTCACAGGAATTGTGTTCCAGACCCTTCACCAGAAACCTCTATATCAAGTATTGATACTGTTGAAGTGATATATCTTTCCAGAGGAGCAAAGAGGTATAAAGAATGATATAAATTAGGATATAAAATTTCTTTAGTTGACAATCTGTCAACTAAACAGATTGTCTTAACAAACAAAAATAAAAAACACCAAACCAAACTGAAAAAAAGAAACAATTAAAAAAGCCCCAAAACAACACACAAGAAAACCAACCATCACCAACAATAAAAGAGGCTTTTACTTTTTTCTAATCCTATCTTAAAACCACAACTTGCTATATGTCAACAGTTCATTAAACAACTGTAGAACACTTAACAACATTTCTGATTTAAAACCTTTTCAGGTCAGAATTTTAGTGCTGCCCTTGACTGTATTCAGTACTCTAAATAACAAGCAATAATGTTTTCATATTCTGAATAAATCTCTTTCCATACAGAGTGGTTCTTTTAAAATATAGTATCTCTAAAATTTCCATATTAGATACACTAGAAGTAACACATTTATCTTTTGCTTTGCTAGTCTGTTTCCTTACTCTGTTTGATCTTTTAATTTGGGCTGTCTACACAGCACATTACAGTTTTAGTGAGACATGTAAGGGATTTCCACAATGATCGTTTAAATTTTCTTCATTTCATCCTTCTAGAAGTTTACAGTACTATAAATGCCCTGAACTCTTATTTCTGCTTTCTATTTTCAAACCTTCTTGACAACGTGAGACTGCCTTCCATTTACCAATACAAAATTTTGCATGTCACCATTCTGTTATTTCTCTCAATTCTTGCTGTTTCTCTGCCATTTCCAGGTGCCTTCTGTAGTCTTCTGTGATCATGTAACTTCATAAAATAACAACCATTTCATATACAACTTCAAATGCTATTTTGAGAAATGAACAGTTATAAGCATTCTTAGCCAAGGTTTCTTAGAAACAAACATGTAAAACCAACAAATGTGATGCATGAAAAAGGAAAGTCAAGGCAACTGTTTTTCCTTCTTTTTCACTCCATGACTAAAGATACCTGGAAATGAACTCTGTTTAAACATAAAACACTACATTGACTACATGAAACAATCATCATTATCTTCAAAATACTGCCAAGCTTGTTTTCCAACATGCTCCATTTCCATTTTCTAGATAACCTTAAGTACATTAGGCAACAGAAAGTTCTTTACTCCTACCTCACCTCCTCTTAACCTCATTCACCTTGACACACCAACAGAACAAATCAAAAATACAATGTAAAATTATTGTTACCTTAATTGGGCCAGCAATTTCTTCTACTTGATGAATTTTTTCTTTCACTTCTTTTAAGTTTTTTTCAGCTGCTTCGAGACTGTTTTTCAGTTCTTCCATTTTTTTGCTTTGTAGCTGCATGTCTTGTTTGACAGATTCCATCCTACCCTTATTTTCTTCAGCTTCGTCTTGCTGTCAAAATATATTAAAGTTAAGAATAATAAAAGGAGACACATTTTTAAACTACTGTACCAGATTTTTATTTTACTATCAGTATTAGGGCACAGTATTACATGAAGTACTCTGTAACTCTAGCAAGAACAGAGCAGCTCAATGTAATTGTCACTAAAGCCCAAAGGAAGAGACTGACGGATCTGGTAGGAGACCACTAAGTCAAACTGCAAAATAAAAATGAAACTTCCTATTTATGTGACCAAAAATTAAAAGGATTTTATTTGGGAGTCATGATGAAAAGACTGAAAAAAACAAGGTAACTTCCCCCTGGATCTGTGGCCAATACACATCCAATTTACAATGGAATAGGAAGAGTAAGTGGACTGTCGTTTTCTCCTAGAAAATAACATAATTCCTAATCAATTATCATCATAAATACTTTCTGATTCAAATAGAAAATACTGCAAAATCTGGGGGAAAGAATTTTTAGAACACAAAAAATAAATAACATCACTCAATTTACAGAAATGTCAGAATTATGGTAAGCTTTACATTCTTCACTATCCAACTTTGCTTATTTCAAAACACTGCCAACATTAAAAGACATTATTTAATATGCTGATTAAACATAATTGGATAATCTATTCTTACTAATATATGGATGTCCGCTGACTGGTGCTCTTCCACATTTTCAAGATCAGCTATCTCTGCATTTGCTGTTCTTATTTTTATCTGAGAAGAAATAGAAAATACATATTTTGAAGCTTAACTGAAGATAAAAGTTCACATTTGTACATTTAAGTAATCACAGGAAAGAAGATACTTGCATTTTTTAGTTTTGTTAGTGACTAACAAGAGACACAACTCTTCACACCCACCTGTGCAATTAATTTTCATAAGATATAGCTTATTCTGAAAGTCACACACTTATTAATTAAGTTATGGTATTTCCATTCGACATGACAATTGAATAAAAGCTATTTTATTTTTTCTTCAAGTATTTATCTTCAGCATTTCAGACCACATGCCAAGTTTTTTTTTGCTGCTTCTTACTTATAATTTACTGAATATAACCTTATATAGTATGCATTAGCTTTCACTGCCTGCCTGGAGCACCACTGACCACCACAAACATACATATATCCTACCTAGAAGTACCAGAGACCACAAAAAGGAGGCTAACAGTTGTAAAATTATTTTAAAGAAATTAAAATTTAGGAAACTTAAAGAAGAAGTATTCAGCATATCAAAATGGGTTAAGAATATACCAGAAGATCATGAAGAAAACAAAATTCTGGGAATGAGGAGGCAAAGTTCAATAGAAAGAAAGGAAATAAAGGAAGGAGAAACATTATATGATTCAAGTGTCTGTTCTGTAAAACAACTTACTACTAGAGTTAAAAAAAGCAGTAGAAATTCGTAAGATTTAGCACTAGGGAGGGAAAGATACCAAACAGAAACAACAGCATATGCTAGGATTGATGTGGCCTCTAGCACACTGTCCTCAATTATAAGAGCATACTTGTTCTGGGTTGACCATATGATCTTTGTATCCTCAATCGTCCCTCCTGCTTATGCTGGATATGAAGCTCTACAGCTTTAAGTTAGGCCCAGAGAGACAGAGAGAGTGAAAGCAGAGAAAAAAAACACGCGCCGTTTGTCTGCAGGAGTTACACCTTCACCTTACTTCCCCACAAAATCCTTGAAGGACTGCGTTCTGGCAGGGCAGCGATATCTCGCTCTCACTCTCTGGCTGTGTGCTCAGAAAAGCACACAGCAGAGGGTTTCCTTGGATCTTTCTCAGTTTTTTGCAGGGAGAGACTTTGTTTCTTTTGCTGTTTTTTTTCTTCCTCCTGGGGCGGGTCAGCATCTTGGTGGCCCAAGACATCAGGACAATCCCCGGGGCCCCCCCGATTTCTGCAGCTGGGCCTGGCAATCGGCTGCCCCCCCGTTGGAGGACTGAGACTGACGCAGCCATGAACTCTGGTTTACCATCTCTTCAGAGGAAGGAGAGGTTTCATTGTTTTCCTATTATGCAAATTTTCTATGCTTGTGAATATTCTATTTGTTAAATAAATAGTTTTTTCCACTTTTCTCTAAGGAAATTTTTCTCGAACCTGTTTGGGAGAGGGGTGGCTGGAATCGGCTTTTCTAGAGGAGACCCCCCAGAGGTTTCCTCCTAAATTTTGCCCTAAACCAGGACAATACTATACAAATAAAAAACCATGAAAACAAACAACAAAAGTAAGGATAAAAATTAAAAACTATCAGGTACTCCAAATAGACTGCAGAAGTCAAAATGAAATAGGAAAAGACTGAGGAGTTTCTAAAAACTAACACTGTACCTATTTTTACCTGTAGCTGTTTCTGGTGTCGCCGATGACCACAGAGATGATCTTCATTCTGCCTGATCTCATTTTCAATGGAATATAAGCGTTCCTGAGATGCCATCAACCGTGCCCTTTTGTTTTCAATTTCTTTATCCAAGAGACTTTATAAACAAAGGGATATTGAGGTGTTACATACTGCGTAGATATTGTTTGTGACACACATATACAGAAATACACAAATAAAGATTACAAGCATGACAAGATAAAAAGTGCACTCTTTTTTAACTAGCCTACATCATTCCCCCCTAGCAAAAAAGACTCTTCAACTTTGGTTTGAATAGTCAGGCTTCCCTTGCAGTAAACTATGAGACCAACGTTCAAGTATTATATTTTTAAAGAAGCAGCTTTGACTCGATACTCTTTTTCACCAAGCACAAAAAAGAAGGTAGCTAGATTTCCTGAAGCATTAAGCACTACTTGGTAGGTAAGAACTACAAGCCACAAACTGAAAGATAACTAGACACAATGCAAGTTTGTCCCTACCACAGAAAGGCACTGAAATGAAAGGATTTTCTAGAATTCTCAACAAGGAAGTGTAAATCTCAGAAACAAAATAAAGAGACTAGAGAGTAATGTACATGCAAATAGACAAATAAGCAATTCCACTATTCATGCCAACAAGCACACTTTTTACAAGCATATTACAAGATGCTAACCTGATTTCCGATTCAACATCTCGACTTAGGAACTTAGGTCTCACAAAACTGGAGGAGTAATACCGTCGTTCAAATACTTGATCACCTTCAGCAGTGAAAGCTTCTTTACAGTTTTTTGGGGGCCGATTGCACTGCATTACTTCACGAGCCTTACGGCTAGTCTGAAAAACAAAATGGCCTTATAATACCAGCAGAAAAACAACCATAATTAAAGGTAAGAATTTAAATGCTGTCTTGATGTTTTCACCCAGAAATAATTTTAATTTTTAATGAAAAGAAATACAGTAATGAAAGAATGTGAAAATTATCTATGTCAAGAATCTACTTTTCTTAGGTGAGTAAGACATTTACTTTCTCAAGAACTCAGTAAGTTTAGTTGGTCATTTATTTGTGAATTCTATAGTCTAATCAGCCCCTTATAATTTGCCTTGGGGAAAAAACCTCACTAACCAGAAGGACACTATGCAGATATATTCAACAGTCAAAAGCAGAATAAACACAGGGAAACAAGCTTCCAACGCAAGGTTTGAAGGACATCAAATATTATCCAATTAAAGTTCAGGGAAATATTTTGGTAAAAAACCCCAACACTGACAGTGCCAGACAAAGTGGTCACAAATGCCTTTGTCCAAGGCAACCATGTTATCCATTTCAATGTATCTATTTTTCTTCAGAGTACTTCTTTCAGATTCAGTTGAAATTGTTCAGGTAGGGCTCAAAGGTAATAATATTATGAAAATCACTGGTCAGTTCAAGCAGAGGGGGAAGAACAATCCCAACATTCCTGCCATGAGAAAAGCCTACAAAGTTCAGCTGTTTAATAACCCACTCAGTGACAGCCATGCTTGATAAACAGTCAGCTCTGCATTAGATAGAGCATGAACTGCCTCTTTCCAGTAAGAATGTCAGAGGATAAAATGGGACAAGAGATTTTTGAGCAAAGTAAAATTCACAGAAGGTAATTATCGTTAGTTCTGCTTGCTTAGAGAATACTCTGCTGTCTCTAAATAAAGACATATGCACCTTATTTTTATCTTTGAACATTTTACCTGTAATCTTATCTGCAGGAGCTGGTATCTTCAGTACTAACAGAAAATCAAAAATCAATTAAGATCAGAAATGTCAGAAAACTTAGCTACCAGCTCCTAGGTACAACTGGTGGGGGTGGGTTGCAAATTTTGGGAACTCCCGGACTACTCAAAACCAGCACATCCTGAACCCACCAAGTAACAGAAAGATATGAGACAGAGCCAGCAGGTAGAAGGCTGATTCCACACACATGGACTATTTAGATAAGGAAACGACACCACTTAGAGGCCCAGAAAAGCAGTGGCAAACAGCTCAGAAACAAATAGGGAAGATCCTGAAACACATGGGACAGAGAGAGGAGCAAAACTTCCTCTCCCTCTTTATCCATTACAGACACTACCAGTGAAGCCGTCATAAATGCTCCACACATTTCTTTAAAGATCAAGAGGGAGCATAAAGCCTTACTTTAATCAGCAGGACTGTTTCTATACCCCTCATATCGATCAAACAATTGGCAACCACTGGATTATCTATTTCCAATGCTGTCAGAACTGATGGGAATTCTGGATGATGAACAGCTCTGAAGAAAAGAAAAACAACACTCACCATTTATAAAACTCACATGATATTCTTAAAAAAAAATTACAAATAGTTATTTTCAACCATCAAGGCTAAGCAATAAAATTCAGGACATACTTACCGCTGACTAGTATCATAAATTTTATTCTGAAATTTATTTACAATTATTTGAGGTCTATGTCCATGTGTGTAATATTTTGACATCAGAAACTGAAGAGTTCTTTCATCATTATAATTATCACAGCAAAATGCCTGAAGTAGGCCTTTTAAACAGGATTCAATAGCCAAGATCAGTTCAGGATCTTTAGGATGAATCAAAGCACCTAAATAAACATAAGAAGCAGGGCTTTAGGTGCTGTGTTCCATGACAAACATTCAGTAGAGCATTTTTACCACTCAAGGTTCTTGTTTTGTTGTATTATGGGCTTTTTTGAATCTAAAATAAACCTATCCTGAAGGTAGAAAAAATATTAAGATGTTGACTAAAAGTTAAAAGACTCTACAATAGATCTGAGAACACAAACATATAATTTCTCTGCCTAGAGACATCTACACATAGTTGGAGGCCTCTATTTTCTTCTGTTAGGGTACCAGTTTTATGGCAGCTTAGCAGAAATGTATCAAGGCAAAGATAGCTTATCAACAATTTAATGCTTTAAGGATGAAGGCAGTGGAACAACTATACTGCAAATTAAACAAACATGAAGATTTCCATTGTATCACCTGTCTTCAGCAGCACATGTTTACATGTTCTTACCCTGCAGTAAATGCCACGTACTTTACATCCAGAATATGCTGAAACCTTTCCTCCCATCCACAAACTGAAAATATCAGCCACTGTCAGAGCTGGACAGAAGACAAATAAAAGCCAGCTTCCCAAGAAAATCTCCGTTGGGTCTGTCTGTTTGTTCCATGCAAAACATCTCAATTTTGACAAACCCACAAGTCAGCCACTGGATATTTTAAAGAAAAACTGTCCAAGATTTGGACAGCGCTACCCACTGAGGGACAAGCAGTCAAAGCACAGTAGTCTGGTGCTTTGAGGGTGTGGGGGAGTTGGAGGGATGCACTGGAAGTTTATCATTGTAAAATACCTCAACTAAAACAGCTGGAAAATGAGGAAAGCCAGTAGCTGTTAGCGAGCACATGACAGATGCAGAAGATAACCTACCAGGATAAAACCTTTAGTCCAGAAAGTACGGAAGAGAAAGATACATCTGAATCTCCTTTAAGAACAAAGTTTTCCTGAAAGACCACTATTTACATTAGCAGCCGTACAAAAAAAAAAAACATAAGAAAATATGTTTCAACAATTATTCTTACCTAAAGGTCCAAGAGGTTTCTTTCTAAAGTGTCCTTGTTTATAGGCTACTTCAATTGCTTCAAGAAATGCTGGTACATGTGGTCCAAATCTTTTCAAAGTATTTGTTTTACTATCTTTCAGGTCTCTTAGCTGTTTCTGCTGGGCATCCAGTGCTTGTTGAACTTCACTGCTTTCTCTCCTAAGATAATAGATTTTTTTTCAGTAGTTATACTGCCTAAAGTGCACTAAAATAATTATAAAGTCTTGTTTTTCAATTATTAATAGCTTTGTGTATCAAGATGTCAGTAGTTCAATGTAAACCTAGGTACACACATGCAATAATATTTTTATAGTTTCAAGAAACATGAGAAAAAAAACAAGAGAGAAACTGACTACTTTGGAACAGTTCTACAAAACTTTTTTATTTCTAACAAATTATAATAAATTAATTTTGTTTCTAATTATATGCTTCAATTTCACTGTTTTCAAAAATCTTCAACAAAACACACAGTAAGCATTTATTACAATAATTGATAAAAGACATTTAAACTAATACACCAGGTGCAATAAAGAACAATTCTCAAATCCTTTAAGACATTAAATTATATCGCCACAATGCCCTCTGGTAATCATTGTTCAGGTTTCCAAATCAAAGCCAATGTGCTTTGTTTTTTCTATCTTGGATTCGGGCTAAATCAATATTAGAAGCACTTTGCCTCAAAGCCTCTGTGAATCTGCCTTAAATATAGAAATAGTAATTACTCCTAAGTGTATCTGTTCTCCTACAATGTGAAAAAGAAACTGGAGCCTAACACCTCAGGAATCACAGGCATATATGACAGGATATATAAAAGAAGGGATTCTCTCTAACTTGAAACAGAGTTAAACAATTACATTCAAAAAGCATTACTTACCTGAGTCTAGAATGTTCTTCCCTACACCTAGATATAGCCTGCTGAAACTGATCCACCTGCTGACCAATCATTATTTCTTCATCATGGAATGCCTTTAACTGTTCCCTTAGGTACGCAATTCTCCTTTGTCTTTCCAATGTCTCGGGCTCTGAAACCTGATTAGCACTAGAAAAGAGCATACTTCCATATTTTAACACCATACTGATGATTTACAAGTGACATGACCTTTATTATAGCGTGGAGAAGCTTTACACATCAGTTACATTTAAGATTCTGTTAACTTGAAAGATCTACATGGCAATAATGCTGATTTTAAATATTTTTTTAAAAGTTTCTAATCACATGTTACTCTCCCCACAAACATTCCTATTGCATTTAGTTAAAGACATATTTGTTTTGCAGTATCATGGAAGCTAGCGACTATCTATTATCACCAAAAAAACCAAAAACAAAACAAAACCAAAACCAACCTACCAACAAACCAACCAACTAACCAAAAAAAAGAAGCCATTTTTGCTACCCAATTGCCTCTTAACATTCTAGTCAAAATCTTGGTATGCAAAGAAGCAGGATCAGAAATATTCAAGTATTTAACTGGACCCTGTTAAAGACTAAGTATTTTCTATTACTGCAGGTTTTCTCATTAATCAAAAAAGCTCACTTCTTTTTCACCTATACCTTAACAAACATGCACCATAATCACTGTATCTGTATTTACCAGCTTTTCAGTTCTTCAATTCGTTTACGTAGCTGTTCATTGTCTTTTCCCAGACGTTTTAACTCTGTTTTGGAACGATTATAAATGATCTGTGAAGGAAATAGGAAATTGCAGTTTAAGAAATAATTTCCAAAAAAACTACGGTTTTGAGTAAATACTGATCTGCACCAAACCAGACAAACATAACTTTCTGAAAATTACATTTATTTATTTATTTATTTTGACCTAAGCTTAACACTGTTTAGTAACTATGTGAGACACAAATGCTAGGGCCTCCAGATAGACACTACTTGCCAGTCAGGCAGGAAATTGCACCTGTTCTGATCTCCACTATGGACTCAAGGAGCCAAGACACAGATGGGGAGAGCATGGATAAGTTTAAAGCATGAACTTTGAAAGGGTTTTTTTGCTTACCTCAGTTTCATTGACTGCTTTTCTTTTTGCCTGGACTTCAGCCTTCAAAGAAATACACTGAGGATGAAGGGCTTGTGCTTCTTCACTTACTGTTACCAATTTGTCTTGTATTGCTTTGTACTTTTTTTCGGCTTCATTCACTTTTACCTTTGGTGAAAAAACAGAATGATACACAAGTATTTACGGAGCAAAATTTTCTTCAAAACCTCCTAATGTTACAGGACAAATATGTCTCAAAAGGATCCATCCGACATGTCTTAATTGTTTGAGTTTTGTTGGGTTCAAAAAAATAAAGCACGCCATTGCCACTATGGATAAGCTAAATCATGAAAATTCATTAATGTTCATTCTTGGGAAATCAACAGACTACCAAATCTCTGATGCAGACAGCAACCTTTTTTTCTATCTCAAGGTTTACTCAAACACAGGACTCTTAATACAATAAGGGCAAGTACCATGACATCAAAAGAAATGAAACCAGCACCTGGACAATGTTCCTTCATTGGTACATAGACATGGTGACCATAGCAAAAATGTCTCAATTGCGAAACAAATACTTCTTAGAAGAAAAAAAAAAAAAAAGAAACAACATTTTTTTTAAAAGAAAAAGGGGTGCTAACAAAGAAAGTTTGGAGAAGTTTTAATAGCCTGAAGAAGTGATGGTTTCATGAAGACCTCATAGCAGCCTTTTGGCATCTGAAGGGGGGCCTACAAGATGAAGAGGGACTCTGAAGCTGGAGAGGGACTCTTCATTGTCTGTATCGATAGGACAAGGATTAATGGTTTTAAACTGAAAGAGAGGAAATTTAGGTTAGATGTATGGAATGAATTCTTCACTGTGAGGGTGGTGAGGCACTGGCATAGATTGCCCAGAGAAGCTGTGGATGCCGCATCCCTGGAAGTGTTCCGTGACAGGAGGGCTTTGAGAAGCCTGATTCAGTAGGAGGTGTCCCTGCCCATGGCAGACAGGTTGGAACTGGATGATCTTTAAGGTCTTTTCCCACCCAAACTATTCTATGATTCCATGATCAAAATAATGATGCCCGTTTCTCTGCAAAAATGTGTTTCATTTGCAAATCAGAATGCATGACAAAATTCTTTCTTGCTACCTACAGAAATCTTAAGAACCATCCCAAAACTTCCAGAGGTCTCCTGAAGTCATTCATCTTTTCTAAAGGCAACAATAACCCAACTTCACAACATATCTCTCATCTGTGGGGTGACTACAACTAGAGTAATAAAAGGTTTGGACCATATATGTACCTGGCATTCTTCCACCTTCTGAAGGAACTCTGTATTTCCTTCTTCAACTTTGACACCTTCTTCGAGCAGCTCTATTTCTTTTTCCATCTCACTCACCTAAAGAGAAGCCTGTATTAGCATGTCCACAGCAGACTGGGAACGAAGGACATTTCACATGAACAAACATATTTTAGCAAGACATTTACCACTGCCCACGCCATTTGATGTTTCAAATCTTTGAGACGACTTTGCATGTCATTCACAAATGCAATGCTTTTGAAAATTTCCTTCTTTTCCAAATAAAGCTGTTTAAGTTCTTCAAGATGCTTAAAAAAGAAAACAGAGGTTCAATCATGACTGCAAAAAGCTGTGATAAAACATGAAAATTTGGAAAGATTTGGGTTTTTTTGAAATTTAATGTCACTGAAACCTAATAAAACCAAAACTATGCAGTTTAACTCCTATACTTCCTTCACTGCTCAGATCTGTCCTAATAATTACTTTAACTTTTACATACCTCTTCCCCTTTCTCTATCTGAACATGGATATTTTTTTTAGTTTTCCCAATAAAGGAATAATCTTCTTTCATTTGTTCCAGCTGAGTTGCCTTCATAAAAAACTAAAAAGGAATAAAAAGATGAGGATGTAAAATCAGCACCTTAGCTAAGTGGACTTTCAATAATTACAACAGAAAGATCATTCATCCCAACATCTCTGAATGCTGAATGATACCCAAAGTGAAAGAACTGGTCAGGTTGTAGTGGTACAACTTCCACCCCCTCCTTGGGCTGCAACGTGGTATTGAAATGTTTGTTAGGCACCAGCCTTTATGAACAGAAGCTGGGCTCAGCTCCTCTTGAGCCTCTCTGCTTCCATGAACTTGCACTGTCTGACAAGCTCCTCTTTCTAAGGAACAACATTTGAAACTTCTTTTTCCTGCCTGAGTAACAACCCAAACATTTTTATGGAAAGTTATTATGACTAAAGCCCACTCACTCTCTTGTGACCCTGTGAACAATGGTCACAAGAGTGACCAAGTGAGACCCACTGAGCTTTCTTGGACCACAGCAGGCTGTGACAGCATCTCCCTCCGAGTGCAACACTACTGTGACCCAGAGAAATCTCAAGTTTACTTGGAGGACTGCTGCCAAAAGCTGACAGAGCCTGGGCTGATACCCCCACTCCTCAGGGATCAACCTTTTACCTGCTGAGAAGATCCAAAGGCATTTGACTTTGTACTTCTCTGAGCTTGAGGGGAATTTTTCACAAATATACAACTTGCACATACTCTTTTGCTTTGTTTACACACAAGTGTGCATATGGTATAGCAACTGTATTATGAATGTCTCCAAAAATTCTTAAGTACTTATATTAGCAAGAAAATTAGGCGCCTGAGTGAGTTACCATTGCACTATCGTAAACTCTGTAAGAATCTTCTGTTAAATGGTTTAAATCAGGTTACTAATTAGGCATTGTTAAATTTAAGCACTGTCAAAACCTTAAGGTCTAAACTGTGGTCAAGTCCAGAGCTAAGTTTGGCAAGGGGGTCCATTCTGAACCTTGTGACTTATTGAGAAGGTCTCCCTTACTCTTTTTTATCCTTACCTTTTTCCCATCCCAGCATCCATGCAGATCATTGGTTTTACATTGCCTGATTTCAGGTTTTAGTCAATTTTCCTCTGTGTTCTAACCATCTAAATAAGTAGGAGAGTGAACCTTGCCAACGAACTCAGCCACACTTTCATTTTAATACTAAATCTGCTTATGCTGATATCTGTGCCAGTGGTTCTTTCAACAATTTAAAACACTCATTTACTACAGGAGTATTTCTGAATAATGAACTAACTCAGCAGTGTCCTAAAACTTAAATTTATCCTTTAGAAACTTCAAAATACTGTTTGTGCGAATGGATGACTGGTGCAATCAGACAGTGCACTGGCTCCGGTTGGGATGGAGTTAAGTTTCTTTACAGCGCTGTATTTTAGATGTGTGATCAAAAAAATACTGACTATACACTCAGATTTTAGCTGTTGCACTAAGGCCTCCTATTTCTCACATTGCCCTCCCAGTGAACAGACCAGCAGTGTGTGCAAGAAGTTGTGGAGGGATACAGCCAGGCAGATGATCTCAAGCAGCCAAAGAGATATGCCACCCCATAAAATGTCATTGTGACAGTTTAGTCTCAGCCACTCACTCAGCCATCCATAGCCACTCACTCACTTTCCCCTGAGGTGTGATGGGGATGAGAATCAGAAAAGTAAAAGCAAGAAAACACATGGGTTGAGATAATAATAGTTTAATAAAGCAAAAGCTGCACATGCAAGCCAAGCAAAACCAGGAATTTATTCATCACTTCCCAGGGGCAGGCAGGAGTTCAGCCATCCCCAGGAAAGCAGGGCTCCACCATGCCTAATGGTAACTTGGGAAGACAAATGCATCACTCAAGAAGTCCCCCAATTCCTTCTTTTTCCCCCAGCTCTATATGCTGAGCATGATGATTTATGGTCTGGGATCCTTTTGTCAGTTGGGGTCATTTATTCTGGATGTGACCTCTCCTAAATCCTTGTGCACCCCCAGCCTCCTTGCTGGTCGGGTGGAATGAGAAGCAGAAAAAGCCTTGACTCTGTGTAAGCCCTCCTCAACAGTTACAAAAACTGATAAAGAGTAATGAAAACATCTCCACATTGTCAATACTGTTTTCAGCACAAATCAGCAGTCATGCTCAGCAATAAAAACAGATAAACAGAGGGTTTAGGGGGATTACTCATCTTTTGCTTGGGGACTGGTTGGGCATCAGTCTACCAACAGGAGGTGGTGAGTGATTGCCTTTGCATCTCTTTCTTCCACTTTCCTTCTCTCTCCTTTCAGCTTTCCCTTCAGTTTTTAAACAATTTTTATCTCATCCCTCTAATTTATTTTTTTTTTACTTTTACTCTTCATTTCCCATTCCCTCATCCCAAGCTTGTAGGCAACACAGAAGGGAAATGAGTGAGTGGCTGTGTGGTATTTAGCTACTAACCTGAGTTAGTCCAAAACAGATTATTAAAATTCAGGAATTTGATTTTTTTTTCCAAATGGTCTAAAAATTTGCAATCAGTATATTAATGTTTTCTGACTATGCTAAATTGTTTTTCTTACCTTGTACTTGTCACTGTCATTTTTAGTCTGTAAAAACTGTTTACTCATCTCTTGGGTTAAAACAGACACAGGATTATCTACCTGCAAAAATAAAACACTTTCGTTTTATTTTAATTACAAGCTACCATGTAACTGCAAATCTATTAAAGTGAGTGCCCTGTTCCAGTCGTGCAACTTAGTAATAAAATAAGGTTCAGAAATCAAGCTTTCTAATCCTCTCATGTCTTCAAAAAATACAAAACATAACAAACAAAACCAGTAACAAACAGAAAATTTAAAAATCCGATCATATCAAGTTCAAAATAGAACCACAGCAAGGACAACTAAAGAACTGCTTCCATGACTTCTATAAAAGCAGTACCTTTAAGTTCCACTTATTTAACAAATCAGCATTAGAAATTCTAAAATTTCTAGTTATAGCAAAAGCTGTAGCAAAATTTTGCAATAAATGCAATGAATTTACTCATATATTCTTACAGATGTTGTCAAAAAATAAAACCAATACATACTTAACTGAAATTTCTATTATTTTAAATTCTAAGTACATTGAATATTTTAAACTTCACATGCACTACCTGATCTTTTATTAATCACTCAGCAAAATCACATTCAAATTTCTGAAACAGCAAGAACTGAAATAATCAGCAGAAAAAACCCACTCCAGATACAAAAGAAACCAACGCACTCAAGACTTTTATCAACAGGACACATGACTCACAGCTCACAGATGACAGCAAACACTTATCTGTCTGGGACAGAATCCTATTCTGCATTGTATGAGGTATATATTTCAATTTTCCTTCTGCTGATGCATTTGATCTTTAACTCACATGGAAGAGATTCAACTCTCTCCTTTAAGGAATGGTACATTTCTTTTTAATTGAAGAATTGTAATAGCACATGCCAATGTCTTCTTAAATTGCATAGAATTTAAACACTATGATAACTACCTGTATATTAAAGTGATCCAGTATTCCTATGAGTTCCTCTCTCTTTGAAGAAATTAAAGCCCCTAGTGGTAAAAAAATGAAAGGAAAAAAATCAATAGGTACAATGTCCCAGTCTTTTGTTCGTTGTAGAAAATGTAAAAAATGAGATTAATCTTTTTGTAACACAGACTTAGTCATGATGAGGAGCATTAGTTAGGGATTTTTTTAATTTTTATTTTTTCAATGTATTTGCATTTGCACAGAAAGATTTCTAATTTAAGTCCTCCTTTGCTCATAAACCCTCTGTGACAGAATTTAGACAAATCAGCAAATTCAATAAAACCTCAAAAAAGACTAAAAAAACTATGCTCAGCCTCATCATACAAGCAGATTTTTGTAAAAACAAATACATAATATAACACCTGGCATACTAAATAATACATATCAATAAATACATAATGCTTTTGACATACTAAAATATTCTTAGTTTGGGATAAACACAAAGAAATGGACATTGTCATCATCCTTCAAGGATTTTATGAAAAGAGAAACATCTCCCTTTACTAACATCAAGGACTCAAAATCACGAACACATTTAGAGAACTTCTAAGCCTGAGAACAAAGCAATCTACCACCAACCAGATTTGCTTTTCAGTTTGCAAGTTCTGCTTCCATCCTGATTAATGTGCTGATTCACAGTAATAGAGGTACCATACAATTCTGGTTTAAATGCATCTCCACCTTGGTTTCGCAAAGTTATGGATATATCTGCAGAACTAAAAAAAAAGAAAAAAACCCAAAAATAATTTACAAAGACAACTGAAATTAATTTCAAATCTAAAACCAACAACAAAAAATCAGAACATTTTAATTTTCCATACAAACTGTCATGTATCCTACATGTCACAGCTGCAAGACAGTCATAGTACCAAACAGAACACATATTTGTTTGGTTTGAGCCATAACAGCATTAGACAACATGTTGATGGTTTAAAATCACCAGGAATAGTAAACCCACTCAAGCTCCCTCTATTCCTCCACCCCTTTCCAACAGTGGAGGAAACAACAGGAGAGATTTTAAGACGGAATCACAGTTTACAGCAAAATCCCAAAATCACAGTATTAATAAGAGTATACAAAACAGAGTGTTTTACCCACAGAGGGTACTCTTCACCAAACAAAAATGCTTCCCCAAGACAGTGCCTGGCGTGGTTTCTCAGACAAAAGCAAAATGGCCCTGTGCTGGGTCAACGTGGTCCATGAGAAAACAAAGGCACTATGTCAGGGATGCTCACAGCTTAGCTTTCTCCTTCCCCAGTCAGAAAACAACGGAAAAACAGGGACAAGACAAAACCTGGTGGGACCTGACAAGGCTCTGAAACAGGTCAGGGGACCCTTTTCCTGGGGCTGACTGTGCATGAGCGGGACTGGAGTGCTCGGTGGTTCTGGCAGCGACAGTGCTGCATTGCTGCTGCGGCGGCTGCTGCAGTGGTTGCAGTCATGGTGGCTGTGCATGGGCTCCACACAGCTTGGCTGGGCTCTGCTCTGTGTCACTGCTGTTCCCTCCCTTTTCTTTTTCTCTCTTTTCTTTATCTCAGGATTGCCAGCGCTGTCTTTCAGCACCAAACCAGAAAAACTGTGGTTCATGGGAAGGGGAAAGGGACTATGTCTTGGGGTGATTTTATGACGAGTCGCTATTCCTGATCATCTGAATTATGCCCAGAGATGGCTGCTGCGGCTTTAAGGTGCGTCCAGAGGAGTGGCAGAAGCCTCAGGGGCTCCAGTGTTCTTTGTTCAAAGACTCACTCCCAGGTGTGCTTGGTGCTGTGGAGATCAGCAGTTACTTTGCTGCTTAGCTAACTCCTTTTTTCAGTAGCTTAAGCAAGAAGTTTCCTTTTTCCCCCTTTCCCCACCACCTTTCCGTGGACTGCAGCAGCAATCCTTCTGTGGGCTTTTTTGTTTTTTCTTGAACTGTTTCAGCTTGGTTTTGGTCCAAGATCAGATAATCCAAGACTGATGGGAGTCACTCCAGCCAGCCCAAGACCTTGGGAAAAGCTGAACCAACAACAGAAAGGACACCAAAATCCACTAGCTTCATCTGCTGTGAGGAGGAGACCAACACTAGAGGTTCAACAAGTTCTCACCTGCTTTGCCTGTGCTGCTGCATGAACTAGTTTTTCCTCTTCCCTGAGACAAAAGCCAGCCACTATTTTGTCCCCACTTTGCTGTATGGCCAGCCTGTTTATTTCTTGCCCTGGCATTTTGAGAGCTTTATGTTCTGCTGTGGGTGTGTGTGTGTTTGTATGTGGTAAGGTTCTGAAAATTCAACATCTAGCATTTATTCCATTTTTTTTCTGCGCAATGCAGACACTGTTTTTTTCACTTTCACCCACTGGCATTCATTTCTCATTAGCAAGAGGGATTACTGAAGCCCTTTTCTTTAGAAGAGGCACTCATTCCAGAGCATTTTCTCTTAAATCTGTGTGTAAACTGAGACAGGCTGCCAGTGGCAGAGAGGGTAGAAGTCTGCTGGGCCAACCCAGGACATGGGCTGACCCTGAAACCTACACATCCCTTTCCTTGAGCACAGCAGAAGCAAAAGCTAGTGTCCCTTCTGCTTTTGGCTCCGTGCTGACACCACGGCCCTGCCATGACATGGGTGGTATGGAAACAAACCCTGCCAGAAACTCCAGCCCTTTTCTCCATAACCGTGACAGACACTACTGCCATACACTGACTGCTTGTACCTCCTATGTTTCACCTAAATCATGAGCCAAAAGCAAATATTGGTGAGAGAAGATTTCCTCCATCTTCCCTTTTCATCCAAGTGCCATCACTTTACATCACAGAATCAAGCTGCTTTTTGGTAGTTCTCCTTTTTTAAACTGGCTTCTGTATAAAACAGTTGCCTGGTTTCTACAGCCTGACCAAAGTAATCTATAGCAGAATGCTTAAGGCGTTCTTCTAGAAAAGATGAGATGTGATTTCAGTTCAAAATTCCTATTTCCTGTTTCTCAAGTGAGTGCTGAAACATTAACTTAATACACATAAGGCAAGTATATGGCAAACAATTTTACTCTAAGATCCTCTGAAAGGAAAAGCCTGCAACTCTGAATAACGGTTTTATGTAAACTAATTAACCTCCTCTCCTTTTACTGGTTTCCCTAAACACGTTATCCCCACTCTCACAGCAGATGTGAATCCGTTTCTTGTATATTTAAATATCCTGCTGTAAGTCAAGGTCTTTATATAGTATATTCATTCACATCACCAGAAAGATTGAAAAATAATTAACCTCCCCACCTGCAAAACAGTGATAACCAGTTACCTATGTTTTTTTTCTAGTGAACTCCATTTTTCTGTAGGATATTCAATTACAGAGTGGAAGTAATACAGGAGAGCAGGGAATACAGAGGATGTATCACTGTGTTTGCCAATTCAGGGTCCCAGTTTCAGGTAGGACAGAGTTAATTTTCTTGCCATTACTGTGAGGGGTAGAGCCTGGAGCCATGTGAGTGCTGCTGTTCTATGCTCCATACATCATCCCCGGGGGCACAGCTTCAGCTGGAAGAAAAGAACATGGAGTACAACTGCCACCATTTTGTTCCTTTATTCCAAGGAAAGTGGACAGCAAGTGAAGCAGTGGGATGGCTCCTACTGTGGATTTGCTGTGTCACTGGTTTTTTTTGTCTTGGGCTTGGGGAAGGAGTGTGGGTCCAGATGATTTGTCCACCATTGTTAGTTTCTTTTCACTACACGGGCACGGACACTTCGATTCGCCACTTTCTTCTTTGTTTCAGGAGATGCATGGCTCAGGCTGTGGTGCAGACACCTTGAGTCAGACTCAGTGAGCAGTTTTGCATGTAATCACCCTCTTTTATACACTGTTGTTATTAGTATTGCTGCTGTTAGTGCTTGTTTTCCTTATCTCATTGATGGTTTTTTTCAGCAAGTTTTTATTTCAACTTGTTATCTCTACCTTTATCCCTCCCTCACTGGTGCAGAAGGAGAGCAGCTGTTTGGAGTTTAATTTCCAGTTGGTTTCAAACCACAACATTCAGAAATAATGGTATACTTAGTAGTTAAACTTCTGAGGGTTTTTTTTTCAGGGTTTGGGGTTTTTTTGGGGGGGAGGGTGTTGTTTAAATATGGTCTCTTCAGTGTTATGCTTTTTATTCAAGTCTGGTGGATTCCATAATGAGACACATAAAATTAGGGTAAACAGAAAACTCATCTGCTAACCTGAATGACAAACCCTATGTATGCAACTTTAAAGTTTTACTTACATCTCTCCTTTTTTAATAAACATTTTTAATGAGGAACCTCTGTTAGTTGCAATGGCTTTTCCACCAAGTCCAACAATTAGTGCAGTTAATATTGAACTTTTTCCACCTGTAATCAAAGCATTGAATTTGTTTTAAAGAGAAGCAATTGTAACTTCTACTCCATCTACATTACAGTCTTTTGACTTCTTGTATTTTCATGCATTACAAGTCAAAATTCTGTCCTTATTGAACCTATAAAATAACAATAACATTAGAAAAATATCTGCCATTTTCAAGGCTCTCCCTAAAAAAAACCCAGAATGCTGAGCCAAACTTTTGTTACTTCTATTTGCACTCAACAACACGTCCTAGGGGTGTTGAGTGCAACCTAGGGGTCAGAAGGAAAGAATCCCCTCTTCCTTAAAAGCATACTGAAAACACGTACACAACAAAAGAAATCCAGCACACATTACCATTTATCTAACTATCTGAAAAGTTTTAAGCTCTCTTTCAAGATTTACATTCTAATTTTTTAATTCTTTCTCCAGAAGAAGGAAGCTCGTATAAATAGGTATCACTTCCTTTCCCTATAATAGTTTCTATGTGCCATACTGTCCTGGGTTAGCTGGGATAGAGTTCCTTCTCTTCCTAGTAGCTTACACAGTGCTGTGTTTTGGGTTCAGCATGAGAATAATGCTGATAACATGCTCATGTTTTGGTTGTTGCTAAGTAGTTAAGTCGAGGACTTTTCAGTGTCTCATGGTCTCTGCCAGAGAGGAGGTGCACAAGAAGACCAGAGGGAGCACAGCCAGGAAAACTGACTCAAACTGGCCAAAGGGATATTCCATATGTCATGCCCAGTACATAAACTGAGGGATGTTGTCCAGGAGCCACTGATTGCTGCTCAGGGATGGGCTGGTTGTATGTAACTGTATAATGCACCACTTGTTTCTCTTGGGTTTTATTCATCTCTTTCTCTCTGCTTTTCATTGCAATTATGATTATATTTTATTTCAATTATTAAGCTGTTCTTACCCCATATACAGGTCTTACCTTTTTCCAGTTCTCCTTCCCATCCCACTGGGGGACACGGGGAAGTGTGTGAGTGGCTGCATGATATTTAGTTGCCAAAAGGGATTAAATGACAACAGTCTTTTCTGGCACTCAATGTGGGGCTCTAAGGGTTGATGTAACTGACCGAGTACATTAAAAAAAATTTGCGATTAGTATTCATGATATTAGTTTAATAGCTACTGATCACAATGCTGATTGATTTGCTCTCAGAGTCGTCGTGCTGGTTCTCAGAGCTGCATTATGTAACACCTGGCCCATAGCACGCGCTCCCTGCTTTGGTGCTTATCACTTTTGGGGCCTGGGCTGAGGTTATCATTCTGAAGTACTGTGTGAGGCTGGCTGATACGATCCGATCCGATAAATGATATGACACATGACACGAGAGGAGGGAACCGCCGGCCGCGGAACTGCGCTCGGCACCAGCCTGGCTGCGGGAGCCATCTAGCGGCTACTGCTCACTATTGCACCTCTCGCCCTTCCTCCTCCGAGAGCCAGCCCACAGGGGACACACCTCCCCTTCTTCTCCAGGCTAATTACAACGGCTTTTGGGAATTTTGAACGGCCTTGGGAAGCTCAAACCATCAGGAAGCAGGATGCTGTTGAATGACGGTCAGACCTCGTTTTGCATTATGCATCTATAAGCAGTATTTCAAGCCCGCAAAACATAGAGGCTCTTCCAAACTCAGTGATGGGCACTGCAGGCACTTGGACAATTACTGTGCATTTAATAATAAACATATAAGTACATTAAGCTCAAATAAAAATGTATTCCTTATTTAGCTAAATAAATCTTTTGCAAAAATCTCAAAATTTAAGACCTAATTCACCAGTCTTTAACTACTGGGATAGACCAGTGTGATACCTCATTTCAAAAGTGAATTCTTGTCCATGCCTAAAAGATGGCTAGCAATTCTTTTTCAAATAAAAATTACATCTTCTACATTATTAACAGAGCGTTCTTTGACAAAGACACTATGCAATTAATACTTACTTCCATTGGTTCCAACAACAAAATTAAGGTTTGATCCAAACTGAAAAGGCCCCAAATTCGAATGGCACATGAAGTTCTTCAGCTGAATACTTTCAATTATCCCCACTTCACCATCAGGCTAAAGAATGAACAATTAAAACTCAAGTTTTGTATGCATTTTAATGAGATTAAGTTTATATATTTTAAATGCAATGAGAATTTAAATGACAATATGATATAAAACACTGGTTGTTGCGAGCCACAAGGAAACAGAAAGGTTTCATGATACTATGTGAAGTTGCTTGCTATAGAGCAGTTACATAGTAAAATAAAAAGGAAACTGTTACCAAAACAAATCCCCCACATATAGTAACTTTAGTTCTCCCTATTACTGTCTTATCATCAATACAACATAAAATATTAAGACAACAGAGCTACCTGGTTGGCCGACCAATTTAAAGCATGTTATTAAGGGCACTGTTCAAATGCCTTATAAATACTGACAGGCTTGGGACACCACCCACCTGTCTAGGAAGCTGTACTGGCTTTGGGAGGCAAGGCTGAGGTAGCAGGGGCAGTAAGCTACAGGCGTGGCTTCTGTGAGAACCTGCCAGAAACTCCCCCATATCTGACAGAGACAACCCCAGCCATCCCCAAAACAGACCCATTGCTGGGCAAGGCTGAGCCCATCAGCACCGGTGCCTCCAGGCTACGAGTTGGGAAAGTGAAATTGCAATTGCAGCAACTGCAGCCAGAGAAGAGAGACATGAGAATACATGAGAGGAACAGCTCTGCAGACACCAAGGTCTGTGAAGAAGGAGGGGCAGGAGATCCTCCAGGCATCAGAGCAGAGATCCACCTGCAGCCCATGGAGAGCCCTATGCTGGAGCAGGAAGATTTCCGAAGGAGGCTGTGACTCTACAGAAAGTCTACACTGGAGCAGGCTCCTGCAGGATGTGTGGCCTATGGAAGAGGAGCCCACACTGGAGCAGGCTGCCCCTGAGGGACTGCACCCTGTGGAAGGGATCCACACCTGAGCACAGAGCGAGTCAGTCCTCCCTCTGTAGAGGAAGGAGGGGCAGAGACAACCTGTAATGAACTGACTGCAGCTCCCATCCCAGTGCTGTTGGAGGGAGGAGGCAGAGACAACTGTGAGTGATGAGCCAAGGAGGGGTGGAGGGAAAGTGTTTTAAGATTTAGGTTCATTTTGCATTATCTCTCAAATCCTGATTTGATTGTTAATAAATTCAGTAATTTCCCCAGGCTGAGTCTGTTCTGCCCATGTCAGTCAATGGGGAGTGATCTCTCCCTGCCCTTATCTCAACCATGAGCCTTTTTTAGTATTTTTTCTCCCCTGTCCAGGTGAGGAGGGCAGTGAGAGAGGTTTTGGTGCACACCTGGCATCCAGACCAGTTCAATCCCTTAGAGAATCTCAGTCCAGTGTCTTACCACTGGTAAAGAAATGTTTCCTAATATCCAGTCTAAATACACAGGACAGTATTTGCAGTCTCAGAAATTATTTTTTAAAAATTCCCCATCAAATTAAAATTCAACTACTAAAAGAAAAGCAGAAAAAATAATATTCCTGTTTTCAAGTTCCTTTTCCATCAAAATTTGCATTTCAAACACTAGATTTTTTAGACACCTGAAAGTGTCAGCTATGCAAAACAAGTATTTGGCACTTCTTTTAGTAAATAATTAGTTTTCTAAATATTCTCTCTGCTTTTGCTACAACAGTAAATGACAAATACCATAGTTCTATCACAACCCATTTCTTTCATTTACTTGTCAACTTCAGTAGTATTCCTTCTATAAAACCAGAATATTGTTATTTTATGATCGACTATTATAACCAGGTGACCATTAAAATATTATAAGAATAACCTCATGCAGAAGTCCTCATCAGAGACAATATCTCCACTTTCTTTTCTTTGTTCCACTGATTCTACATCCAAGACATTTACTTCAATAAGCAGAGAACTTTTCTAATATCTTCATCTCTCTGACTTTTTAAACTACTTACCGGCTGTGAAGAGGCACTACTATTAGCTGAGAACTCTAAAGTTTCCTCTTCATTAGAGTCATCATTATCTACATCTGTGTATTCTCTTCTCTGCCTTTTCTGGGATCCAGGATTTGAAACACTTTCTTCCTTTCTCTTACCCATGAGTACTGAAAAATGAAAGCAATGAAATATTGTAGATTTCAGTCTTCTAAGTAACAACATACTTACAGGTGATAGCACATATCAAATTATTTACTTTGGTAAAACAAATATTAAAATCACAGCAAACACTGCAACAAATACTTTCCCAGAACTGAAATCTCGGTAATTTAAGGCTTCACTTACTATGAAAGAGTTTCATCAAAACAAAAGAAGCACAGCTTCATAATTCTAATCAAGTTGAATTTGTCGATTAAAAATAAAATCAACCTTGATTGTGTTTTCCTTGGTACATTAGACTTTGGAATACTTGCTAGAATTGTTTTTAGTTAGCAATGCAGTTGAAGATTAGTGGTAAAAAGTACATAACTAACATAGTACAATCAGCAGCATCAATACAGGTTTGATTAAAGTCAGCTGCATGGGCAAAAAAAAAAAGTGCATTAATTATCTGTGGTTGATAAAAGCTGAAAAAATTAATATGCAGAACACATAAAAGTAGAATAAAGAAAAATTTAGATTCACAGCACTGCTCCTGTGCTATTTCTTACACACAAGATAGTATAATATGATCACAGTAAACAAAATGCTCCTAATAAAGGATAACTATTCTCCCTATATAGAGGACACATGTATAAATTTCCTCTACAAATCAATAAGTAGTTTTGCACTGACTTCCAGCACTAACAGGATTGGTCTGAAACAAATCTTGCAAAAGTAACAAGCTTTACTAAAAACATATAAAAATCTCATATTTTCTGTAATTATGGCATGGTTTTTATTTTCTTAAAAATACATATTACATTTTTCATACCTAGAGGCCCAAAGCCCTACACAAAACACAGAAGTCAACACACTTGCCCAAAGTAAAAATAAGGTGCTCTTTACACAAATGCAATACATAATATTTTCTTTGTTAGTAGTTAAGTCATCTACTAGTAAGTATCCAAAAGAGGCTAAAATTACTATCAGCTGCACAGTTTTCCAACATCAAAATTTTTCTGAAATGGATTATTTTCTCCTACTCAAATTTGTTTACTGGAATTTAATCTAGAGCTCCCTTCTAAGAAAGATGGCAACCAACTTTAACGTCCATCACCAGTTCAAGCAAAATTCAGAGGTATTAAATGCTATGTAAAGTTCACTGCATAACACATGGCCTAAGAACCAGCTGCTTATTTATAAAAATTAATTAATAAAAATAATAATTTTTTTAAACATGTGGGGTGCAGGAAAGAATGACCAGCATTAGAGACACAACGTGGCCAAAGTTGGTAAGAAATGTCTAAACACACTGCAGGCTTGCAGGACAGAACACTCCTAGTCATGGATACATGTGAAGATAACAAGTGAGCATTTCCTTGTCCTATTGGACAGATGGGATGACCCAGGAGAGAAGACATTCAGGTTAGCCTCACAGTTCCTAACATGATCTCCTGGATCCTGGAGGGAGGTGACCCAGTCTGTGAGAAAGCTGGGTGGTTCAGCACAGCAGGTCCATTTGTGCAGTGCACAGCCTCAAGAGCTCAGGGGTCCCCTTGTCAAAGCCCTCAGGCCCTCCCAGAGCTTCTCAGTGGGCCTTGCTCTACATTCCCTCGGAAAATTTTTTAAGACTAGTTACTTGGAGAATCTATAGAGAATTCAATGATATACAGACTGCTGAAATACAGCTTTAGTCACAAGAACTTGTGCTGCAATGGAGAGGAGCAGTTTTTCTTCCCTCTGTCTCTTACTCTGCCTCCCTGAGTGCAAGCAGCTCTTTACACATCCAAATAATAAATCATCTCAAGGCTCTGATTCTACTTAAAAGTAATGCAGGAAAAAACTTATTTCTTTTAACTTTAGGTGAGCTCCCTAACCACTTCACCACGCAGATCTATGTGGTTGGGTCATTGTAGAGAAAGAGATGCCCCTCTGAGCAGTTTCCTTGTGTCAGCCTAAAGTTCTGGTCAAACTATTGCCTGAATTCAACCGACATGAAGTCAGATAACTCATACTACCAAGCATCACAGAGAACAGCATTTATTATAAGAGACACAAGGGACATCAAAATTTCCTGTATCATTACAAAAAATATCTAATTTCTATATATTTGTTGACTGTTTTATAAAACACAGTGTCTTATGATTCCCCCATTAATTTTCTACAACACAGCATCTAAAAGATAAAGAAAAAACAGTATTAATCTCTTCCCATTATGTGGGATGAACAAAATTCAAAGCAAACTTCCCATCTGACACTCTTGCAATAATTTTGTATGGAGAGATTTCTTTATCAAATATTAAAGGAGGAAGAGGAGAAGGACAATGATGCTTGTTACTGATTATTATTATTACTATTGTTATTACAATGATGAAGTCCATTAAGGATTTACAGCAAAACTGTCATATCCACTTTATGTTATGTAGTTTGGTACCACACACAAGGAAATCAAGGAGCAAATACACTTCATGACTAGGCTTACATACCTTTTGCTATGCTATTCTTGGTTTGCTACAAAAACATGCCTTCATGTCCAAACTACTCAGACCAGGAAACAGTCGCTTGCAAGCTCTTGGCATCCATCGCCCAAATATGAAGACAAGTATTCATTGAGACTGCTGTTCCATTAAAATCTTCCTCTAAAAAGAAGGGAAAACGTAAGCTTTAAATGTTGCAATTAATAACATCCAAACTAAAGATGAAGCTACGAGTTCCACTGCTATACTGTTTGAACATTTAATAAAAAGAGAGTATGAAAATGGAAAACAGAAAAAAATAATCTCAAGTAATCTAACTGTGAGGAAGGCAAAAGACAGAACAGTCTGCATATCAAAACTGTTGAAGAGCTAGTACTGCAAAGAAAACTTAACTGGAACTACAAGTAAACTGTATGAAGTAGCCTCAGAAGTTATGACAAGTATCAGTGGATTGCAGCACTTTCCCTGAGTACAAAAAAGCCGAAAGGAGAGACAAACTGACTGCAGCCACAAGAAACCCATTAACAACATTTTACAAGAAACAAGGCTTTAAAAGCCACTGGAAGGAATAATCAACATTAGAAAAAAATAAATACACAAAAAATGGCATACACTTTAATTTTATCTTCATGTCATCTTGATAATTTTGACACTAAAAGTTCTTTTTTTTTACATTAATTGCTCCCAAAACTCTTGAACCAAGGCACTCCTAATTTTCTTCATTAAGTTTTTAATTGAAAAAAATCATTGCAGTCTCAGCACTACTTACCCTAACTTTAACAATAGTTCAGGAATAACTATTCAAGACAAAGAAAAAGCATCTGATCCAACCCATCTGAAGGTTATTAAAGTATGCAATACTATACTGGGAACAAGTAAATTGGGAAAAGCATTCATTAATACATTTTAAAATATATAATAGACTACTGTGAAGCCAACAATGGACATTACTGACAAGTCTTAACCAAAGGACTTTTCAATGGACCAGGCATCATATTTAAAAACTTAAGTATAAAATATACTTCAGTATATTGCAATATAAAGTAAGACTATGTTCATGGAAACTTGTGATGACAAAGCCAAGTTAATAATTCTCACAAGAATTCAACAGTCATTCAGGAAAATAAATTAAGAGTACTGATTTAATAGAGAAAATAAATTTCACTATCATGGAACATAAGAGTATACAGCTAGAAATAAAAACTGGACCAATAACTGCGAGCAAATAAAGGCAAGACTGATTCAATTATTCAAACAGTCAAAGAATGACTAAAAATTATGACAAGCAATTGTTATGCATATGAGAGCACGAAAAAATGCAAGTTCCAAATGTCCTGTATAAAACACTAAGGACTGCTACATGGTATAGTAGAAAAGTACTTACCCTGTACACATCACAGGATAGGAAGGCAGAGGCTGCATCCACTGATGTTCACCCATGTTCCAACTTAATCAGTGGTCTATCTTTCTACAGTATTCACTGCAATAGAGTTCACCAACTGTTCCCCTTTTCCCTACCTGGCTGGTCACAGGTTGGCTCATCTAGAGCTGACACAACCAACCTGCTGTCACCAAACCCGCACCATGGGCTGTCTGGCAGCCCTCACTGGCCTGCTAACCATACAAGGTAGGAAGGTGTCCCACCTGCCTTGTGGGACATCTACTTTAACCACTCTGGATCCAGCCCAGCTATAACCCTGCCTTTCACCCAGCTGGCAAAACAGAGGTAAAGCAAAGACATCAGAACAGACTTAAGGCTGGATGAACGCAAGATATGGGAAGAAGTAAAGGAAGAAGAAGAAGAAGAAAATACCAAAGGTCTTTAGCTGATGTATAGCACACGACATTTAACAGTCACAAAAATAGGAATAAAATTACCAATTAACACTAGCAGTTAATAATAATGAAGTACAACACTATCTGTTGTACTTAAAGGGAGGTATTTCAGGGCTAAAGTCAGAAGTCCAGCCTCATACATAGTAGTGGGGTGCTCTATATTTTTTGGACTATCCAAGCCAGATGTTCCATGTTAGACTACGTGTCTGATGTTCACGACTCCTAATATATTTGCTGCCAGTGCATAAGCCTATACCATCCCATCTAAACACTGGAAAAGCACTGCCTGACCCACAAAATCACAGAAGGGAACACAGCGGGTCATCTGATCCAAGCTCCCTGCTCAAGCAGGGTCATTCCAGAGCACATGGCACACGATTGTGTCCAGGCGATTCTTGAAAATCTCCAGTAAGGGAGACTCCACAGCCTCTCTGGACAATCGGTTCCACTGTGTGGTCACCTGCACAATAAAGATATTCCTCCTCATGTTCAGATGGAATTGCCTGTGCATCAGTTTCTGCCCGTTGTCTCTTGTCTTACTGCTTGGCACCACCAAGGAGAGCCCGGTTCACCCTCTTGACATGGTCCCTTTAAATATTTATACGCACTGAGGTCCCCTCTCAGCAGTCTTTTATCGAAGCTGAACAGGCCCAACTGCGTTCAGCCTTTTCCTCGTAACAGAGATGCTTCAGTCCCTCAGTCATCTTTCACAGCCCTGCTCTGGACCTCCAACTCTCTCGTGTACTGAGGAGCCGAGAACTGCACTGCGACACAGAGGGCAGCTCTGCCTCCTCTACGGACAGCGAAAACGAAAGAGGGGCAGAAATCCCCCAAGTCCACGATTACCTGTTGCTTTTCCCAACACCGCACGACCCGGAAGGATCCCCCACCCCCTAGGAAAGAGACACGGGTCCCTTGGCGCTGGAACGCCCCGGCGGCCGCCGCTGCCGCTCTCGGCCGCCAAAGGTGGGCACCGGCGGGG
>JAHLSL010000038.1:7665959-7738764 GCA_025920805.1 Petroica traversi
CAAACGCGGCGCTCGGCGGCGGCGCGGGGCTGTGTCCGCCCCGCGGGAAGGAGCCGCACGGAGCGAGGAGGGATCTGCAGATGCTGCAGCCACTGCTGTCCTTCGGGTGCGCAGGGTATTGGCAAAGCTGCGCTGGGGTAACACAGTGGGGAGAGTTGCTAAAAACGTCTGGGCTTTCGTGTTTCCTCCGCCGTGTTTTTCCTTCTCCTCCGTGCTTTTTCTTCCCGTGTTTTTTTCTCCTTTTCAAAGCTCTCTGGGTGAGACATAAAGCATATGCTTGGCGGTCTTTGCAAGTTACCTTGGTAATGTGCGAAGGCATCTCTGTATGAATTGAATTTCAGCGTTAAATGCTTTCTGTAGTTATTTTTAAGTAACTGCCTTTTCTGGCTGTGTAAAAACTTAATAGGGCAGAATTTAGTCTTAAAACACGACAGAAAGCATAAAGACTTTATAACTTCAGCGCATTTTTACCTAAAGAGACATTGAGAAGGTTTTGTAGAGGGGTGTTTATGTTTACTGTTAACGATCTTCGTTGATTTCTAACTATATGAAAACAAATCAAGGTCAGTGTTGCTTCTTTGGAAGTTGCCATCTCTCTAGGGTTGGAGGCTTGTGATCAACGAAGCTCTTGAATAAAATCCGAGTAGACAGATAATTCATATTAAGTGTAGTTGAGTTATTTGTACACAGAATCCAAATTGGAATATTTTCAAAATTCACTCAAGAAAAGCAAAGACTAGTAGGTCTTTCAGGCTTTCATAACTCACGCTTAGATATATGTTCAGAGGGATATGAAAATCTTAAGTCCTCAAATAGTTAGACTTCATTACAATTAAAAAGTCGGTTTTTTTTTTTATTTTCAATTTTTCTGCTTTTTTTACTATTTGTGATATAACAGAATCTAGGGTGTTTACAGTGTATTTGTCTTTCCCGTTAATTAAGTACTCTGTGACACTCCTTAGAAACTGAATAACACAGTTGCTTTTTAAGAAATTTTATTAATGCAGACTGGCAGAAATCAAATGAAAACACCAAAAAGACAACTCACTTTTTTGTTAGGTGTTCTCTCACTGAAACTGAATTATTTGGCTTGTCTTTGGGAAGGTTTGTATATTTGGATATTGCATCTGAGAAACTGATCATCCTGGACTTCAAGAAACTGTACCATTTATTTATATGCTTAATTTGTACTTTTAACTAATTTTATATGCTTGACATAGAACAACAAAAGCAATACACTATGCTCTGTAGACATACAACTAAAATGAAGTTGAGTGACTGGAGTACTTAAAGAAAGGGATTAGAGACCTAAATTCTGTTGAAAGTAAATCTTAATATGGGAACTTGGTTTAAAAACGGTCTGGAATTGAATGTTGCCTTGCTTTAAAACATAATTAGAGTATAAAAGAATGCACCCTCCAAAGGCAGGCTTGCTATTCTGGCAGACTGTAGTCTTAAATGTGAGAAAGCACACAGTGGCTTAGCTTCTCATGTGTCTTGAGTAGATCTCTGAGCACAGGTAGGTCATCCAGTCTGATTTGCTCAAAGGAGCATTTGACACAGTAGTGTCAAAATCAGAAAGAAATACAAAGCATTCCAGATTTTATTTGATTTTTGTATTCTAATGTTGGGAGATAAGGGAGAAAATAAATAAGCAGGAGACAAACATTGTACAATAAGTGCAGGAATAAATTGGTGTTGTGAAAGGGAAAAACAGAGTATATGTTAAAGGCCTTGTGTAAAACTGGCAAGGTGTGAAAACCAGAAGAATAATGAAAACAGAAGAAAATGAGTACCCACCTCCATTGAGTACCATGGAGAATGGAGTGAAGCTACATAAGACACAGAAATATACCTCATAATGGGTGTATGTTTTCAACTGGCATGCATAGGTAGAGCTAGTCACACAACCAGAATCGACACACTGAAAACATAGATACTGGTGTGTTTCTGCAATCACAGTGTTAGAAATGTTAGAACATTTGTTGGAAGGGACATGCAGAAGTCATCATGTTGTGTTCAGAGCTTAGCAACAAATTGGCCTAGTCCTTTTTAAGGACTCTGTGATTGCCTGAAGTAGTAAGTTTGGGCTCTGTGCCTGCCTTAAGTAACAGGTTGCTCAGAAATGTGACAATTTTAGGATGAATGTGGATTTCCCTGGGTAAGAAGGAGGTGCACCATCTTGAGCCAGGCGTGCATGTTGGGTGGAGATCCAGTGCCAGATTACAGTATTGCCACCTTCTTAATATTACATTGGAGTTATCTTCCCAAATTTCAGTGCCAACCACTGCTGATTCCCTGCTCAGAGAGATTTCCACCAGCATTGGATTAAAGCAGTAGGGACAGGATGGCAGCTGGATATTGAGAATGTCTGCAGCCTGTGAGCAACCACTGCAGCAAGACAGTCTTTGTTTTCCTGGACTCCAGCTTGAATTTACCAAGGCAGAATCTCTGGGCATTGACTCTTCTTGTATCATCTTGGAATACAAGGAAAGTTTAAATTCTGTTGTAATTTTAAATATTGCTCAAATAGCTTTAAGCTGCTCTTATTTGAACAGAAAATTTTAATTTTCTGTTCAAATAAATCTACCTCAAATCAGGAATTAATTCCCTTAAGAATCCTGTCGTTTGTTTTTGAATAAAACTTAGATTGTGTAAGGGACACATGAGACCTGGAAATAGATTTTTTTTTTTTCTTTTCCTCACCTGAGTTTGTTTTTTGTTCATGTTGATCCTGTTAGTAATGCAACTGTTGAGTCCAAAGAAGGTATTTGGTAATAAATCACCTGTGAACTGGAGTCACTACACTTAGAAGACTTTGTTGCAAGTGTTCTTGGCTTGTAAAAGTAGAGCTGGTAATGGCAAATATCTTTATCTTCTGAACCTCACAGTCATAATACTTCATGTCATATTCTGAAACTATTTTATTTTGTTAGATCTTCACAGTTAAAAATCTATCTTCTGACAACAAAGAAGCTAAAACAATGGGAGTGACTCACCTGTGGCAAATCCTTGAGCCAGTGAGGCAACCTGTCAGCCTGAGTAGTCTCAGAGGGAAAACACTTGCTGTCGATTTAAGTTTGTGGGTTTGTGAAGCGCAGACTGTTAAAAAGATGGTTGGAGTAGTTACCAAGCCACATCTCAGGTATGGTATCCATAGAAATTATTCAAGCCAAAAGTCTTGGAGCTGCGTAATTTAAGTATGTTACTCATTCAAAAGAGTTCATTCAGTAGCTCTGAAATTCGTATCACTGGTGTTTTGACTCAGTTATCGCTTATGCTACATATGTAAAAGTTTTGAGCTTAAGTCTAAGCAGACCCCCATGTTGAATTAAATATGTTTAAATCATTCTTCAGGCATTTAAACAACCTTGAAGAATATGTATATATTTTTAATTTATGTGACTTACCTAAGGGATGAGCATGTTGAAGTGTCTGTAATTTCAAAGCACTGTTTTCTGCAGACAGTGCTGACAAAAATGAAAATATACACAAATGTGCATCAGTGCTTGTTATTGGTTATCTATGCAGAATACTGAGTTACTACATGGTGTTATACACTCCTGTGGCTTCTGTTGAATTCAGCATGATACAAAATCTCAGCATTATCTCAAACATATCAGAGAATGATGTCTTAATGTTTTATACTTACCACCTCAAATGAATAATTAAGTCATTACATCAGTCTGGTAAGATATCCTGTATGCAGTGGAATAGAAGCATCAGTCCAGATGTCCAAAGCAAGACGAAGAGTTGAACAAATTTCTACTAAAAATACTTTCAGACAGTTGAAAATTAATTTTTTTGAGAATTTGTATTTCCAAGAGCTTATTATATGGATTGATTTTTTTTTTTTACATCAGTTTTGAAAATAGGACTAACCTCAAAAGACCAGCTTACTGTTTTTTGCCAGTAGTAACTGTACAAGACTAAACCTAGAGAAATGGTCTTTCCATGTCAGTCAAAGAGATATAGATGTTTGATCTACTGCTTTTGAAAGATTGATACTGGAATTACTGGTAAAAGCATATGGTGTTTGATATGATTGCTGTTAATTTTACTGTTGTAGTCTAAATATTTAATACTGCAGCCTTGTAAAGTTCCACCCGTCAGTGGCACTGGTTTGCATATGAAAAAAGTTGACATGGTAATGATTTCTTTATGTCTTTCCAATACTGCAGCATTCAGTCACTTCAGCTGTACCTGCATTGATAGATTTGGGGTTAATATTTGATACAAAAGAATCAATGTAAATATGTGTTTGGAGACAGATTTTGGATATTGAATGTATTTTTATTAAGCCTTTTAAGTTTCTTTACATCTTAATACCCGAAAAAGATCTTGTCCTGTCCTTACCTGGTGTTTTCTTGGGAATTTTGTAAATCTGCTACAATTTCATTGCATGACAATTTCAGCCAAAGACAGGAATATAGATCAGAGGTTTGTTTGGCTTGGGGGTGAGAGGTAAAGACAATGCTAGGATTTTTCCAGAGACAGACTGAGGAAAATATAAGGGATATAAGGAAAATGTCTGAAGAAATCAGTCTTCACAAATAGTACAGCTTATGGAACACTTTGCTTTATTGCAGGAACCTCTTTTTTCGGTTCTCTTTCTTTACATCAATGGGAGTTAAACTAGTGTTTGTCATGGAAGGAGAGGCCCCCAGGTTGAAAGCAGGCACCATGAGCAAGAGGAATGAGATGCGCTATGGGCCTTCAAAGACAGGTGGAGCTGTAAGAACAGGGAGATCTTTATTTAAAGCCATGTTAAAAGAGGTGAGTAACTGAATGTTTAAGTATTTTTAATGTGATAGAAAAAAATCTTAACCAAATTAAATACAGGAACTTGAAATAATTGATAGCTTTTGTTACAACCACCCCCAAAGGCCACATAACTGAGGTTCTTGTTAATAGATCCCTTGGGGCAGATAAGGGTGGAATGACACTGAATGACTGGTGTGTACATCTTTTACACCTGAGCCAGTTGTATAAAGGAGGAAACTGGCAAGATAAAAAGCATTATTCCACCTCACAGGATCTGTTTATTGTTGGCCTCACCCAGCTCAAAAAACACTTGTTGCTAAACAAAGCCTAGTTTGTTATGGTCATCCTCCCATGATGGGTGTGCCCCCCCTCTGCCATACTGGATCAGAGGTTTCACCAATTCACTCCTAAAAATTCTCCTTTTCAGCTGCAGGGGGCAAAGCTGGCCTCAGCAAAGCACCTTTTGCAAATGGCCAATTGTTTGAGTCATTAACCCCTAACATTTCATTCTTTCACAGCCTTATACACAGCAAATGTAAACAGTATTTTGAAATTTGAAGGAATGTGCACCTTTGAAGTCAGGTCTTATAGTATCTGTTAAGTGCTATAAAAGAGAAACAGTATCAGAATAATTTTATCAGATATGTTACTGTGCATGTTGTGCTGTTGTGATTGACAATCATAATTGAACACTTGTTGCAAAATTTAACTTTGCTGTTCTTTTATGGTGTTAGTCTCCATACTTCTTTGTATCCTCCCACTCCCATTAGCCATTTTTGTCCATTCAAAATTTTATGAATTTATGGACACTCAGGGCATCACTAGACTGTATACATTGATTCATGTATTATTCTTAAATTCTAAAAATATTTTCTCTGAAATTTTTAAGTATATATCAGTGTGTCTTATACAGTGGTCCAGACTTGGTAGGATGACAGCATTTTCTGCTTGGTATTCTCGGGGAGTTGGGCACCTGTTAGAAGATGCCTCTTCTGGCTCAGCATTACTGCTTGACAAAGCATTGCTTGACAAAGATAAATACTCCTTTGTTACCCTTCTTCTGAAAACATCCTAAATATCTCTTTAAAGTGCAAAGATTTTTGTGAAGGAGTGGCCATTAATCATGCTGTGTTCAAGTCCTGTAATTAATACTTAGCTCTATGTCGATATTTATTTTTCAGTGTTACAGGAAACTATTTTTGCTAAAGTAGTGCTTTCGTTGATGTAGTGTTATATAGACAGAGGTTTTTATATGCACTTGTGGCTGAGAAAATGCTTGCTAATATGTGAATTTAATAGTTCAGTGTTCAACCCCTTTCCTTTTAGTGTCTTGAACTGTTGGAGTGCTTGGGCGTCCCCTGGGTCCAAGCAGCTGGAGAAGCAGAGGCAATGTGTGCCTACCTAAATGCAAAAGGGCTCGTTGATGGCTGCATTACCAATGATGGAGATGTTTTCTTGTATGGAGCTCAAACAGTTTATAGGAACTTTGCCATGAATGATAAGGTGATGTACCTCATCCTGTTCCCACTCTCTCTGTGACTCTTTACAGAAATGTAAATAGAAAGAAGGGACTTGAAAAAAATATTTACCTTGTAGTAATTGGGTTTGTTTAAAATAGCATATTTAAGACAGGAACATTTGATTCATTGGTATCGGCTTGTATTGGCTGTGAGAACAAAACAGAGAACAGGGTAATATTGCCTGTGTTTGTAGTGTCTGTGATGTCTCATATAAAGGTAAATAGCAAATTTTTTTCCCATTTCCTACTTTATAGTGGAGAAGTTGAGTGAAGTAATTGCTTCCTATAAATTTTACCTTTGGGTCATATGGGCATGATCAGCCTCCTGGGTCTAATAATTTTTCACATACTTGAATCTTACAGGTTCATTTTATTATGAATATACTTGCAATTAATGGTGTTTGTCCCAACTGAACATGAATAGGGTAGGGATTGGACATCTGTATCATAACCAATTTTTGTGATCATTCAAAACCCCAAATAATTTATTGCCTTAGACTGAAGTATTCATTTGTTAAGAATACAGCTTTCCAGAACCCCAAATTTCTGTAATTTGTAGTGTTCATCTGAAAGACTTGTTGAGAAAATACTTCAGAAATATGAGAAAAACAATAGCAAAAGAAGTGCACTATAAATAATTAACTCTTTAAAAAAATAATTGAGGCTGATGGAAGGTTATTTGCTTTGGTGACACCATGTTTGAGTTCTTCCTTGTCCTGGTTCTTTCATTCAGCTTCCTTGTCATTTATCACCAACAAGGAAGGCAAGCTCAATCTTTCAGGTGTACTTAGTTACATAAATAGGTCAGCATAAAAAATAATTTGTAAGTGTGTGTCTGTCAGGGGCATTGGGTCTAGCAAAATGGATCACTTTGGTTTGTTGGCTTGTGGGGGGATATTTTTGTCATTTTTGAGGAAGAAGGCAGTGGCCTATGTTTTAATTCATGTTAATCTTGATTTCATTTTGTATTTACCTTTCAAATATTCCTTTAGCTGATGCCTAGGTAACATTTTTATTCTTTTTCTTTTCTTTTACTTAAGTAGTCCATTAAAATATTTACATGCATTTTAAAAGCTTCACTTCCTGAAATGACTTGCACAGCCACTAGGATTCGATAATGTTAGTTTTGCCACACTTTTTTCTACAGGTAGTAAGCAATAAAAACACCAAGAATCACAGAATGTACTGACTTGGAAGGGTCCCATCAGGATGATTGAGTCTAACTCCTGGCCCTGCACAGGACACCCCAAGAGTCTTACCATATGCCTGACAGCATTGTCCAAACACTTTTTGAACTCTGTCAGGTGTGTCTTGGTGCTGTGACCACTGCTTGGGGAGCCTGTTCCAGTGCCCAACCACCCACATTTTCCTAATATTCAACCCATACCTCTCCTGACACAGCTTCATGCTGCTTCCTTGAGTCCTGTCACTGGTCACCAGAGTGAAGAGGTCAGAGATCAGTGCCTGCCCCTCTCCTTCCCCATGGGAGGATGCTGAAGGCTGCACTGAGGTCTCCCCTCAGTCTCTTCCAGGCTGAACAGACCAAGTGGCCTCAGTCACTCCTCACACAGCTTCCCCTCAAGGCCCTTCACCATGTTTTTTTGTCTTCTTTGGACAATCTCTAATGGTTTCATGTATTTTTTATATTGTGGCACCCAAAACTGCCCCCAGCACTGGAGGTGAGGCCGCCCCAGTGCAGAGCAGGACAGTCCCCTTCCTTGCCTGGCTGGTGATGCTGTCCCTGATGCTCCCCAGGACATGGCTGGCCTTCCTGGCTCATGTTTAATTTGCCGTCAACCAGGATGCCCAGGTCCCTTTCTGCAGTGCTGTTCTCCAGCCTTTCATTCCCCAGTCTGTGCACACAGCCAGGGTTACCTCATCCCAGGTGCAGAATCTAGCACTTCCCTGTGTTAAATTTCATCTCTAATTTGTCTCTCTGCTCTTGAAGGAGTCAACACCTCCTCCCAATTTAGTGTTGTTGGTAAACCTATTTAGTATTCCTTCCAGTACTGAAATTGAATTAACCCTTTTTGTATCAAGTTCAGAGTATAATGAAGGGCTGAGGATGGGAGCCCTGTGGAACCCCACTAGTGAGAGGTCACCAGCCTGTTTTAACTTCATCTGCTGTAACTCTTTGTGCCTCACCTGTGAGCCAGTTGCTCACCCATCTGTCTGTCCTGGCTTATTTTAGTTTCTTTAAACAATTGATGCCCATACTTGAAGTTCCAGGGTTGTAGTTGTTCATGTGGTGTCTATGCATTACATTATAAATTTTAATAGCAGTTATATTTTTTCCATTAGTCGCCTCTTATAGGATAGACCCTTTTCCTTCAGGTGTGGGAGAACAGGGTGAGTAAGCAATCACAACTGAATGCGACTTCCCTGATGTAACAGAAATAATATGCAATAAATTTGTCATGCAGGATCCATATCTTGACAGTTACACTATGTCCTCTATTAAGGAGAAACTTGGTTGTGACAGAGAGTCTTTGATTGGGCTAGCAGTTCTTCTGGGCTGTGATTATCTTCCAAAGGTAAGCAGTATAATTATTTTTTATTAGGTGCTTATGCTGTCTTGAAAAACAGCTAAGTATATCAAGGGATATGTGCATGCTGGCAAAGCTGTACCCAGTGCGTGATTACTGAGATCCAGTAGAAGATGCGTAGTAAGTCACTGTAAATTCTATTTGTGAAAGGCTAAAGATACTCAAAATGGTTCATGACCATCAGTCTTTCTAAGACTCTTGTATTGTTCCAAACCTTTTCTATAATGGAGGTGGAGGCAAAAGTTTAGATGCTGATTACATTGAGCTGAGGTGTGGGAACTCCATTGTTTGTGAGGGTGCTTTGTAACAAGTCACATACAGTGCATTCCTGGCAGAGTAGCTGTGGAAAAGGAGAAAAAATGGCTTTGTCTCTGCTCTTTGGCAGACTTAGTAGTGGTAGTTTTGAACAGTAGCTATTAGTAAAGGCAGTCTGGATGCAGTTTGGATGTATTCCTGTTCCATTGTTTGTAAATATATACTTTATCAAGAATTAGAAGTGATCTATTTGAAAGTTTACCTAATTAATTGAAAGGAATTTCACTCATCACTACTTCACTTTTTTCTTTTTTTCTTTCCTGTAAACTCTTGAATTTTTTTATGAGACTCTGAACAGAAGCTGTTATAATGGCTTTTTGAAAGGGAAAAGAAGTGGGATGAAACTTGATTTCCATACAGTTCATCATGTAGTGACTTCAGGCAATGGTTGCTCCCATTCAGGTTTGCAGTGGATGTCTAGTTCTTCTTAAATAATTGTGTCCCAATTTGATAAAACTGTCCTATAAACAACTGATACTGCTGGAAAAAACAAACCTTTCATTATTTTTGTTTTGAGTTTTGCTGGTCCTTTTTTTTTTCTGTTATAGGAATCTTTAAATAGTTTACTACTATTTAAGTAGTAAGAGAGGGAGTAAAAAATCCAGTGGATAATCAGTGTTTATTGTACCAAAGCAGCTCCTGGAATGCCAGGTTCTTACATAGTCCTAAAGTGTCACAATTATGTGATGTCAGATAGGTCCTTTGAGTTTGCAGCTCAGCAAAGTAGATGAAGACACAAACTTGTAAGGAAAGCTGAATTACAGAAGTGCATTGGGAATGGAGATTGGCAGAACAGGTAAATGAGAATACCATGGTATAATTGCACTTACTTTGTTGAAAGTACATCAAAATAATGCATTCCTTGCAGAAGCAGAATATCTGACTTTCCTTGAATGTCTGACTGTAGTCCAATGAGGACTTGGTTTGGAATATAGATTTAGTTTACATTGTCATATGTATTCAGTTGTGCCATTACAGCTGAATACATATAGATTTATTTGTAATGATACTGTAGAAAGTGCACTCAATACAATCTTTATAATCAGGTGTAATGATTCTTGGCAAAATAGGGTGAAGATTGAAAAAACTGGAGAGCAGTATTTGTGATTTAACTTGTAGACTAATAAAATCGTTTGGGTCAGAAGGGACCTGTGAAGTTCACTTAGTCCAGCCCCCTGAGGGACATCTTCAATTAAACCAGTTCACTCAGAGCCCCATTCCAACCTGACCTTGAATATTTCCAGAATGGGGCATCTACCACCTCTCTGGGCAACCTGTGCCAGTGGTTCACTACTTCATTGTAACTTCTCTATTCTAAATCAAACTTCTTTTAGTTTATTGTTGCTTTCTACTTCTTTCTTTGCCTTGTTCTATCTGAGGTGCTGTTGAGCATAAGAGCATCTTGAGTGTTACACTGGCAGTACAGCTGTAATGCCACTTTCTCTGCCCTTAGAACTTGGTCAAAAATATTTTTTTCAATTTATTCTCAACATCTGGAATCACTTCTTGTCATTTCTCTACACAGCGTAGTTAAGATGTTTTTTTTGTGAGAAAATGAGTATTTTGTTGTAATTAAATAATGTTTCATATTTCTATGTAGGGGGTTCCAGGAGTTGGGAAGGAACAAGCTTTAAAATTGATTGAGACTCTGCGAGGTCAAAACTTATTGCAAAGGTAAAATTGAAATTTACTTGAGTACTTTTCTATTCAAAGGCTTAATAGTATGTGCTTCAGCACCAAGACAATATTTGTAATACTTTTATGTAGGGAGGATATGAACACATTCCTTACCTTGTGTTTGCTAAAGGAATTGAGTGTTTTGCTAGGCAAGTCTCTCACTTGTTTTAAACATTAGCTGGCTCCTACCTCTTGAGGTAGCAGGTATAAGTTGATATATTGGAGTGAAAGTTGAAGGGACTGATGAGAAACTTGCTGATTTTTAATTGGGCTGAGGATTATGATTTGAGATACCAAGTGCTTTCTATTTTTGTTATCATAGGATGTGTGTCAGTGCTAGAAATCCAACATGAGGGATTGTAAAAGAACCCTGTTTCATAAGCTGAAGGACTTTTTCTTGGATAAATGATTGAGAAGTATAAAGAGATGGTTTTCCAGTGTTTTAAGTGTGAAAGCTAAAAATTTTTCTTGATCCTTTTAACATCATCCTTCTAGATTTGAACAGTGGAAGGAACAATTTCAGTATGATGATAATCCACCTTTGCTTGTTAAAAGGGTAATTCACTGTTCTGAGTGCCATCATCCAGGTCAGTGTGAAAAGTGCTGAGCTGTACTTTTAGCCTAATTATTTACTTTTTATTACGGGATGAGGAATTATGGGTTTTGTTTTATTGGGTTATGGGGTTTTTTACTACTAGTGTTAAAAATGCTTTTTAGCTTCCATCTTCACATTTTCAATATTGTGTATATGTACCCTTATAAAACACTTTTAAGGCTTGAGACTCATTTTCTTCAAATGTGAAACTAGTTGACAGCAGGTGGAATGTTATCACAATGCTGTTATGGGATCCCAGATATTTGCCTTTTGAACATGATCAGTAAAGACCACATGTTATACTTTATAATGCCCAGGAACTATTTCTTTAGTTGCCTGTATTGGTCCTGCATCAAGAGGACCAAATCTCATTAGCACTGTTTTCTTAAAAAGAAATTAATTCCAAGCACCCTGATTTTGATATCATCTTTGATCAGTGAACTCATTCAAGCCCATCATTTGGCAAATGAAAAACCTGATTAAAATATATTGCTTATGTGTTTTCCAGGTTATCACACATTACTTCTGTAGTTTTTAGATAATAAGTTTCCAGTTTAAGATCTGAAACTGTTGAGGTAAAAAGTCTTCAGAAAAATGGAAGCCTGCATGTGTTTTTCAGTTTTTACTGTAGATCCATAAATGAAGTTTATGCACTCAGATCTGCTTACAGCTGCTATTAACATCACATTCACCTGTGTTCTGAGCTTTCTATTCGTAATACTGGCTTTAAAGGTTTGGATATTTTGGAAACCTCATTCTCCTCACTTTGTGTGTCTGTTGCTATAGGATCTCACAAGGAACATGAGCACAATGGATGTAAATTCTGTGAGAGTGTGAGATGCTGCAAACCCTGCTGCCCTTGTGCATTGCATCAGTGGGAGCAAGTGAAACAAGCAAATGCAGTGGAGAACAGTGTCAGAAAGTAGGAATAGCCTGAAAATTTAACTGCTTTTCCCTGCATTCATGTGCAGGGTGAGCATGTAGATTTGGCATTTTTTCCCATTTGTCCACAGTTCCTAACACATCTATTTTACCTGCAGAAAAGCCAAGAGTTGTGAGGGCTTTCCTTTCTCTGAGGTAACAAACAAGCCTGCTTAATATTAATTGCTTTAATCAATTAGTTTAAATTTTAGCTTTTTGCCCTGTCTTAAACTGTCTTTTTTATGTTTTATCTCAAGGTTATCCAAGAGTTTCTTGTAAACAAGAATAAATTGATCAATATAAAGGAATGTCGAAGGCCCAATTTATTGTCCTTTCAGGTATATAACAAAATATTGAATATTCAGCTTTGTGGTCTTTTGTTTATCACTAATGAAGGCATCTGAAGATGACCGTGGTCTTCATTGGTAATTTTACTGGAAATGAGAATTAAAGAATTTTGCTACAGCATCTTAATATACCTCGCTGTTTTGAAAGCCTGAAATTGAGGACTGAAGAAAATGAGTTGCTGTAAATAGGTAGATAAAAGAGTGGAAGAAAGAGAAAGTTCACTTGTTGTTGTCTTGTTTTTCATTGTCCAGTATTACTAGATGGAGGTGAGGGTATTAATGTATGCATATTAGCGTTGTTTTCTACTTGTTTTTTATTGGCAGAATCAGATCTCTTACAGTGTTTCGTTTTTTGGGTTTAATGACAGTGTAAGAATTATGGATAGTAGAGTAGACCATAGTTAAACAATGTGGCTTTAATGAGAGTCTATATTCATTGTCTCACATGTGAAATCTGTAAGTTTCAGAGCTCCTTGCAGAGTTGATGTGAATCAGACAAGGTGTTTAACAACTGTCTTACCCCTGCTGCTGTTCCCTTGGCTTGTCTCTGACAGCTGATTTATCTGGCCTGATAGGGATGGCTGTTCCTTCTTTGCCAGTGAGGTGCTGTTGGGCATTACAGTAATGTATAAAAGCTCTCTAGATATTTTAAGTGTTTAGCCTGGTGTCCCAACTACGTAACTATCTAAGCATAACATCTAACAGAATAAAGTTTTAAATTTTGGGATTTTCTTTTCATACAAACAGCTGTTTGCTTCAGAGAAGATGGAATGGCCTAAACATTATGCTTGTAAGAAGCTATTAGCACTTTTGACACTTTATGATATGACCCAGAGAAAATCTGGATACATTGACTCAAAACAACTGCAGGCAATAAGGTAATGTAGCTTGATTTCTTGAACTTAATATGTTTACTTCTGCTGACAGATAAAAACCCCTAGGTTTTTCTGAAAGAAAGGAAATGTGGTTTTCTTCCATCTTTGTTTCAAGCCTTGTGCTTGTTTTGAATAGAGGCACCAATTCTACTACTGCTGCACGAAGTAATACGTAGGGCAGTTTCCTTTCATTCTGGCAGTGCTTGGTTTCCCCTATGCCTGCTTCTTGTTCCTTTTCCTTGGATCTGCCTAGGTCATCTGCTCAGGTTCTTAGCAGAGGTTTAATTTAATTCTGTCTCATAATAAGAGCTCAGGCTTAGATTTCTAAGCATCTACAAATTTAGTCATAGTCTCTGACTGCTTATCAGATCTACCAGATGTCATTGTATTATGTGTCAATACTACTTTTCATTCAGGACTGCTGCATTTAGGAATGTAAAAATGACCAAGTATATTTTTACTAAAAATGGATATGCAGGGAAGAAAAAGCAAGATAAGCGTGTAAATACTTTCTCCCAGAATAATTTCCCACCATCCAGATTTCTTAGGAATTACTTAGGAACTTCCTGAGCCAGAATTAGTATTTTCTTATTGTATCAGCCCTCAATGTAATGGATTTTTTTTTTAATGATCTAATATTTTCTTAAACTTAAGCAAACTTCTAGAATCTACAGTGTCTGTTGGCAAATCTGAACTTCACTTTGAAAGGGAATTGTGACTTATTTTAACTTTTTGTGATGGTTTCATTTCGCAAATGAAACCTAAATTCCCCCTACCTCCCTAATTCTTGGGAGAAGAAAGTTAGTAGTTTGGCCATGCTAGTCAAGGTTTTTAGACATTAATTTTGGGGCACAGCAGGACAGTCAGTAACAGTGTGATAGTATCTCTTCTGGGTTGATGTGTCACAGTCTTAGTAATAGACTTAGTAACGGAATTATTACTTCCAGAGATGCTGATCTATTCAGTGTTATCTTTCAAAAGAATGGGGAGACTGGTTGGACGATGCTTTTTAAATAGATTGGCAAGATAAATTACCAGCATTTACCTTGATGAATGAATTCATTGACATTCTCTGTTTATAACACTTCCTAGTGTTTCAGGAATTTAAAAGACAGATGGTGCGTGCTGTCAAAGATTTCTTTTGTTAACAAGTGTTTAAAAATGCAGTAATGGTTCATCAGGATCATCATGATCCTACTCTTCACACACAGAAAACTACTAAACTGGGGTGTAGATAGTCTTTTAGAAAAATCTCATAGTGACTGACTGTCCTTATTCAGTTCAAGTTCTCTCTCTCCTCATGCTCTCACACAGGAGATATAAATGACCGTGTCTGGTCATTCAGAAAATTACTGTCCAGGGCAACAGCTTCCTCTGGCATTAGTATCTTAAAATCATAGAATCATTTAGTTTGGAGAAGTCCAACCATTAACCTGACCCTGACAAGTCCACCACTAAACCATGTCCCTCACTGCCACATCTACACATCTTTTCAATTAAATGGTGGGATGGTGGCTCAACCACTTCCCTGGGTAGTTTGTTCCAATGCATAACAAACCTTTCTGTGAAGAAAATTTTCCTAATATCCAATCTAGTCCTCCCTGGTACAACTTGAGGCCATTTCCTTTCCTTTCTTATCACTGACCCCCACCTGGCTGCAATCTCCTTTCAGGCAGTTGCAGAGAGCAGTAAGATTCTCCCTGGACTAAACACCTCCAGCTTCCTCATACTTGTGCTCCAGACCTTTCATCAGCTCCACTGCCCTTCTCTGGACATGCTCCAGCATATCCAGTAGACACCTGTTGTGGTGGCCCAGAAATAGGATTTGAGGTGTGGCCTCACCAGTGCTCAGTGCAGGTGGACAATCACTGCCCTGGCCCTGCTGGCAACTCTGCTGCTAATCCAGGCCAGGATCCCATTGGCTTTCCTGACCACCTGGGCCCACTCTGGCTCATGTTCAGCTGCTCTCAACCAGCACCCCCAGGTCCTTTTGCTCTTGGCCACTTTCCAGCCACTCTGTCCCAGCCTTCAGCACTGCAGGGGTTGTTGTGACCTAAGGGCAGGACCCAGCACTGGGCCCTGTTGGACCTCACACCATTGGCCTCAGCATCAATCCAGCCTGTCCAGATCCCTCTGCAGAGCCTTCCTGCCCTCCAGCAGGTCAATGCTCCTGACCAACTTGGTGTCATCTGCAAACTGACAGAGTGCATTTGATCCCTCATCCAGATCATTGAACTGACCCCAGTATTGAGCTCTGGGGAGCCCCATCAGTGACTGGCCTCCAGCTGGCTGTAACTCCACTCACCACCCCTCTCTGGGCTTTACCATCCAAACCGTTTTTAACCAGTTTGCCTATCTCAGCCCAGAGCAGCCAGTTTCCCCAGGAGAAATCTGTGGGAAATGGCATCAACATCCACAGCCTTTTGCTCATCCCCTAAAGTGGGTCACCCTGTCAAAGAAGGAGATCAGGTTGGTCAAACAGGACCTGCCTTTCAGGCAATGTTTTTGTCTGTTACAGAAGAGCTTTTTTATTTTGTGTAAATGCTCTTCTAAATGTCAAATAAAAGTGTTTCAATGCTCAAATCTATACTCCAAATTTTACTGTATACAGAGTAGTGTATTTTTTAAAGGTGCAGTAATTTCGATTTTATGAGAAGAGTTTTTTTCTCTGAATCATTCCAAATTAGAATGTTGAAATATGTTTAAAGTCTAGTTTTAAGTCATGTAATTGACTTTCCCTTCTTACAGGATTGTTAAGAGACGTGTCAAAAATGGAATTCCTTGTTTTGAAATTGAATGGCAAAAACCAGGTGAGTCTGTCTGGTTTCTATATACATTATGGAACAAAACAGTTCATAGAAAAAGATAAAATCAAGCTTTAAAGAGGACAAGAGTTTGGCAAGATTGGAAACTGTTTCATGGAAACAACAGAAAATGTGCATCAAATTTCACATACCTTGCAAAAAACCCAATGTTTTAAAGAGGAAAAAAAATTACCTAGAAGGCAAGGGTTTCAGTCTTCAGCTACTTTTTCTCGTATGTGTTAATAAGACTTGAACTGTGTATTTCATACCTTATTTCACTATGTGCCTGAAGCTATCACTATATACTAGCTAGAAAATTTTCTGTGCTGCCAGACTCCTCATTGCAGTGTATCCATTTGTGCCAGGAGATTGGCAGGAAGAAAATTACTTCACTTAGGTAAATCTCAAATATCATGCTATTGACTTTTGATATACCTTCTTTGTACTCAGATCTTTGCTGTTTGGGTTTTCATTCCCTACTTTGACATTTGTATATTCATATTCAAGGTTCATTCATTGTTTTTTCAGAACATTATGTTGATCCAGAAGATGAGCCTGTGGAGTTGTTTGTAGTCACAGTAGAAGAAGCGTCTTTGTTTCAGGCTGCTTATCCTGATGTTGTTGCACTCTATCAAGTGGAAAAGTCAGAAGTTCTTCAGAAGAAACAGAAAAGTAAGTCCAGAAGGTTAATTCTTACTAATTTATGGATCTTGCCAGAATGCAAAGAAGCAAAAGACATTTCTCCCACTCTTGAACAATATCATGCCAAAACAAGATGAGGTCATGACACCTTGCAGGGACTGTGCTTTAATCTTACTATTCTATACTTTTGCACTAAGAAATATGAACTGTGATTTATATGCTGTTTGTTGTGCACTTTTTTTTTATTTTCAGAAAAGAAAGACAGACCAGAAGAGAAGGCATTATCAAATGCTTATGATGAAGTTACCAGACTTCTGTCTCAAATTAATTTGAAGCCTGCGTACAGAATTCTTCCTGTACAACACTCCACATCAGATACAAAAGCTCCCTCAGAAGATCAGACGCAGCAGAGAAGTTCTGGATCAAAAGATGTAGCATTAGCTGCGGCTTCCTGCATAACAACAGTTCATGTGTCAACATCACCAGCTGCTCTTGCTGAGTCATCTGTGCCCTCACAATGCACTAAATATTCAGGGATATCATCCTCTTCCTCTGGAGCAGCTGGTCTGCAACTGAACAGTACTGATGGGAAAGGAAGCTCCTTCAGCAGTTCACCAGCCCGTGGAGATGATGACCATGATCCACCAGCTAACTTGCCCACGTGCATAAAACACTCACAACCACTAGGTCATAAAACAGTAAGAAATAGCTCAGACTATTCTGATCTTGCCCAGTGTGATACACATTCTGATAGTGAAGATGATTGGGTCTCAAATGATGCAATGGGGCAATTTCAGGAGTGGTCTTTAAGGGAGCGAATATTTAAGAAGGCTCCCATTCCATCACAGCCTTTGTTTGAAGATGTAATGCAACTGGAGTCTTTGAAATGTTTTAAACAAACAAAAGAATCATTGAATTCTGATAGAAATCATGTCACTTCATGTCAATTAAATAAACCAGTGCAGGAATGTAAAAATGTTCTATTAGAAAGCTCTGCAAGCGAATCCAGCATACATACCTATCAAGACGCATACAAAAAAGCTGACATCCTGGCTGAAATGGTGCAAAAAGACCCTTGTGTAAGTGATTCAGCCTTTGGTGGGCAAAAAACAGAGAGTCTTCATCCTGGGTGTGAAATGCTTCCAGCATCTCAAAAGCCAACAGATGCAACTGGCTGTCTCATTAAAGAAGCTTGTATTGAAACTACTTGTAAAACTTCTTTTAAAAAGAGTGTCTGTCAGAACAGATGCTCTTCTAGTGAAGACAGTGATGATGGGCATGTGGAGAAAATCCTGGTTTATGAGAAGCAGAAAAGGCAACTGAACCCTAGCCAGTTTAAAAAATGTTCTACAAAGAAAATTAGTGTAGTTACTAGCAAAAGGACAAACAGTGATTCAGCCCTTGCAATTAAAGGGAAGAAGAAAACGACTAATTTAAAGAAAGCTGCTAATAGTTTCTCAGTGCAAGTATCTCCAGAACCATCCTCTATAGAGGAAGTTAATTGTTCCCAAAGTCCAGAGCAACCAGCTGAAAGATTGGGTTCTGATTCCACACAGCAAGGCAAAAATGCTGTTCTGACTTATGCGTGGGCAGACAGTCCCCTTCCCCTGTCTGAACGACTGAAAAGAAGAATCAAAATCAATTAGGTTCTCCATAGAATAGATTATGATAACAATTAATTATCAGTTAACTGGCAGTTCTTGAAGAGTTCTTTGTCAAAGTTTCTGCAGTATGCTCTGTCAATTTTATGTGGACGCAGTTTTGATGAATAGGAAGTGCTGTCACTGGAGCTGAAGTTTGACACTAAAATGTTAACAAAAGTACCAAGCATTCTGGGTGTATTTACATTCTGAACTTGATACATGAGTATCAGGTTACAATATGCAAGGATGAGAGAGATTTATTTAAGAAAAAGGGTGTTTTTCTCAAACAATTGTGCAGATTTTGTGTACAGCTATTAGTTCTTGCTTATAAAAGCACTTACTGGAATAGTGCCTGCAGTGCTGTTGGATTCTCCTAATAAGACAAAGTGATGCAGCATTTTTAAACTGAAATTCTCTATTGTCCTCCTTGTTTAATTTTGCACGTTTTGAAATGGGTTTTTAAATTCTTTGTTTCTGGTTGTGTTGACCATCTCTGAAGGACCAGATGGAGACACCCAGCAGATAAACCCTCACAGAGTAGCTAAATTTATATCTGCCATGCCCTATAATAAGCTGTTCTTTGGGGATGTGCCTCTTCCAGAGAGTGGAATAAACCATGTAAGGATACTCTGATTTTGTAGCTGTCATATCTAAACTTTAAGGAAATTTGATGACTGTTTCAGTTAAACAAATTTCCTTATTTTTTTCTTAAAGAAGGTTGAAGTCCCATCCAGCATTCATTTTCATTCATGATAGAGTGAAAGTTAAGTTACAGAAAATACAATTATGATATTGCAAGTTCTTTGAATAATGTCATGTTTGGGTTTTCTTTTTTTTTAAATGGGAAATTTGAATACAATTATAGTTTTGAAGGTGCTTTTCCTGCCTCTTTATTATAGAAGCAATCTCTGCTCATACACCAAAAAAGTTGTCTTCAACAGTTACCTGTTGAAGGAATGCCTCCTTGTCTATATTTAAGTGTTTGTAACCTTTTCTGTGCACCAGCCAGAAGGAAGACAACTTTTGCCAAGATACCTTGTTAACAAGAGAAATCTAGAATATCTGTGGCTTAGTGAAAATATCCATTCTTCATAATGGGTAAGGACCAAGTTGGGAAGCTGAATTCCAGATATGTTTAAGAAAGACATAGGTAGCCTATAGATAATACAGACTGTAATTAGACAAAATGGTATTTTCTTATTTATTCTGTGGGTAGATGGAAAAAAAAACTTATTTATAATTAATTTTCTAAATGAGAAATATATTCTGGAAATGAGAAAAAATGAAAAATATTGGAAACTTATTTTCAGTTTTGAAGATGGTCTTTGTCTTCTGGAGACTCTTAAGCACCCAGCTGATGTGAGAGGGTACCTGGAAGAATAGAGTTGCAAAGTAGAAAACGTCATCTGGGAACTGTAAATGGAGAGACTGATAGCATGACAGAATGGATTGGGTTGGAAGGGACCATAAAATCATCCAGTTCCAACGCCCATGCCATGGGCAGGGAACCATTCCTTATGCAGTGGTCACTAATGGAGACATTTGAGCGGGGGTCTTTTTTGTGGAAGAATATCATTCTTGGTTTTGTATGATTTTTTTTTTCCTTGCTGTTGATTTTGAGTAGTGAAAGTTGAAATCAAGAGTTTAAGTTTTCATTAATAAAAATGCCAACATCATATAAACAAACTCACTTTTGTTCCCTCCCAGGGTATGGGAATGTGCTCTTTTGTTGGGAGGATTGTTCAATTTCACCTACAATGTGTGGATTTCTGTGGTTTAGAGCTTTCTCTAGAATCAGGGGCCAAAATGTTTTTGGAGGGAATTTTCTTTGTTTTCCAAATCTGCTGGGATGAGGAGATGAAAATACTGTGTCAGACAAGTGACAATTGTTACAAGTTCATATTTTGTGGATGATGAAAGTCAGAAATGGGATATAAGATATTAAGAACTGCAGAGGAAAAAATATTATGTTGCTGATATTCCCTCCTAATTATTCTGGTTTCACAAGTACAGTTCAAGCATGAAAAGCAGAAAATTTTCAATATTTTTCATACATAATGCATCCAAATTTTGTGCCAGTTTTCTACCACTACTTTAGAAGGAGCAATAGATGTGGAAAAACCTACTGTGTAGGATGCTGCCTCTATTTAGGATGTAGCTGCTCATTGCAGCAAATAAAAACATTTCTCATTGGGAGTGGCTGTTGCTTGAATTAAACTTGTGATTCATTACAGAAGGGTAATTACAGTTTAAGTGTTATGGTTTCTCATCTTCATGTAATTTTCTCTATCTAAAGATTAGGGATGATTTTTCTTTGGACCTTTTTACTGTTCTGACTGCTTTGAAACCTCTCACAATTTTGAAAATGATGTTTAAATAAATTGAGGGGGTGTAATGTAACTTTCTTCTGTGGAAAATGTTAAACTGCCTGTAAGAATAAATCAATTGATACATCAACTTCATGAGCCTGAAGAGATTTTCATTTACCAACTGAATAAGCTCTACCAGGGTGCTTCATACAAAGTAATGTACCTACTATGGAGGTGGGGCAGGTAAGGGGCTCATCATTCCTAGAGTCTTTTCCTGAGAGATTATGTGCAAAACTACTGTCCCAGCCTGAGTACTGTTCCTCTCACTCCTCATGCTGGCATCCCTCTAGCTTGAATGATGCTCACAGAGATACAGAGCAAAGCCATAGGTTCTATCTTAGCAGTATAAATACCATTATTTCCACTTATAAACTGTATTAAACTTTAAATGCAGCTCATTTGTTTAGCATAGCTTGACAAAGGGAAGCATTTCCCTGGCATTGTAACGCTCCATTTCAGGTCCACAGTCAACAAGAAAGGAAAACAAATGCTGTTTACATGGAATATATACATAGAGAGCTAGAAAAAAAGAAGTATAATTTAAAAGAAGATACCACCTCTCAATGTCTCTGTATCCCATTGTCATTTTTCCTTGGTAGAGATTGCTAAAATACTTATCCAAGTGTGAACCTGGATAAATTTGATCAAACAAAAATTTGATGAACGCAACAAATCTTTTATAGTTAACCAAGAAGTTTCCTAATTTGAGAAGGGATTTATTTAACTTTGAGGATCTGCACATCCTTGCCCCTCTGCTCTTATGTCAAGGAAGATGCTTGGAAATGGAGTGGTGAAAGAGACTAAAGGCAGCTGTTACTTGAGACAAGATAGTCTTTTCATGTCTAAAAAGGTGTCAAGCCTTGCTGTATTATAACAGCAGATAAAAGGAAACTGCAGTTAGAATATTACTGGGAGTTGTTGTAAACCCAAGTGCTACTGACAAAACCATAAACTTGGCGCTAGATTTAGCGCTTTTTCCTTCAGGAAACAAAACACTTTAACTGTTTCAAGAAAACAAAATTACGAGGGGTGACAGAACCTCTCTGTAGAGTTCTCCTGTTCATATATCCTGCATTATAGATACCATCAGTTCTGAATTTAAGATTACTCACATATGAAACTTTAAAAGTTCTTTAAGCCCAATCCTAGTCTCCTCTTCCCTTGACCAAGTTGTAGAGGTTTTGTTACTTCAGAGACTGAGCACAACTGGAGAAAGAGACAAACCTTTGAAACTTCTGCTTATTAAAAACAACTACCCCTACTAAAATTCCAGATATTTAAATTTAATTAGCTGCCTGAATAAAAATCAATTAAGGAAAAGAAGTTAATCAGGAGTATTTTTAATGCTAACATAGTGTAGAAGTAGCTCAATATTAGTGTTTGTTATTTTAATATCTTATTTTAAAATGCAATTTGCTCTGCTAGAGCACCTCTGCAGCCACGCTTGAAGCCCAGCTAGTTGTCTCACCAAATATTTTTAACAAAGATTGGATCTGTGGTACGTTTTGGGATTCTTCGGCACATGGCAGAAGGACCTGTGAGTGTAGTCTGTTTTGGATAATCTCATGGGCAAACTAGATGAACCCTTACATGCTGTCTTCCTCCATCCCAACAGCCCAGTGTTGCCCTGGCAGTGACACCACTTAAAGCAGACAGATGAGATAGGCCCACCCCAAGGCATGGTCCAAGTTTTATCTGCCTCAAAACTATAAATCTGTGGTCCCCTTTGAGGCTGAATTCAGGTTTTCAGTCCAACATGAATGCCACATCCCAGAGCAGATTTAGCCTTTAAGCCTCTCTGTCTCTTAGCCCACTGCAATGTGTTGTAAACATTTTCTTTGAACCTTCTGCACTAGAGACTTAAATTCGCTGCTTGATCTACAGCTGGGTGGGAAGGAGCCCTGAATCAAGTCTCAGAATCCCCAGCACCAGGGGTTTAATGGAATAAAGGACTCCAAGAGTGACAGCACATGCAAACTAATGTACAGGGGCTTCATAGGACTCTGTCTCCAGACTAATATGTTGCTGGTTTTTCTAATTATTGAATGGCTTCTTTACCAACTCAGACCTGCCAGTTAGAAGTGTGGAATAGAGTCTGATTTCTGCTATTTAGTGCCATGCCTTCCTGATGGAAAGAAATCAGCAGTGGCTCTGCTGACAGTCTGCTGGGCAGCCAGCTCACATGTGCTTCCCTACGCTGCGATGTGGGCTGTCTTTGGCTGCCAGACACATCAAAAAAATATGGAGGGTACAGGAGTGGTACATGAGAATATCAAGGCTTTGCCTTGAGGAGCTCTCAAAAAACTAAGAAAGATGATGCTGATATTACAGAGAAGCTTAGGAAATACAACAGAAGAGTAGGAAATACTACAGTGAGGTGGCATAGGGCATATATGAATCCTGAATTCCCGAGCAGTTGTGTTGCCAGATTTGGTATAACCTCCTGGGAAAGGCCAAGATGCAGATCAGCAACTCTGCCTTCCTACAAATCCAGCCAAACTGTTATCCTCCCTGTGTATGGCTCCTAAAATTTTTAGTGAGGCATGCACAGCCCAACATCTACTCCTGCTCTTCTATTTCCTTCTAACCTGAAAAATACAAGCTTTTACAGCATGGTTTCAGGTAGTGATTTGTGTTCTCTGTGTTTATTATTTATCATTACATGTGTGGGATTTGTAGTGTTCTTCCTATCAAGTCCAAGGGAAGGTTTTGGGTTTGTGCCCATGCATCTCCAAGCAGAAATACACTTTTGTTCTGGTGACTACTGAAATGCCATCATCAAAGAGGATGTCACTTTGTGTCTCTTTCGAAAAATCCCTCATCTTCTTGTGGATTGCTTAGAATTTGCAAGAAAGATAGTTGGGAAAAGTTGTATTTTGATTTTTGTTTGTGATTTCTAAAGAGATACATTGATTTTTGTTTATGATTTCTAAAGAAATACTGTTTTCAGTTGCTGGCATATTTTTTTTTTGTGTTTTTAAAATAAATACATATTGATGACATATTGTTATTTTCCCCCAGTATTACAGTCAGATGCTAACTGCTATGGTTTTCACTGTGGTAATGGTAAAAACTCATAGAGTATGTTATTCTGCTGTTCTGATTTAAGAATATTCTTTTTTAGCAGTACTGGAAGAAAACACTACAATAATCACATAGATAAGAAGTTCTGAGATATAATGATGAAAGCAAGCAGGATGAACAGTGGCATTTTCTATCCGGGGCTGGTAGTGGGCTTTTTCAACATCAAAGGCCAAGTTTCTATGTACCAAACAAACCTTTATCCAGAGCCTTCTAATCTAGCACATTCCACATTATAATCTCTGGTGTTAGTGGTTTGGAAAGTGGACTGAAAACTATCCCATAATAATCTATTAATTTTCTACAAGAACCTAGCATATTTAATAGAAAATTTTTAAAAGTTCGCTAATTCTCTGCTTGTTCTGTTATCTACATCTCACCACTGAAGTCTTATGGAGAGAACTTTCCTCTCCTGACACTGATAAGCTTTAGAATATAACTGTGTGAAATTGGCATGTGTCTCTGGCATTGAAAATTTTTGAATTTTTACAGAGAACTGAACAAATCCACCAAGATTATATTCCTTCCAGTATCAGTGGTGTGTATCTTGCAAAAACTTCTTTGTGATAGTATATTTACCTTGTAAAATACCAGCAATTAAAGTGTAGGATTTTTTTTTCAACTACAAAACCAGACAGTTTGTGCTGGGAAGTCATAAATTACAGATTCATAAAAAAATTGCTATCAACAATCCTTGGTGTCTTCCAATGGCCAGGCCACTCTCATCACAGAAACCAGACTTGGAGCTGCTCTGACATGTAATGAACAAGGAGATTTCAAAGCTGTAGGGTCCACATCCATATTATGGGTATCCACATGACCTGGTATGACTCTTGTATGGAAATCTTACAACCTTGATACTTGTGCCTGGGGAAAAGACCCGAGTTTGTATATTGTGATTAACTGGTGATATAACTCGGAATATACCCCAAGCAAGTGACTGTGGCAGGATGACTATTTCTGAGGGGGAATATATGAAAAATCCGACCAACAGAAGAGCCAGTGAGGTACAAAGAGTCCCTGGTGCAGATACAAGTTACCAGCACAGATATTCTGGGAGGTCTCATCAGACCCACCAAGGACACTTTCTGTAGAGACTTGAGGAGCTCAGGGTCCCCAGCCAGCTCTTCTCAGTCATTGCCTTGTCTGAGAGCAGCCTATCCTCTTTCATGTTCCAAATTAAGTTTTCTTAACAAAACCTCTCTGCAGCTGTTCATTTAACAAAGTACAGTGCTAGGATTTCCCCTTATAAATAAAGTATAGTGCAATTGAGGGGGTTTATAATTCTTGCTCTTCTAGTCAATTAAATTGATCAAATATTCTATTACATCACTGAAACTATCCATTAAAAAAAAACCCAAAAAAAACCCAAGGCATAATACCTTTTAGGAAAGTAATTATGTTTGCAGAATGACAGCCAAAAGTAAAGATGGGTCAGCATCTGTCTAGAGAACGCTCAATTTAGGAAGTGCACATTAAAAAATTCCCCTAAATGTGATTCAAGCTAGCCAGTTGATAATTGCTATTATATCAATCACAGTAGCTCATAGTTTGGCAATGAAAAGGAGTGGCTTCTTGTAAGTGCTCTTTTATTAATCTATTGTCACAGATCTCACTTTAATAGCAGCATTATGTGATCACATATTTTATTTATGGATCATTTGAAGAATCTATTATGCAGATATTCGGATTAGTGGGCTATCAAACCATTAGCCAAATAAATCTAAAGGTAATAAAACTCACAGGAAGATAGATGGCTTTCTTTTCCTTGTTCTTTTCAGCTAATTCAGGCTAATTTAAGCCTTTCACAGAATGGTGATAATGAAGGATTTGTTCTCAGCAGCGTTATGGCAGGTAATTTGCATTTGAAAGTTTGACACATTTACAGGCCTTTGATCTTTTCCTCTCAGAGCTTGTGCCCCTGGCCAGACACCTACAGGCACGTTTTACCAGGTGGAAGATCTAGGAGCAAAAGCAGCTCTGAGACGTATACTTGAAAAAATAATTAAACAATTTGTGTCCAGAAAATATTCTACTGCTGAATTTGAGTGGCCTTTATATAACACTAGAAATAAAATACATTGAGGCTTCTTTTATTAGACTTTTTTTTAAATTAGAGAAAGTCCTCATGGAAAATTTTAAAGAATACTACCTGATGGCCCACCAGCTACAAAGATGGACTTCTTCTATAGGTTTGAATTTATTATTGAAAGGAACTTCTTCCTGCAGGACACTTGAAGAATTTTGACACCAAGTGGACTCGAGAAAACCTGAGGCAGCCATGTAGTCACTTATTAAATATTATTTAAATTTTTGCTTTGCTAAAAAAAGAAAATGAGAACAAAAAATTACCTCTCTGGGCAAGATAGCTATCTTATCTGGAAGAGGACACCTTGAAAAAAAAACAACGGGGTGTTACTGGCACCATGAGTATCTGCAAGCATAATCAAACCCTAGGATATATAAAAGATGTTCTTAATATTTACTGACTGACCCCAAAATAAGTAGGAAGATTAAGGATTCAGTAGGAACACAGCCGACTATTTGAAAGAGGAGTATTGTATCCCTCACGGTTCTTTAAAATTTGACATAACTAGCTGATTCCTCTGCTGTATCATGATAAATTCCAGATGGGTGAGTCAGTGCCTCAGTGAGTCAGTGCCTCATTTCATTCTCATCTCAGATTTGATTCCTAAAGTAGTCTGAGTTCACTAATTAAAAATTCCCTGGATGAAATTCCTTCCTGTTCCATTAGTAAATGATATTTCTACAAATTGAGCTTTTTCTCTAAAAGAATATAAGGCTTAATATGTTCCTTGGAGGAAGACATCCAGACTGATCTCAGGAAAACTCCAAGGGTGGAGGTGTCTGGCCGAACAGCCGCAGGGTCTAGGTTGGGAGGGTGCGGGTCACCACCCCAGAATACACGGCCTTTTTAAAGCTGTGTAATGAGCATTGATTAGCCATTGTCTGGAGTCCACTGAAAGTAGCGGGGACTATGTAAATGTTAGCTTACTTTGGTGCACATCAATGGGGAAACCCCAACAGCCCTTCTGAGTCCCTGGGGTTTTTTTTCCTCCCTCTCCTTTAAAAGATGCTGCTTCAATCTAGGAGTTAACTTCACGTTGAATGCACTTGAAAATTAAGTTCCCAGTACATTTTGTTCTTCAAAAGAGAGCGCCATCCATCTGTGTTACTTTGCTTTCAACTCATCACAGAATGTCAGATACCAGATAAGAGCGAGACACTGATGAATGCGCATCCCAGCCTGACAGGGCAGGTCAATGTCAGGGAAATCAAGGTTTTCCTTTTTTTTTTTTCCCCCCCTTTGTTTTTATTTTTACTACAACCCATTTGCCAGCATTTACGGTAGGAAATCACTTCTCCGAAAGCTCAACTGGGTTAAAGCAGTATCAACCGGAGAATTTAGATTTAATTGCTTTCTGTTTCCGTCTCCATTTTATACAGTCTTTCAAGCTGACCGCTGCGGTGGGCACTGGAGAGATCTCTGCAGAGAGGTAATCCCTCCCCTGACACAGCCTGTACCCAAGGAAGGGAGAGATTTGGGGGAGCAAGAGCACAAACAGGGTCTCTTTGTGATCATGCAGGTCAGTGGCAGGGCTGAGAACACTGCTGACCTATTTCTCGTCCTGATTGGGACCTGATTGCGCTGCCTCTACGACAGTGCTTCACTGTTTACCCTGGATTGCAGCAAACTGGATCCTAAGAGAGCGGAGTTGTAGGCAGGACCAGCTGCCGCCGGGATTTGCATATCTGCTGTTGTGAGATCTACCTGCGTATTCATGCATGCACCGCTTTTACACATCCCAATTACCATTAACTAAGCAGGAACTCCGGCAGGGTGCAAACCAGATGTCTGTGTCCCTTCAGAGTGATGGGGACAGCAGCACTCAGCTAAATGGACTCTCAGAATGAAGGCAAGCTGAGGGTTTGATTGGTAATCCTTTCCTCCCCTCTAGTTCTACGTTTTACCTGCTCTCTGTTTGACCTGATACTTTCGTAAGTTTGACTTACTGACCCATACTTAAGTATTCTTGGCAGGAGTTTAGGTTTTTTACTCTCTTTTGTTTTTAAAAACAGAAATAAAAATAATGTCATAGTTTTCTAAACAGCTGTGATCTAAAGTATTTTTTTTCAACTTTACAACCTTAACTGAGTCCCTATCTATAACTAGATACTACAACAATATAACTATTTGATAGGCTGTGCTTAAGTCTGACTGAAAAGCTTGATTCAAGTGGATAATTAAGTGTTTCCTGCTTCTAAGTTAAATTTATCCATGCAACTGGGTAGATAAAGAGAGATGTATGATTTATATGAGCAAGGAATGTCAAGAAAAGTCATAATTTTCTACTGTCAGTACCAAGAAGACCAAAAAGAGTAAGACAAAGAAAATCAAGCAGATGAAACCTTAAAGAAAGAGGGAGAGAGATATTAAATTAATTAAATTATAAAGAAAAGAGGAAGAGGAATATTTAGTGATAGATGGGAAACTAGAAGTAGAAAAATTGAGAAGGGGTGGAAAACAAAAGTTGATCATGAGGTAAAGAAAAGGAGCAGGGTCTGCAGTGGTAGAGAACACAGACCTCTGCACTAAGGCCTTGTAACCCAAACACAACTGTCCAAAAATATAATCAGGCAGGAAAAATATCTGTGTCTTCTATCACCAGCAGGAAATCTATAATGCATCACTGAAAAGTCAAAGGCTTTTTGAGACTCAGAAATGGAGTTTGTTGCCTCTTTCCTCCAGTGTGCAGAGCTTGGTTGCTCGGCTTTTCACCTCCCATCAGGCAGTGGTGGGGCCTGTCCTGAGCTCCCTGGGCACACCCAGCTCCTACTGCCCTCATTCCCTGGTCCCCTGGCCAGCTTGCTGACCCTGCTCGGGACTTGCTGCAGTGTTTCAAGCCCTCAGGGTTTGTCTCCCTGAGCCTGTGCTGCTGCATGTAGTTATTGCAGGGGATTGCCTTTGCTTTCTTTGCACATCCCAGATTATTTTCTCCAGTCCCTCTGATGGAAGCCCTGCTCTGCTCTGCAAGACATTAACCACTACCCACATTTCAATACCATTTGAAAACCTCTGCATATGCAGCATTACCTATAAAAAATGTGAACAATTTTACTCTAATATATTCATGGGACTCTTATAAGACTGAGTTTATTCTGTGGGCAAAATTCATGGAAGCATTCTGAGCAAATGCAAAAAAAAAAACCAATCCCGAAATTAATACCCCATTCAAATCCATCAACAGCTGAAGGACAGCCTTGGATTTTTTTTTTTGTAGGATTGGACGTGATTAAAATTAAGATTTAGCAACTTGCTAAGAAATTTATGAGTGGAGTTTGAAATCAGTGATCCTCACCCATAGGCTAACCACGTGCCCTGAAATGTACTCAAACAGACACACAGCATTTTATTTCAGAATGTGAAATATGTAAGTGCTAAGTAAAATCTGTAATCCAACACTTATATGTTGCCTCTTATCCAGACTATTGATCCATTTTATAATTATAAAATTTAACTGCAGGCCGTGCCCAGAGTATAACTTCATTTAGCACGGAGATGAAACATGGTTTCTGTTCAGCAGTACACAGCGCTAAGAGTGGGGGAGGAAGAAATGAGCAGATACTGATGAGGAGGTTTAGGGGACAAAAAGGGGCAGCCTGAGCTGAAATGTAATCACAGAAATTGTAAACTAGCTCCCTTCACAAACACCCAGCTTCAGCTCTGCAGCTTGACTACAAACAGTTAGAACGGAGCTTTTAATGCAATTTTCCTGGCTATTGGAATTTCTTGTAAGATTTACTTAGTTTTGGAAAAGTCATCATGTTGCAAAATGAATGCATGAAAGCCTATTTTAATAGCAGAAAAGCAAGAGTACAAACCCCTAGATGCTATCCCAGTTTTTTAAAAAGGTCTATGAAACCACTGTTATGCATGGCAAAGGCAATCTGTTCATGGGACAGTAGAAGAAATACTTGGGGATAAAATACATTGTACTTCACAGTTTATGAAATTTGAATGAATTTTGGGTAAGAAAGGAGGCATTGCTGATCTTGAAATACTTGCAACAGGTAAACCTCCACCTCTCCCATGAAAAACTGAGATGTATCCACTCCTTTACAGCAGACAACAGTTTTTAAAACTAAATGTGAAAGCTGGTATCATGATAATAGAGTTCTCCGGAAGAAATAGCTTCTATTATTTTGATAATAATATCTGTTACTTCTCATTTCTGAACAAAATGAATCTTATTAGGCTCTCCTTCCTCCCCCAGCTTTGCTGTTTCCTCTGGCTGAAGTAGCCAGTGGACATTAAAGACCAACCACATAGTTGAACCTCCTTTCAACTTCAGTTAACAGGGGTATTAAAAAGACATTCCTAAATATCAGCTGAAAACCACTAGGTAATAAACTCCCTACTTAAAAGGTGGGTAGGTGTAAATTCCACACGTAGGGCTTTTCATCTGGGAAGCCAGTTGCTTGGAGATCAGATGTTTTAAATGAATTGCGGAGCTGATGTCACTTGTCAGTCCATGGAGACTGGCACTATTTGAAGGATCAAATACTTACATTTGAGGATGTAAAGCAAATAGATAAGTCCTGATCCTGCCAGGCCAACACCAGAGAGATACTTGCTTACTATGCAAAGCCCTGGAGAAATCAGTGATACTCAATTGACTGTTTCTTCTCCATGAGCAGGGTCCAGCCTGGACATTTTGGAGTTGCTCCCTTGAGAACATTAAAGGTTTTAAATGTTTATGGCAGGATTTTTTAAACAGCATTAGAACTAGACTATTTCTGATCTTACTACAAATTAGTAACAACATTTTCTCTTGTGATAGCCACAGGTTTTCTTGGCCAAAGAGGGTTTAATTTTCTAAAAACAATTGGACATCCAATTTACACATGATTTTCATTGATTATAGTGAGGGCTTTGGGTTCCCTCCCACAGGGCTGCACTAAGAATTGGTCTGTGTTCTCTTAATGCCTTCTTTCTGTCTGGGAATTGTAAGTGGCTATGCATCTGTGTTCTTTAGCATATTGATCTCAAAAAAAACCCTACAAATGTATGGATTTGTTGACCAGCTTGCTTGTTTAGAAGTCTTATTTGTTTCAATTGAGGCTGGATCCAGATTAAACCTTCTTCCTCAAGTAGGAAGGAAGCTTCAAAGTCTAAAATATCTAAAAAAAAAAAATCGAGGCAAAGCCTTAAAAAGGAGAGAAGCATCGTCTGGTGGCTAATGTGACTCTGGATAACAAATGTGGTGGATCCTTTCCTTCCTTTATTGCTGGCTTGAGTGTAAACAGAGGTGTTCAACACTGTTTTTCAGAAGTGTTGAACACCTGCTGCGTCTGCTGGAGTTAGTGAGACCTGCAGCTGCTTGCCCCACATTTTATATGTGGCGATTGGCTCCTTGTCCAGGATGGCCACAGACACCTCTGTAGTAAGCTCTGCAGCCAATACTGGGGGAAGTACGTGTAAAAGAGGACGTGAAGTGACTTTAAAAGCTTTTGAGAGATGTATTTTTTTGTTTCGTGTTTTTGTTACAAACTACAAGATGAGACTGTATCATCTAAGTGCTCTACAAGGATGTTAGTATGATCTGATTCTTGTAAAAAATAATCCTAGACTTCTGTCCTGATTGTAAAGGATGCTGACTGTGATGGGATTAGTATTATTTAAACATATCTGTCCATGTTTACTGTTTCAGCCTGCCAATTCTTCCTAGCCATTATAATTTTTTACTCAGTGTCTGTTTCTTCTACCAAAATCATAGTCTGGTTGAAATACGTTATAATATAGAAAAAAAATAGGTCAGTCTTAAGTTACTGTACACAACTATGCAATTTTTTTACCATACAGAATAATGATATATTATCTGGAATTCTTATTTTAAATTAAAAACCTGAAACTCTAAAAATTTTCTATGCCATGAGCTCTTTGGGTTTTTTTAAATGGAAAAATTTTTGCTCCTTCCATGCATCCATATTCCAGTAGTAGATTTAAAAATATGAGCAGGGAACATTTAATTTTAAATGTTCTCAAAGACTGAGATGTTAGCCTTTGAACTGCAGAATAGATTATATGAAAATCCAAACTACCAGTCAAGAAGAAAATGCCTTATTTTTTATCAGCTCATATTTCATTGGTCTTAGCCTCCTGCCTCACTTTCCTTTAATATTTTGACATTATTACTGGAAAAAAAGGGAAATTCCTAAAATTTGCAGGAGGCAGAATAAAATAAAAATTGCAAAACTTTTTTTTTTTTCTTTTATTTTTTTCCTCTGTGAATTTCCTGTCTAGGAAGAGGCCATCTGAAATACTGGACTTTCTTAGCACTTAAATGAGAGCATCCCATTGTTGTGGGGTACAGAAAAATAAAGCTGGTATCCTGCCTGTAGCCTTGCCTTCCTCTATATGATACTTTTTAAAGTGTTATAAATAACACTGGGAACTGTTCCACCATTCCTACTGAGTTTTGCCTTTTATAATTGTCAGTACTTTGCAAGACAATTTCTTAAGTGAGAATTCTCTTTCTTGTGGGCTCAAATGTAGCATTGTCCAAAACTAATTAACCCAAGAAGAGCGACATACCATGAGACTCTGCTGACTTATGCAGGCTGTGGATCACACCAGGATCATGGAGAGGTGTTTCACAGATTCCCAATTCAGCCACAACTGAGGCACACTTCATTTGAGTCTGTTTAGGGAGCCTGGGGACTCTGGCCAGAAATAGGTGGCCAGTTTTCCAAACACAACCTCTGTCTGCATCTCCACCAGCACAGCAAACAGGGCCACAGCCCCTTCTTTGGCTCTGAAGATGTGTGCGGAAATTCTTGCTTTAGTTTGCTCACCCCTGTGCCCTCAGTGGCCTCTCCTGGACCCCAGTCAGGCAGTGTTTGGGACATAAACAGGTGGGTCCAAGCTCAAACAGCACCATGGTCATAAAAAGGGTGCACAACTGTAAGGCATTAGCCTCATATAATCTATTAATAAAGAAAAGCCTGTAATTTTGTCTTGCTTGTGTAACAGTTTACAAGAGGAAAAGCTTATAAGATCCAGTGATTTTTTATGCAACAAGAGTAGTAATCTACATACTCTCATATCCTGCCTTGGTTGTTCTAAACATTTAGTCATAAGATACAAGAAAAGATACAGCTATTGCTATCATTTGCATTCCTTTTCCCTGCCTAATCTCATCTGAAACGCAATATGTAAGAACTCAGATGAGAAATCAGAATATGTTCATCTCTCATACACCGCAAAAATCTGTACAAAATCTAGGACATGCACAAAACTTTTCTCCCATGGTGTCTGAGCAACACTTTATATGATTCACCCATAAAATAACTGGTGAGGTACAATACTTGTAGATATCAAAAGTGACTTGTTGAAGGTTTTGCTTCTAAATTTGACTGCATTAAATTCCTATTTGGCTCCAAAATAGGAAGTGGCAAGAAAACTGCTGTGCAGAACAGTTTATATATGCGCTCACTATGCATATTTTAAATGTATTTATATATTACATAAACATATATTATGTACACGTAGACATGTATACCTACATATATACATACATATGTTTGGAAGTTTCTTTTTCTTTTCACGTCCTGACGAAAGTTCCTCCTCTTCCACCTCCTCCTCCTGATTTTTCTATTTGTAGCCTTTTAATTGCTGTGTTAACAAGGAAAAAAAAAAAGACATGAAATAAGAGCAGGGACCTACCAAACGGGAAAGACACTATAAACACAAATACAGAGAGGAAAAAGAGTGGGACAGAACAAGTTCCCTATTTATGCAAAATATCTTGTGTAATTTTACTTTTTAGTAGTTTTAGCACCTCTGTGCTTCTTAGGACTGTTTCAGTTCATTTTCCTTAAAGAAGGACCAGAGAAGAGCTCAGAATATGATGGGGTAACCATAACACACAAAGGAATCCTGTCTGTAGGAGCTGTGCCATGAGTTCTTGTGTGGCGTAGATGTCATGATAGACAAACTTTCTTAGCCCCAATTGAAATGCAAAACTCCTTTATTTTTGGTACTTTCTTATTCATCTTGGCATAAAATCAGTAAGTGTCCCATAGGCTGACTCCTAACGTTTTGATACCAAACCCATAAAAACTCACCAAAGCCTTCCCTGTGACTATGCTGAATATTGGACTGGTTTTCTCCTGTGTGGTTATAGTGAGGATTACACAGAAAGAAGTGGCACGTTCCAGAAAACCTCAGCATGCTTTGGCTGTGTGCCATTCAGAGGCATTCCCTGCCTGCTGTGGATTATGGTGCACACATAGATCATAACACAGAAGGAAACTCTAAAATAAATCCTACTTTTACTTTTCCTCCAGGTTGACACTCTTTCTCCCCTTCTTTTCATTATATATTACATTTTGCTTCCATTATGTGCCAACACAAAGCCATGGCTGGCAGCCAAGCCTAATGCTTTGCTGTGTGATTTGGGGAAAGTTCCTCCTTGCCTCCACTTAGCCATTTCCCCAGAGTAACAGAGAACATTAATCATCACTGTAAGCTGTACTGAAGCCTAGAGATTAAAAGTGCTTGTTATTAATGATATTAATTTATAAGTTATACATTTTCACTTAGACTTTGTAACATATATCCACTGTTGCATTGAACCGGGGCTTGAAAAGGGCTTTTTTGCCAGAAGAACAGATTCCTAGAGGCAGAAAATTTTACCGAAGTAGCTTCTAGTCTCCTCTAATATATATATAACCTGCATATTACTTTGAATTAAATTTCCAAGGAAAATATTGGTCTGGACACAAAGCTTATACACTGTATATTTTGCTTCCTATACCTTTTTTTTTAAATTACATTTTCATATTTTTAATGGGACTTCGACCTTGTTTACACTTACAGATTTCCTTTTTGATTTCCCAGTCGTGGATTAAAATAGCAAATAAAGCTATAAACTGCAGGGGAATGCATTGCAGATCCTTCCTCATTTCTCATGTTGAAAACCAAAGCGATCCAGTTCCAATTTCATGAGAAATCCACAGAGAGCCATTACAAACACAAATCCAAACAAACCATCTCTGTCTTTCACAATTAACATGCAGATAAGCAACTACCCAGCAGCAGCCAGCATGGGTCACATATTCACTTCTGTAGTGCCATCTCCTTCAGTTACCCTAAAATCAGGGTTCAATGGTTAAATTTAGGGTTTGTGTTACCGACCAATAAATTCTAGATCTGTAAAATTGTCTTGTAAAATGGTTGATTTTCTTTTTCCTCTCTCACCGCTTTCTCCCCCCAGCACAACACTCAATGTAGATGCGCAGCCTTAATTGGTTTAGCTGCAAGAAGATAATCTTTTTTTCTCCCTTTCTTGCTGTTGCCTGTTAGCTTAAAGGCTTTTTAGCTGAAGGTTGATAATTATCACTGAGAAGAAACTAGCACATCAGGAGTTCATTTTCTATCTTAGCACTTCTGGCGCTCCTTTGAACTCCTCGCACCAAACCCGTGTTCCCACTCTGTCACTTTCCTCCCTCCATCATAAAAAGGTCTCGGCAGCCGGCGGCTCCAGCCTTTGCTGGTGGGCAGAGGGCACCACTTCTCCCGAGCGCTCCTCCAGCATGGACAAACTGCACGAAACACTCATCAACATGGAAGATGCTTTGGGTTCGGAGCACCCCGCCTGCTTATCCTCCTGGGACTGGAAAAGCTCTGCTGGGTCTTTCGAGCTGCACCCCATCTCGCCCCCACACAGCTTATCCCCGACACCCTCCTTCGAGTCCTACTCCTCGTCCCCGTGTCCGGCGGTGCCCGAGCCCCCCTTGGGCAGCGGCGGCAGCAGCCTGGTGGGGTACGGCCTGGTGGACTTCCCCCCTGCCTACCTGCCCAGCCCCGGGCAGGCCCGGCTGCCCAAGGGCACCAAGGTGAGGATGTCGGCCCAGCGCAGGAGGAAGGCCAGCGAGAGGGAGAAGCTGCGCATGAGGACTTTGGCCGACGCGCTCCACACGCTGCGCAATTACCTGCCCCCCATCTACAGCCAGCGGGGCCAGCCCCTCACCAAAATACAGACCCTGAAGTACACCATCAAGTACATCAGCGAACTCACCGAGCTCCTCAACAGTGTCAAGCGGGCATAGAGCCCCCGGGAGCGCCTGCCCCGGCACGCTCAGGGTCTTTACAAACAGAGAACCATCGAAATTTCTTCCTTGCCAGGAGACAGTTGGGCCTGGTGCAAGAGGAGGACGTGCGAGGGAAGGGGAGCCACGGCTGTACCTGGGATGCGATGCTGGAAGGTGATGTAGGAGTGCCTGAAAACCTGAGCTGCAAGTTGCTGAGACAGAAGTCTTGTTATCTGCCTCTTTTTATTTTATTTCTTTTTTAAATAAGCTTTTGAGAAATGTTAAACCTAGTCTGATACAAAAGTAAAAAGACAACTGATCTTCCTAGGATTTACGTATCACTGTTCTGACTGAGCTTGTTTTATAAGGACAATAGTAAATCCACAGGTGTTAGACTGAATTTTAAAAAATGACAACAACTTTATAAGAATACTAAGTGTATTGATTTGTAGGCACTTTAATAACAGGATGAGGAAGAACATGTACTTAGTTCAAGTATTGTCTATTTATCCATATTTCCACTGTACCTAAAAATCAAGAAACTAAGTAATAGTGAGAACATCTTTGCATGTAAACAAATAAATACCAGTGTCATAGCCTGTATCTTGTATTATAAATCTGATTGATAGATAAGTAATATCTAGTGATGACTGTTAAATATTGAAAATGAAATATAAGCAAACTGACATTTTGTATAGATAAATTGCTTTTAAGTCTTCTTCTTTATTAATATATCGAGAAGTATATAATTTTTTCTGAATTTAATGTATAAAAAAACATTTCTTCAATGCTGATAAATGATGGAAGACATTGTTACACCAAATTTCTTGGACAAATAAGATTAGATTGAGATATCCTACTCTCTGACATGAAATAAACTGATTTGGTTTCACAAAGATGCAAAGTTCTATTCTCAAGATACACTGAAAGCTAGGAGGGCTCTGGTAATCATGTCATTTTATTGAAAGTTATCTGTTCAGCTGTTTCCTACAGCCAGTCTCAGTCCTGTAACACATGCACACAAAAGATTAAAAGAAACCCAAACTACAAAACAAAACTTAAAGCAGCTGAGAATGTAGCTTTAATCTTTAATTACTTTGACTTTCAGCTGAAGGATACCACACCACCAAAAGTATGTGCTGCTTTGTAAATCTCATTGCCTGACTGATTGGCATATGAAACAAGCCAGAGAGGAGCAAACCCCAGTTGTGGGGAGATAATTAAGTCATATTAACTTTTTCTGCTGGGGGAGATGTAAGGCATAGAGAGCACAGCAGCTGGAAGGTAACAGGTTTGTCTCCCCACAGTCTCTGTGGGGCAGATGGTTTAGGTTTGTGGATAAATCCTGTAGCAGAGAACCACAAAGCTAAAACTTCATTCACTTTTTTTCTTTCCCTCTGTCTGTTTGTTGGGAAGGAGTTACAATTATCTTCATACATTTTTTTCTTCCAAGGATCAGCCTAAGCTGATTCAGTGCTCTTCTCACATGGTATGTGCATATTGGGGCAATCAGAATGAAAGCCAGTACTATCACAAAAAAGCAACTACCCTCAAATTTATGCAGGTACTACTGTCACTCAGATGTAACCACGTTTAAGCATATTGTATATGCTTCTCTTTGTAGACCATGTTAGAGCTGTTACAGGCTTTAGTGTTTCAGTGAGAATATAAGTAGAATAATTCTTTAAAGCCCTCTAAAATTGTCAAATTATAGATATGAAGTGGCAAGACTGATGTCAGGAGAGCATGCCTCAGTATAAATCTGTGCAGCTGATCCAGATTTGAGCAGATTTGCCACATAGGGAAGGTCAGTCTGGATATGTTTTGCAAAGGATTGAAACTGCACTATACCCATGGGTCTAGAACCATTACTGAAAACCTAATTCCACATTCTTTCTCCGATACCCCAAAGTCTACTTTTAACCTTGTCCTTTAAATGTTCCACACCCAAAACTACAGGTAGAGACTGTGCTCTCCAGGTATGGAAGCCTATAGGGTCATAGTTAAAGCAGAGAAACAAGGAGTTAAAAGGATCTGCTTTCATTGTTATTTCATTTATGACAGTGGCTGGTCATCCAGCATTGCTGCCTGAGTTTTGTGAGCAGCAGCATTCTGAGGCCATTGGTTACCAATCTTTGTTTGCAGATGGGTAAACTGAGTGATGCTGAATGGAAAACTGTCCCAGGAACAGGGAGCCTGGGGTGTCTGAGTCAGCATTCCCCACCATCCCAGTGAAACAGGGAGGTAAAGACCCTGAACAAGCTGGACTGTAACATTTTACACGCCCGGGGAGCTCCTCTGCCTCCTTGCAAGTCCAAGGTGGAGCAGCAGCTCGAGGTAACCACTGAGGCAAGGCAGTGAGCCTCAGAAGATCACGCTGTCTTTGTGTCAGTGAACCAGACCATGGCTGTGTCTCCTCCCCAGCCCCAGCATTCCAGGGAGCACTGGCTCCCAGGCTCCAAGAGGACAGGGCTGCTTCTAAGCTGACCTTGGGGAAAGAGCTGCACTAAATCACTCCCTGTGCCACAGTGGGGCCAAAGTCCACATCCACAATGCAGAGAGTTTAGTAGAATAGACTGTACCATGCACCATTTCATTTGTTTGATCTCCTTCGAGGGGATCTCTCCTTTTACCTGGGGGGGGGGGGGGGGGGCAGGGTGGGAGCAACTAAGGTGTGGGAACAGAAGGAAGAAGAAGGCTTAGTACCTGCCCGTGACTGAGGCTTTCCAGGATGTGTCAGATTTGGTCCTCCCCTCCCAGAAAGAAATGAATTCTTGCTCTGCTTAACATAAAACATTTCTATAAGCCCAGCCTTTTGTAATTCTTCCCCTTGGCATACATATTTCACTGATTCAGAGAAAATAATCTGAATTATTGTATTCAGAGTATAAAATGGTGCAAGGACTGCTGCTATTAAATGCTGGATTATATTATTCTGAATAAAATTGAATACAGTTAAGGTTCCTCTTCTTTTTCCCTTAGGCCCAGGAGTTTAGGATATCCAAATAACATGAAAGATGTCAAGTTCCCCACTTATGGTTATAGGAACTAACTTTCAGAATTGTAAGGTTCATAAAGCCGTACTGAATTCTAACACCACAACAGGCTGCAGAAGAGAGGCAAAAATTTTAACCTCAGCCCACAAGCTGCACAAGTCACAGACGTAGAGAACATCTCTCACACGCAAACACCTTGTCTCAACTAGGTTAAAAACATACATAGAAAAACAGCTAAAATAGCTGAAAGGCTGTGGCTGAAAAATTAAATTATACTCTAAGGAATACAGATGTCCAAGTTCACCATGCTGAAAAGATACAGGAAAGGGATCTGGGGGTTAGTCCTATATAATTAAATTAACTCTTTTGTCCCCAAGAGCTCACCACCCTTTTGCAGGTTAGCACGTCATTGAAATTCCTTACTAACTTGGTTTCTTCTTCAGGATCCATGTTCTGCTCTCCATCACCACTAAAATATAGTTTACTACTGTATTCAATCTTCTCAGGTACTGAAATAATATTTTGTATGTGATACTGACAAAATGAAAGGGCAGCAATCTTCAAATGCAAAAGAGAAAAAGGAAAAAGTGCATTATAAAATATTCTACAGAAATTAGTTAATTGAAATGGATTTTAGAACAGTAGGAAAAGTTTTGAAATACAGAGGGCCTGGCAATTTAGTTGAACTACCAGTCCTTTACTCTCGGTTTACTGGTTACTACCAGTTGCTGCACATTTTTTTTGCCTTTTAAATAAGTATTACAGACTTTAAAATACACATTTTTCACTGAGCCAGAGACAAACAGTCCAGAAGTAGACTGAGGTCAAGAGAAAAGAGCAAGCGGCATGAAATCAGGTGAGATGACTGGACCCCACCAGTTATTTCCTGAGCTGTTCTTCATGCTCAGAGTTGTGCCCTTGCGTCCTCTCTGGGTGAATTGCTGAGGGGGGCACCAGGTGTAACCAGAGAGTGCTAAAAGTTTCAGGAGCAAGGGAAAAGAGGGATTGCAGCCCCATATGCATCCTAACCCTTTTATTAGGGAAGAAAAAGGCAGGGCAGAACAGGCAGTTACATATAATGGATTTTATAGCAGTTAATTCCTTTGGTGCCATGAGTCAGGCAGTTGGTGCTGCTGGAGGGAACAGTTGCTGGTACCAACGACATGAGAAAAGATTCTCGTTTCTTTTTCTACCTCAGGGACCAGAGGCTGCTCTGGGGAAGCTGGAAGAATATGATACTGCACTATTGAGCAGGAGGCAGAACAGTGCAAAGGAGGAGGCCTTGCAGGCAGGGCATTAGCCCAGGATTCAGGAGACCTGCACAGCCTCTCATGGTAGGGCAGGCTTTCCACCTGAACCCAGGAGCATGGCAGCCTCTCTGCCTGCTCTATACAAAGGATGCAGCAGTGCTGTCTGCCAGCAGCAACACCTAGATATAGACCCTGAGGAGGGCAAGGAGGTTGAATCACCTCTTGAAGGAAAGAATAGGTACCTTGGAGAGAAATCTACCAGTGGTTAAAGGCTCACAAGTGGAAGAAACTCCATAGGCAAGCCCCAGCTCTGTAATCCACAGAGCCCACCCCCCACCCCCAAAGCAGAAGGGAGCTTGGGGCTGCCTGCACACACTCAGTGCTTTGAAATTCTATGCTGAGGAGCACCACATAGGTGCCAAGAGGTTTTATGGTGACACATTTGGGCCACACATAGGTGTGCTTGGGACAAAGAAAACCTCCTGCAAATGGGCTTCAGGCAGTTCCTTGGGAGAGCTGCTTATCTGGGAGTTGCCATATCCCCTCTGACTAGGGAAGCCAGGAGCTACCCTTCCAACTCTGCCTAGCAGTAGCTAAAAAATACCCCACAAGAATATAAATACAGCCCAGCTTCTAAAGGGCCCATATCTGACTGACTTTTGCCCCCCAACTTATCTGCCATGCAGCCACAAATGCTCTTATTGCCTTTAGCAGGCAGGAAACCTGAAAGAGAATTCCCAGACCCCAATAAAGCTGTCTGTTTCTAATGACCTATAGGAGCTGGGACCTTCTGAACCCCCTTCCCTGATCAAGCTCCTGACTTTTTGCTCCTTTATAGACCAACATCAGCCCAGGCTTGCACTCTTGATGTAATGATAAGGAAAAAGACTCACCTTATTTATGCTTTAAAGCATTTCTTTCCAAGCACATGCCCTTACAGTATTCTAGCAAACACTGTGTTTATGTGTTTCTGGACTCACAGAAACAAATAAAAGCAGAAGTTATATGGAAGTGGCTATCTAAAGACTCAGAGTAGTGGCAGAAGTCAAGACTTGAACTTCCTTAAGCTTTCCAAATCATTAAAGCATTTTCAGGTCATGATATAGGTGCATAGCCTTTACTGACGACTTTGGAATTTCAAAGAAAAAGCAAAGGAATACGCCAGTAAGAGAAAATTAATTGGGACAAAAAAAGCAAATTTCAGTTTTCTTAGTTTTTGAGTATTAATAATAAGTTGTTGCTGCTTTAAGTCATCAAAACAGTAAAGTTCTAAAATACTGGCTCTCACTGAATACAGACTACAGAAAAAAAAGATTTCTACCTATCAGTGACCAGATATGAGGTTACTTATTAGCAGTGACTTATCAACATTTATTTGAAATGGAAATAACTATCTGCAGTACATTTCTGTTATTGTTCCTATTTTCCTATAAAAACAAATCACACCAGACTTCTCTTTACCCTTACACTTTTGTCATTCACCTGCTGAAATTGCAGAAGACGCTAAGCATAAACAAAGAAGATTGATCTACTTTCAACTTGTGTTAACAGGGATATAAAAATAACATCCCAAATACCAGAGGAAAAGCATGTGGTCATAAAATATCCACATAAAAGGCAAAGAGGTGTTGATAAAACACTTGAAGATTTTTTTTCCCTTTTATATATGTATATAACCAGGAAGGCAGTATAAACAGACCTCTGAGGTAGAGTACTACTGACATGTCTTTAAAGGATTTTTCTGATATTCAAATGGATTTCATGTATCTCACAAACTGTTGGAAGATCTGACAAGAAGCTTTATATAAATCCTTGTCTAAAAACGGAGGGAAATGTCCTTGAATTTTTCCACATGTCAGAAAAGTTAATAGATAAGACGATTCTTTACATAACTCATCCTTCAAAATGGCACCAAACAAAGCTTTTAGAAGAGCTGAAGAGTACAGCCTCAGTGTACCTGGGTATCACCTTGCTTTTCTATGACTCTTAAATGCCCATCAACAGATAAAGCATCTTAAGGTGTTGAGTAAGTGTACAAAAATAGATGAAGGTGTCTTAAACAAGATTGTAAACACCAAATTTCTATGACTAATGATGTCCTTGAGTCTTGAAGAAAAAACCTGAAAACCCAGGAAGTCACAACCATGACAGGGTTAACAGTACTGAAATAGGCTGCCCAACTGCAGGCTTGGTTCTCACAGCAGTCTCTAATTGATACACTTTCCCCCCACACAAATGAAAGAGAGAAGGTGCTCAGTCTGCTCAAGGCAGCCTGTGCTGTGCTGGTAGAGCAATGTGATGGCAGATGAAGATTGCCACTCACTCAGCAGGAGAAAACACTGCTTAGCAGTCTCAGTTCTTGGGGAGACAGTCAGCTCAATGTAAGACACAAAGTCACCACACCCTTGAAGTGCTCATAGTTGTGTTCTCTGAGGTGCAAAACCCTGGCAACCCTTTAGAGGTGTCTCCCTTGATTTCTCAATGGGTTTTGCCTGCAGTCTGTGCATTACCCAGTCTTCAGACCCATGGGTTAACACAAGGGAAAGCACTGGGCACCAAGTAACTGACTTGTCAAATCTGCAGTCAGGCTTATGTGTTCTGCATTTTCCTGCTATTCCCATGTTGATGTTCCTCAATATCATAGCTCCATGGCTTTACTCTTCACCTACAAAAGGAGTAGCAAAATGAATCCTTCATCACAATAGCCTTCTCTACTGGAAAACACTCTTAGTATCTTCCTCATTGTGAAGCCCACACCGATTTTTCCAGAAATGGCAGTAAGAGATCTACTACAGATATGCTCAGCAGGCAACTGGAGGACAAAAAAGACTTACAAACATGAGCTGCAATTACAGCACAAACTGTTTAGTGGGATCTCTGTATAGGTAGCAACAGAGATACAATCTTTTCAACTCCATGCTCTTTCACAAGGTGCAAATAGATTCACAAAATACTTTCTTGCTCAAGTTAGCTTTCCTAGAAATCTCCTGTTGGATAATCCTCTTCAATCTAAAGTTAAAACCAGACACCCATTATTGCATATTTACCCCTAAGGGATCATGATTCATGCTAAGCAGTAGCTTTCATTAGAACAGGAAAATACAATATTGAATCCAAACTGTTTCCACACCACTGCTTAAATGCAAAGAAGAAACCAAGAAAACCCATTAAAAAAAACAACACACACACAGGAAAACCTGACAGGAACCCCTAAGCAACCCTTTCTCTAGTAAGGAAAAATCCTTAACACTTTACAGATAGATTCCATGTGCTGTCATTATTAATAGTACAAGCCCTCACTAAAAATTCCTTCCATTTAGGCCAACAGAATAGTCAGCTCAGTGGCCACTGATGTTACCTGTGACTGACTTCACCCACCTAGGGAAGGCAACTTGACATTGCAGAGCTACGACACTCCTGCAAGAATCGCAGTTTACAGCTTTCCTGACAACAGCCACTACAGGATCAAGGATGTTTGTCCCTATCTTATTTAAAAAAAAAAATCTTACTTTTTTTTTACTGGCATTAAGCTCCCTGAAGTCCTTTGTTCATATAGAAGCTTAAAAAAAGAAAGTGATTTACAAGTTCACACCTATTGCCACCTTCCTCCTCTAGCCCAAAACAGATGCTTCCAACTGCAAAGCAACCCAAGTTTCAGACATTTTAGCTGAGCAGACTAGGTCAGATGAACACACAAATGACTAAAGAGTTTAGTGCTGCAGAGGAACAGAGAAGAAAAACACTAATTTAACTTGAAGTTACATCCAATATTGCTTAGCTGACCCTTTTTTCAAAGACACCAATTTATTTTCCCAGTAGATACCACAGAAACAATTTTACTTGTGAATTTGCACAGCAGGCTGTGCTCTCTTAGGCCACCTAACTGCAACTTCATAAAACAGAGTAGTTCTTGTGTAGCCTGTCAGAAGTCAGAGCATTCACCTGCACAAAGAAGAGAGGTACAGACAAATCTGTTATGTTACAGCAGCAGTTCACTTGGTGTTCCAGTAGAGGAATTTAAGGTTGACACCAACCTCTTCCTAACAAGCAGTGGTCCAGATGACACTTGCCCATGTGGATGTGCACTGTAGGCTGTAAGACATTTCAGAATTAAGGATGTGCTTTTAATTCCCTGTACAGCATAATCTAGGACTAGAAGTCTGTGACCTCTCATGACTCGTGAGAGCATGTGCCAAATGGCTAAGCAAAAACATAGAAGAGATTTGAGACATGCCTGTTTTCTTACCAAGTCCGTGTTTCTCAGGATTACATTTCCTTGGACAAAAAGTGTCTAAAGGCTGTTGCTGAGTGTTGCAGATCACCACACTGCAGTGAAAATACAGCTACAAGACGAGAATACTTTGATTATATTTAGGGAAGATCTTATTTGGATTCCAGTACATACCGACCCCAAAGGATATGAAGGTTGTGTCAAGCTAGGGGATGGCCTCTTCTCCTAGGCAGTTAATGACAGGACAAGGGGAAAATGGCCTCAAATTGTACTAGGAGTAGTTCAGTTGGATGTTAGGGAAAAGTTATTCACTGAAAAAGTGATAAAGCATTGGAACAGCCTCCCAAGGAAAGCAGTAGAGTCATTATCCCTGGAAGTGCTCAAGAAGTGTGGCACAGAGTAGTTGTGGCACTTCACAATTATTTAATGGGCATTGATGGTCATCAAAGATCAGACTTAAGATATTGGGGGCCTGTTCCAACCTGAATGAGTCTATAATTTTGTTCTACAGATTGAACACAGGTGACTGGTTTTTATTCACCCCTCCCAGAATGTTATGCCTTCAAGGAGGTGTCCAATAGCCCCAGGCAGCACTGGCCAGCTGAGCTGCATTGGCTGCATGCACTATCCCGGGCTCACCTGCTGGGACTGCCAACAGCACGACAGAAAACAGACATCTCACCTGCTCTTGTAACAGAGATGTGCCCTGGACAAAGGTGAACATCCTCACTTCAAATCTCTTTAGGTGCTGAGGAAATTTTACTCTGAGGCTGTAATTAACTTTGTGAAAGACAGTTCTGTAGGAGTCTTTGTTGTTTTCACACCTGTTTGGGAAAGTGAGAGAAAATGTATTTAATCAAAACCTTCATTCAGATCTTCAAACACAGCAAAGGGGTGAAATACAGAGGAGCTTCACTTTCCATTTTCCTTGGGCCCTAGGGGAAATGAACAGCATCTCCCCAGTTCATGTTCCCTGCCTTTGAATAGTAAGGGTTGCCTCTTGCTCTTTCTTTCCAGCCCAGACTGTTAGCTAGAAGCACTTCTGGCCCCTCACATGACCTGCTGCCCCAGAAGGCACAGCCACTTTGCTGACACCAAGTCATGCACCAGATTAGCAGCAGCTGCATCCAAGCTGACCTCCTCCCACCTGAGGTACAGCATCTCATGCTGAGCAGGTACCAAAAGGGGAGGGAAGCCCTCCTTACCCATGTAAAATGATGTGCCACTGGGGAAGGCTGTCCTGGCTTTGGGAGTTTGTAGCCCAGCAGTTATCCAGGTTTAGGTCCAGTCTTGCATCTTTAGGCTGCAGCAGTTCAACTTCAAAATACAGGGCCTCCCTCAGGTATTTTACCACAGGATATTCTGATTCCTGGTAGGGCTCTAAATAGGATTTCTCTGCAAGAGAGCATTGATATTAGGAGCTTCCTTTTCATGGAGTAAGTACGCACAAACTTTCTGCTTCATTCTTTTTTCCACTACCATTTACCTCTGCCACAGTAATACTAAACCCGGGAGAGCATACAAATGTCAAGAAATGAGGATAGAATGGCAAGAAAGCAAGATCAGCAATGAAAGCAAAAATCTCAACCATATTCCCTGGCTCTGAGGATTCAGAAATGAAACACTGCAAAAAGCCATTAGAATCAGATTTTTATTCCAAATTATCTCAAAGTTACTGAGAAGGGAAAATCAATTTTTAAAAAATCTTAATGGCCATTCCAATCATCGTATTTGGTTCAGGCTTCAGTTAGCCCTTTCTGCTGGCAAAGGTACCATTTTAAAGCAGTATCTTTGACACAGGTTACAACTATTGCAGCGTGTTGCTGAATCTGCTTAGCAACACTTCAGGAGTTGATAGGAGAGAGAAGCTGGCATCACATTCACTACACAAAACTTACATCATGCCCAGAACAAGCAGGAAAACCATACAGGTGTCAGGATGCTAAGTCTGTTCCACTACAGATATTTGCCCATTTATATTACATTTTGGAACAGAAAATTCCTGTTAGAGGCCTTAAAAATTTTCCATTTCATCCTTTGATATATTTAAAAGTCATCTAAACACTGTGCTGGACAACATTTTCCACAGTGCCCTGCTTGAGCAGAGTGGATGAGTAAGATCAAGGTCCCTTCCAGCCTCAGCCATTTAGGGATTTTATAGAGTCTAATCATAGATGTTACCTTTGAAAATCTTCAATGAAAGAGCAAGACAGCCAAACCCTGGCTTAATACTGGGTAGCAGGTTCTTCTCAGACCCATATCGGACATCAGCAGTTTGCTTGACTGCATACGAGCAGAGAAATTTCATTCTGAGAGAAGAGGTTTAGCATTAGATTTCTTACAACCAGAATAACATGTAAAACCCTTTTTTAGGGAAGGACACTTACTGGTATATGGGCGTATCATTGCCAGGTCTGAAATAGAGTACCTCATTTTCGTATGTCATAGTTGTGCTGTTGAGCTGAAATATGTTCATCATTACACACAGGACAGTTACATTAGAGTTTAATTTGTGTTTGGCACAATATCTACATCCCTCCACTTGACTGGCAGATTGCACTGAGCAGAGTACACTTAGAAACAGCCAGAAATTACCAGCCAACAGCCCAGTGCTGACTGAACTCAAACTGACAGCTGTGTCATAGTCAAGAAGAAAGTTTATTAGCTTAAACATGACAAAACACCCTAGAAAGGGAGTGCATGGGTCCTGACAAAAACAACAGCTGTCTGTTTACTGAATCAGTCAGTAGAATGAGATGCAACAATGCTGAAACAAGCTGCATTTATGATGATCTGAATTTAGGCGTGTTCTGATTATTGGTTATTTTGTCTGTTTTCTATTTGTACAGAATTTGGTGGTAGGAACAGTACCCATGCTAGTTTCAGGCCATATAGTCATTAGCAATACCCAACCAGCTTCCGCAAGGTGTTCAAGTATATCTGCCCAGCATAAACTCGCTTTCAAGCCCACCACTAAACAATTCAGGTGTCAAAATAAAGGCTTGTTTCAGAAACCACCTCTGACCTTGAAAAAACATCTTTATCCAATAAGAACTTCTGCTCAACTGAGTTTAGTAAGCTCAGAAAAAGAGTATAGATGTACTGTTGTGCTGGTTTCAGCTGTGACTTCCAGACAGCTGCTGCTCACCTCTGAACCTCTGCCAGTTCTAGCAATAACCCTACCCCAATGCAAAGTAAACTTCATGTGACTCAGTCCTTACCTTTCTACTTGTTCCACAAGTGTTCACATAGAACTTGAAGATTGCAGTCTTCTCTGTCACCAGACTGGGTTTGCACTGTCTGTCCCTCAAGACAAGCAGAGCAGTATCCATGTCTTCACCACCTACCAGTTTTATTGCAGTAATAATCATAGTGCCATTGGGCAGGCACTCTGAAAGAGAAACATTTTCACACAAATCAGGATTCTAACTCCTTTTTTAGCCTAACAATAAAGGTACTCTGCAGGGATTTGCTGGCAAGTTCTTTTGGCAGTTCACAAGGAGCTTTCACCCTCTTCAAAAGGATTTTTCTAGCCAGATAATCAGTACATTTAATACTGATGAGTAGCTTCAGAATGAATAATTTATATGCTGATTCTCCCCACATTCCACAAAAAATGAACAACTCATGAACTCTCAAAACAACCACAAAAACCCTTTAAAAAGGCTTCTTGATTTTGGAGGTGTGATGGGAAGTTGACTTTCCCACCTCCTTCCCCCATTCCTGTACTAGGCAGGATAGTCTCTCCAATATTTAATTTGACTTGCCTTGTGGCATATTATCTGGTAGGAAATCTGACAGGCAAACAGTGTCTCACAACTCTAAAACCTAGAAACATTTCAGAATGCATGACTTAGTTTTGCAACTCAAATAGCATTAACAGCTAATTCCCAACATGTTATTACGTATTAGCTCTGAAGGTGAAAATATGCAGGAAACTGAGAAATCTCTCCTCTGAGCCAAGGTGATGCCATCCTTCAAGGTTAAGTGGAATAAAGCCTTTATTGCAGAGGTATGAAAGCCCTAGAGATGACAATCACAGGTTAAACAAGAGAACAAAGACACACCAGTCAACTAAAGCATTCAAAAACTAAGAGGGCAGGTTATCACAAGCTTGAGCAAAGTCAAATCCACAGGATGTATCTTTTTAATCCAGAAGCTCACACAGTGAGCTTTTTCAGTTGTTTTGCACAAGAATGCAATGCAAACTCCATTGCATGTATAGTTATCATCAAAGATGCTCAGCCTTAAAGTAAATGCAGACTATATTTCTTTTTTTTCTCTTGCCTATTTCTGCCAACATTTACCAAGGGAAATTAAAGCTTTCTTACAAGGGTAGAAAATAATCCTCCATTATACCTTAGAAGACTTTCTCAAAGAGAAGTTTTATTTTGCTTCTGAGAATATACTGCGTCGTGTTGACATATCACAGCTAGAACATGACTTTCAGTTGCTACATATTGGCAGCCTTACCTCATAACTCACATGGGGAGAAAGGAAAGGGACAGAGATTGCCAGGTGAGTGCCATTGTCCCTCAGGATGTAATTGTACTTCTGTGCAGCCTCTTGGGTCAGGTGCCAGTCTGAGATGAAAGGTAGCCAGTGCTGGTCCATATTCCCACGAGTGATGATGAGGTGAAGGTTCCTCCCATCACAAAACCCTCTTGCACTGGGCAGTACTGCAAAGCAGCCAAGAGTTAGCCAGCTGCCATCAGTTCAATGCAGCTCCCTGGGACTGAATCCCTGGCTGAAGTTAGCCCAGCTCACAGCCAGAATTCACAGCCAGGTTGGAGGAGTTTTGCCCAAGTTCCACCAAGCTTACCTGCATCTTTCACAGCTGACAGTGCAATTACTGGGATGGCAAAGGTCTCACTTGACAGATGGGTGATGAATGTGAGTGTAACATTCAGGGTGTATACTCTCATGTCCTCTCTCATGTACTAGGAAAATCATATTTAGACATGAAAAAATCACCAAGTTATATCATAACTTCTATAATCATGGGATGCTGAGTGTCTTAGTACACACCTCTTTTTTAACACTTGGTGCATCAAGTGAGACTTGTATTACATATGCTTTGCTTCCATTAGCATATCTGGTCTTGTGTATTAGGTAGCCATGCTGAACAGCTTCAGGTACAGCCACAGCAACCCCCTCAATGGTTAAATTCAGAAGCTCAGCATCTGGGAGGAATGTTCCCACTGTCACATTCATTAGCCTCAAAGTCAGATTTAAATCTGAAAAGGAACAAATAGCATTAAGCTCTTAACAGTACTGAAAATCTTTGATACATTCAATGTTCAGCTACTTACTACTGGTTATGGTTACTTCTGCTTGTTCAAATGGTGTTTCTATTTTCTTGATGATAGTATGTTTGGTTAGTCCCCATTTGTTGTCTTCCCACTGGTGTTCCAAGAACAGGTCGATGACGTATTTTGCCCCAAGCTGTCCATTGCTCACAGCAGTCTAGAATTTCACATTAGCACCCTTTAGTATAGCATGAGTTTACATTATAGTTATGTTGGAGCACCTGAATGTCCGCTAAAGCTACAGCCCCAACCAACGGCACTTTTTGCTCAGGAATCCTGAACTCTAGAATCCCTGTTCAGAAGACTTACTTCAGAAAATTATCTCCCACTCCTAAGTTTCAAAGCAGCAGGGGACTATTTCACAGTAAAAGGACTACTCCTGCAACTTCACTAGAAGACCAATTGCTACATTCGTCCAGGACTCAGTTCACCCCAAGCAACTAGATTTAGATGTATTGTCTCAGCCCATCCCAATAGCACAAAGTCTGCTGGACTAATCTTTTTTCCTGTTCTCTTAAGTTGTCTCTGTAAAATACAACAAAATCCATGCATGCGTTACAATCCAGTTAGGACCATCTCCAAGGAGTATGGCATCAGGACTAATAGGTGAAAGCTCTGTGTTAACCTGAGGAAATCACAAATCAGTAGTTCTGTGTAGGATTCTGCCTATGTGCTTTTAAGAAAAGAAATCCTTCATAAAGTGGTGGTTACAAAAGCTATCTTTAGTCAGGGCCTCTGGATTTTAACAAATCCTTTGCTCACCCTCACTCCCATATTTCATTTGAAAGGAACAGGATGAAGAATTATTCCTCATCAGAAAACAAACAAACAAAAATCCCAGAATATTGCTTGCCTGGCACCTAAATAAGTCACCAACCTTGTAATAACCACCTTCTGCACCTATTGGAATCTTCATTGTAATTGCATTTAACTCATTCAGTAACACATATTTCCTGGAAGCCATTTCCTTGGCAGAGAGTTTGTGTAGATTCACACCAGCTTCCACGAGCACATCCTTAAAGTTAGTCACTCCAGCAGAGAGTGGTGGAACATACTTTAGAACAGTCCAGGTGATTGTTTTGTTTGCATACTCCACACCATCTTAGGGACAAGACACAAAAGCTGTCAGCTCATTAGTTGTGAGTCTGTCCATGTACATTTTGACACTGGAGCAGGGTACCACAATCCTTACCTACAGGACATGCCACAGCAGTATCCACCATCAGGATCACCCATTGGTATTTGTAAAATGTACTTGATCTCAGCAGAGAAAAGGTGATTCCCTGATCCTGTGAGGAAGACATCTGGTCAGACCTGCACAGCCTGCCAGCTTGTTGGGCCAGCAGGAGCACACCAACCTCAACCAGCTGAACTTGGGCAGCAGTGTATGGCACTCGCAGCAGAACCCTGGAGTCTGCGGTGTTGAGTCCATAGCCTGCACTCCATGCATTGCTCACAAGCAGAGCCCTTTTTTCTTCTGGCTGATGAAATACTATTTGCCATAGTGAGGCTTCTTCTGCCTTCGCCTACCCAGAGAAATTCATCAATAGTTTAAACATGGTGTTCAAGTAACAGGTTTACTGCACTGAATGATTTATTCTATTGAGTTGTCCAGCAGTTTTATTGCCCTTAAATTTTGCTAGTGGGATACCCCTACAGCTTTCCCCATCTCACATATACAGAAAACGTTCCATATTAAGCACATCAGAGAATAACTAATGGCTGCAGACTCTGCACATACAGAATCCAAGAAAAAAAAAAAAGCCTCTTCAAATTTCTTTTCTGGCCATAGGGTCTTAAAGATTTTTTTTCCCCCTTGCATGGGGAAAACTTGATTCCTTCCTTGGAGACACAGCCTACAGACACCTGTCTGTACTTCTAATCTATAAAAATATACTAAAACCACTTGGTACAGAAGTTCTACTATTCCTACTTAAGTACTTTTTGAAAGTGCTGGGTAGTTACAGAAAAGAAGGATGGTTGCACCAGAGGTAGCACTAGCTTTTACTAGAAAGAAAGCCTGGAGTTTTACTTCTGGAAATACAGTAGTCCAGTCCTCAGGTTCATCTTGAACAAAATCTTTTATAGTCTGTGGAACCTCCATCCGGACAGAAACCTGAAGGGAAAAAACACCTATAAGGGGTTTGCTGATAGCACTTGTTTCCTTGCCTTCAACACCCTACAAGCCTTTTCCAATGGAAACCAGCATTTCCTAGATGGAGATGCCACCATGCCTAGTGTGTTACCTATAATCTGCTTGATTTCAGTTTCTTTTTATTTATTTTCTACCTATCTTGTACTTTCCATTTCCAGTTAAGATCAAAGTTGGTTCTTGACATCTACATCCTCTTTTCAAAAGGAGCTCATTTCCCATTCTGCACTCTTCCCCAGCAAATTCAGCAGGGAAACGTCCTTCAGGAAGTATTCATTCTCTGTTGTCTCAAATAAGATTTGTTGGGCAACATTCAGTGAGTCTAATCTATGATCTTAACCCTTTGAATATAATTTTCCAGCTTTATTAGCTACTAGTGTTTATATAGGTTATACAATCATAATATAAACGCATCACTTAAGAGGCATACTGTGCACTCACTAACAAAGTGCTCGTGGTGGGGCAGTCAGAAGCTGATTAGAATCTAGGGATATGCATTGGAAACAATCTAAGAGAGCATCTTGCAGTACTTACCTCCTCACTTTTAGCACTGTCCCATAAGTACTTACCTCCATGTAGTTACTTTCACATATTAACTCTCTGGGTCTCCATGGACCATAATGGCAACTTGCACTTTTCAGGTGAGTTGTAGCATTTTTCATATCATGAGTATGAGACGATTTAATTTGAATAGTTACTGTGAACCCATCTTTCTGCACGGGCAAAGGGAATATTTTCTCATTACACTGATTTTCCCTAGCTGGACACCATCTATCCTTGTGACCCAAAAGCAAATCACGAAACAAACCCACCAGCCTTCTGCACAGAAGAGCAACTCCATACTGAAACATCATCAATTTCAACTTCATTAACTAGCCAATATATATGCATGTGGTGTATAGCTACACAGCAACATAAGTACTTTGTGAGGTTTGTTCCTTTTGCATTAGACCCAGAAATGGACAATAAAACAAACCAACCAACCTAAAATATAGCTGATTTTATGTCTTATGACATAGTAGCAGTGAGCCAGCTACCAAAGCTGAGTTTTACCCTGATGTGTCTCAAGACCCTAAATATAGTTAGGGCAGAGTGCAACACAGCTGCCAGATGGAATTCCCTGTTGTAATCCAGAAGAAAATAGCTGCCCTTCAAGGGCACATGTGATATACTTCATGTGTTTATCTGTAGGCCATCCAAATGGCAGTACCAAGGAATATTCTCAAACCTCTGAATACATTTGAAGAAAATTAAATTATTTTCTGCTAGCAGATACTCAAGATATTAAGACACCTCAGTTAATGCCCGTCAATAATTTGGCAATTTCTCACAACATTAGTGTACAAGAGCCATGTAGTCAGAATGTCTGTAGCAGACTTACCTCTAAGTGAGAATGGCAGCTCAGGGCAGAAGCACGGAACTCAGTGCCCCTGCAGCTGCTGTAAGTTACTGTATAGCCACACTGTGCTGCCATGGCTTCATCGAGCTCCCAGGCTCTGCCAGACTGATCTACCAGCAAATAAAGAGCAAAGAGCTGTATTAACAAGTATAACTCCTACTCTGTCACCAGCATTCAGCTGAACCTGCTCTGATACAGCCCAGCTGTATCCCCTGGGCTCAGAGAATAGCAAAGTGGGGAAAGAGCTGTGACAAAGTCTAAAGAAAGAAAGGTAAAATTACAGGCACACTGGGACGGAAACACCTGCAACTGAAAGACTGAAGATGGAGAAAAACCCCAAACCACCAACATGCAAAGATATTAAATCGTATGGGGGCAAAACCCCAGTAAGCACAGAACAGTCAGATGGGTATCAGTGTCAGAGCTGTCAGCATTGACAGATGGCACTGCAATGTCAGGACACTGACTTGTGGCTGGGACAGGCTCATGTTCGTCTGATGCCTGCCCAGCTGGGTCTCTTCAGGAGACAATCCAGCAGGATGATCACACACTAAAGATTACTTTGGTATTGAGCGTTTTATTGTAAACTCTGTAATACTAGAATAATCCAAGGAATTCTAGTATAGAAGCACCTCAGAGAATTTTAAACATTTCACAATGTGTAATTCTCTCTCCAAGTTCTTCTACATCCACTTACCAACAACAGAAAGAGAAAAGTATTTGTCTTCAAAGTATTCTGCACTCAGTGTTATCCTCAGAAGGTTCCCCCAGCACTCTGAACTCATGGATCCTGTGTTGGATGTTTTGAAAGGCTGGTAATTATGTATTCAAAATAAGATACAAATAAGTCTGCTACTTCCCAAATTGCTTTATAAAGTCAGCATTGTGACAGTCATACATCTCTGCTCAGGAGGGGTGAGAGGTTGAGAGGTTGGCAGTAATTCCAGGAGAAAAGTTAGTGTCTTATTAGTAATGGTGTCTGATGATTTGGCAATGCTACCTGCAACAGCCAGTCATGGAAATAGGATTTTGGATCAGGGTCAAAAAGATACGAGATTTACTGGCCCAGTCTGAACACCTGAGATGAAATAAAACAGAATATGAAAGTCCCACACACTCCCCAACCGCTAAAATAACCCAAACAACAAAACATCCCAACCAACAAAGCTCTACCAACAAATCACAAAATAACCAGAAACTTCCACATGTACCCCTCTGTTCACAAGAAAAGCCTAAAGCCAATTTGGGTGGAGAGCAGCCACATAAACTGTCCATAAGCTGTCCTGGTCACTTGCCCAAGTACCAGCCCAAGAAGCCAGCTGGCTCATACTGGGAAAGGACACACAGGAGCAAAGGCAGCACTTGAGAAGCTCCAGTGCCAAGATGCCACCACAGCATAAACCAGGCCATGGCCCCCAAACCTCCTACAGGCAGGAAGCAGGTATACCCTGTGCTAAGTGTGAGACTAGAGGCCAGAGAAGGCTGCTCATTTGACATGCATGTCTAGTAAATGGGGATTTGTTGCTTCAAACAGGAGTTTCTGTGGTATCATAAGCTAGCACCAACTAGACCTTCTACAATAATGGTACATTTTAAGAGCTGAGAGGATTCTTTTTCCTAGAAGGTCCAGCACCATAGGCTGAAGTTCACTGGTGATGCAATTCCCATGTCAGAGATGGTCACACTAAGGAGCAGCAGACAGATGCTGGTGAACGTAGACCTGTTCTACCCATATTCCAAGCTACAACTGGATTCAGGGCAGAAGCTAGATAATTGTTCCAAGCTGGATAAAACCTTCTCCACTATCTATTTACTTTGATCTTTGGGAATTGCCAATGTGTTTGTACAGGACCCACAGTGAGTAGGGCAGACAGTCTGAGAAACAACTCTGCATCTGCTACTCCAGGACCAGCTCTGTTTTGTAATGAAACACTTTTGGCTAGCAAAACTGTTTCCTCCTAGGAAATTACTGTTATCTTTATAATATTTTGTCCGGTTTTGGCTGGGATAGAGTTCCTAGTAGCCAGTACACAGGTGTATTTGGGATTCCATTCAAGAATTATGCTGATAACTCACTGATGTTTTGTTTGTTTCTGAGCAGTGTTTTGCAACTAGTTAAAGACTTTTCAAGTTGCTCATGCTGTGTCAGGGAGGAGGTGCACAAGAAGCCAGGAGGTAGCACTGTCAGGAAAACTGACCTGAACTGGCCAAAAGTATATTCTATACAATAGAGTGTCATGTCCCACATATAAACTGGGGGGAATTAGCTGGGAGGCACCAATCACTGCTCAGGGACAGACTGGCATCAGTTGTGATGAGCAACTCTATCACACATCACAAATTTTTTTCTCAGGTTTTAGAATTTTAAAAATTAAAATTATTATTATAATTAGTGTTTTCATATTGTATTTGGTTCAAATTATTAAAATATTGTTCTCCATCCATGAGGCTTTTCCTGAGTCTCCTCCCCATTCTGCTGGGGTGGGAGGGGATGAGGAATGAGCAAACTGCTGTCTGGTACTTTGCTGGGTTAAACGATGATAAAAGGCTTTACATGCTTTATGGTGACTAACAACAACTACACTCAAGAAAATAATAAAAAAGTCCTTATTAATTCATCAGTGCTTATTACCAGAGTGAGGAAAGGTAGACACATTTGCTTAATATGTTGACACATAAAACTAGAGTGTAGTTCCCAACAAATCCCTGTATGTTTAAAGTCTCTCAGAAAAACTTGCAAGTAGGGCTGCCATAAGAGCTTCAGGCTCTTCTGAAACACATACATAAGCCTAGATATTACCGATGGAAAAGCCTGGAAACTGATGTGAAATCAGTCCGTAGCAGCATTACCTGGTGTCTCTTGAGTCCACACTCCAGTGAGCAATATCCCTAGTAATAATAACCTGTAAGAGAAGACAGGGATTAGTAGCAGTTCCAGCTGTGACAACTCAGTAACAAATTTCTAGCTCAGAAAGTTCTCCTCAGAATATTAAACTAGTCCTAAGTTTAGAGCAACAGTTCTAGACTAGGCAATTGGAAAAAGGGATTTTCCTTAGTCATCACTAGAAAATTAGGGAGGGTAAACCAGAAAAGTTAGTAACATGTAATGCCTTAATCAAGATCATTTATGCTCAGCAGCCATGGAGCTCTCACCTCTGCACCAGATTCAGCTTCATTATTCATTTGTTCAGCCTCTATATGTGGTGGTTTTTCTTCTATAGCCCCACACAAAAATCTCCTTTCTCCCTTTTGCATAGAAACCAAACCTTTCTAGCTTCTTAATCTTGGGTTAAATAGAAAGGCTGCCATCTTTATATTGATGAGACCCTTTTTCAGCTGCTTATCCTCCTAATTATGAACCTGTAATTCACATCACCTGATTATTTGCTTTACTGGTTTTATGTGCTCCTACTTTGGTTTCTAGATCTCTCTGTTTTTTGTGTCTGTCAGCTCCCAACTATCAGGTTCTCAAGGCCCATTTGGTTAGAGTAGGGTGCTAATAATGCCAAGGTTGTGGGTTTGATCGCTCCATAGGCCATTTACCTGAGAGTTGGACTTGATCTCTGTGGGTCCCTTCCAATTCGGAGTATTCTGTGATTCTGTGAAATTGGTGCTATTATGGTAAAGCATGAGGTAGGTAGTCCATAGTTTTGCAGCTACTGTGCTCTTGTGTGTTGGGCTGACCCTGGCTGGATGCCAAGTGCCCTCCTCAGTTAGGTAGGGGAGAGAAAATATAAGGAAAGGCTCATGGGCTGAGATAAGGACAGGGAGAGATCAGTCACCAGTGACCGCCATGGGAAAAACACTTGACTTAGAGAGATTAGTCTAATTTACTGCCAATCAAATCAATATAGGATAATGAAAAATAAAAACTAAATCTTAAAAGCACTTCCCCCTACCCATTCCTTCTTCCTACACTCCCCTTCCAATTTTTCTCTCTCCTCCCCACCAGCAGCAACAGTGGCTGCAGCCACTCCTTCCTCCCCAGGAGAGGATTCCTCACAATCTTCCCTTGCTCCAGCATGGAGTCCCTCCCATAGAAAACTGTCCTACATGAACTGTTCAAAATGAGCCCTTCCCAAAGGTTGTAGTTCTTCACAAACATCTCCCATGTGCATCCCTCCCATGGGATGCAGTCCTCCAGGAAGAGACTGGCCCCCACAGGGTCCCAAGTCCTGCCAGCAAACCTGCCCCAGTGTGGGCTTCTCTCTCCACAGGCCACAGATCCTGCCAGGAGCCTGCTCCAGCATGGACTTCCCACAGAGTCATAGCCTTCTTTGGGCATCCACCAGCTCTGGTGTGGGATCCTCCTGCAGGTGGATCTTTCTGATCCCAAGGACCTCCAGGGGCGCAGCTCCTCTCCATGGGCTGCTCCAGGGGTTGCAGGGGAATCTCTGCTCCAGCAGGTGGAGAACCTCCTGCTCCCCCCTGCACTGACCTGGGGGTCTGCAGGGCTGTTACTCTCACATATTCCCACTCCTCTCCCCTGGCTGCAGTAGCATAGGGCTCTCGCCCCCCCTTCTTAACTCTGTTATCCTAGAGATGCTGACATCATCCCAGATGGGCTCAGCCTTGGCCAGCAGTGGGTCTGTCCTGGACCTGTCTGGTTTTGGATGTTGGACAGGGGGAAGCTTTTGGCAGCTTCTCACAGAAACCACCCCTGCAGTACCCCTGCTATGATAATCTTGCCACCCAAAGCCAATTCACCCTGTCTCCTCTGTGGAGGATTTTGCATAGCCTTACCTGGACAGCTGAATTTTGCCAGAAGCAAATGTATAAAATGCAGTTTTAAGGCAATTGGGTTAACAAAATAGAAAAGAACTGTTAATCTTTAAGGTAAGAGGTCAAAACTAACAGTAAAAGGGAACATAGCTGGAGACGGATGGGTGTCACAAATTAAATGAAGAATTATCTAATTGGGTGACCTGTAGGATACCTAGAGCAGAAAGTAGGCTCAGATTTGAGGAAAATTAACCCAAAAATTGGGTTAATTGGAGGAGTGAATCTGACCACAAACAGATCTGAGAAAAGGACTCTGCCTTTGCTGCCTGCTGAAGGCAGAGAAGTTACACCTTGGGCCCTGACAGTTTCCCACCATGTGAGCAGGAGTGCTGTGACCAGGTGAGTGATGAGAGGGAGCGGGATGTTCCTGGGGCTCCTGAGCTGAGCTGCTGATGCTCAGAGCATGGCCAGGTCACTTGGTGAGCTCAGGGGTTACTGAGGTGTCTGTTCACATTGTCTGTAAGTGCTGAGCACGGCTGGTGCTCGGCAGTGTTTCCTAAGCAGTGCTCAGGATTGCCCGCATCCCTCTCTCACTGTGCTTCTTATCGAAACGAACCTTTTGCTGGGGATACTTCTGTCCTAGGCTTATGCCTGTGACACGCGGGGTTTGCTCCTCCCTTTGCCATGAGAAAGACTGCAGGAGGCGTAGAGCTGGAGGGTTTATTTGTAATTAAGACCGATGTCCTGGAGAGGGAGCCGGAGGATCGCCCAGCTGCTCCCTCCGCTCCCGGCGGCTGCTGCTCAGGGCTGATTCTTGAACCCAGCAAAGATCGTTTTAAACTAGCGTGTATTTGTGCTGCTGTCTCGGGTAATATCACTGAAACCCTCCCACATTTTTCAGAGCATCAAAAAAATTAATCGAATGTGCAACCCAAAGTTTGCTGTGCTCCAAAATGTTGGATTTTACTCCAGAAACCAGTGTTATTCCCAATTGGTTTGTGTTGCCCTTGTTTCCTTCTAAAGTATAATACATTTTTAACTTTATGGAGTTTTCCTAAGAAGTATTATCCACGAAGGATATTATATAAATAATGGTTTATAATAAGAAACAAACTCATGATCAGGCAGTCAGGCCTAAATATTATATAGCATGAGCCCGTTTATTTTTGTTGGAGCTGAGATCAACAATAGCTGATTTGAATGATGCATTTATTTCACCAGTGTGCTGGAGTGGTTTTTTCAGCAGTGTGCTTTTACAATATTACAAAAGGGTTATTCCATTTTTCCAGAATTTGATTTTAAGTACCGTGAAGCAAGTGCTTGATATTTCATCTAGTTTGTTTCACCTCCACTTAACATTTGAAGATCTGCAGCACATCACAAGTGATGGTAAGCTTGGCTCAAGGTTGCTTACGCTTTTTATCCCAAACATATTCCAGCCATGTTTCCCTTGATTCTTCAATCTCCCAAAACTCACATGCAGGCTGAGGTTGTATGGCAAAATGGCATTCTAGAGGTGTCTTATACACTCCTTGTATTTTAAACAGCATCACAATAATTAACAACCATTTACCAGAATGGAAGAAGAATTGCAGTAGCTCTGCTACAGCACAGCCTTATCACAGTGTCATTGAAAGCATTACCCAGCTAGTTTGCCCACACAGTCACTCTCAGTCACTCTTTGTTTCCGTTTTGTTCTTTTTTTACCCATAATTGTAGATTAATTTTTGTACACTTCTATGTTTCTGGATTGTGGAAAAAAGCAAGAAATCTTGTTGTCACAGTTTTAATTGCTAAAGATTAAGTGAAATTTAAAAGGATTTACTCAGACTGTATGGTTAGTATGCCAGTATACAGAAAAATAATTCCTTTTGGCCTTTCAATCAGTATCAGGGCAAGAAGAAGAAAGGATGTAGTGTTATGTACACTCTCAGTGGTAACAACCATGTACAGGGTACCTTAATGTTACCAGCCTTTCAGCTGATAGCTGACAGTTCTCCCACAGCAAACAGGTGAGCAAAAAGGAAAAAAGGCATTCCATACAGCCTAATGGCTATTAAATATACCTAGAAAGCTATTCTCCATGCAAAAAAGCATACTAAATTAACATCAAAGATAATTCTGTGCTAATAGGAATAGTAAAAGAGAGAGAGATTTTGTAATCTCAACCTTATAAAGTGACCCTTGTAAAATGTCCACCAGGAAATGCATCACTCATCTTCTTCAAAGGGTTGCAATGCAGAATGATATATTCAAACTACTACTCCATCTGTCTCTCTGTTAACTCCTCCTCCCACTAATCTGTTCCTAGACAGTGTGTTTATTTGCTAGCCTAATTTAAATATTTTCCATGTAAAAAAAAAAAAAAAGGAGACAGAACACACAGTTCATCTGTAAGTGATATCTGCAAGAGCAGACACATTAGATAGAGTGAGGCCATTAACTAAAACTCAGCAACTTATGCTGGGCTGTCTCTGCTGCAAGATATGCCTCCTCTGGGGATACAAATTATTTCCTAAATCATCACTGACTTGATTTGCAGTGAAGCACAGTCCTGCTGGGGGAGTGCAGTAGGTCTTTGAACTTCAAAGACCTCAGAGAGTCAGGAAAGTGCCTGTCTCAGAGTTACCAGTGGTTTTCTTAGAGCTCCCCTGTAGCCCAGGGCAGTAAGTCTGATAATTGACAGCATTTAAAAGGACAGAGGTCCTGAGTTAAAGCTTTGGAAGGCAGGCTCTGGCAGTCCTTTCTTCTCTGAATAGGGAACAGCAGGATCTGTGAAGCAAGCCTCCCCTTAGTGTTGCTCACAACCATATTGTCCACACAAAGCAGGCATGAAGCCATGGCATCACTCCTCCTTCTTCCTGCTCCTGCTTTCATCTTCTTCAACCCAGAGCTCCAGAAGCAGCTCCTCAGAACCAGCAATGAAACCTAAGGAGTTTTGTACAAGATCTTGTAACTGATAACACCAGTCTCAAAGTTTGTCTGCATCGATAAAACTGAGACTTACACCAGGAAGTAATTTGGCCCTTGAAGCCTAGATGTGATTTGAAAATAGGAATTTATGTGTGGTGGAGAGCAGTGTGTGGAAATGCCTGGAACCAAATGCAAAGCAATTTAGATTAGTGTGATAGCACAAAAGCGCTTTGTGTAGACGATTTAAGACATCTGCCCACGGTCCAGACATCTGTGTGCAATGAATACCAGTTCTGAGCTAGCTGTTTATTTATCATTCAGTAATGTCCATTAATAATTGCTGCCCCCATCCAACCCTCTCTTTGTCTATGTGTAGTTCTATATGGTTACTTGATGACTGTAATAAACAAGGAAAGAATGACTCGTTCTTAAATTGAAAATACAATCTGTGATCTAGTTCTATTTCAAATATAGACAAACACATTTTACTCTTCCCTCCCATTCTCTCTCTTTGTCTATATTTAAAGATGCTATTGCACATTTATATCTCTCAAAATAATGGACACATAAAGTAGCTCCTGTCATACAGATGGGTCACATAGAGAGAATCTTTCAGTATTTTTATCTCATCTTCAATCCTCCCCCTCTTCAGACAGATTTCTTTTCCTTGCTGATTGTCAATACTTCTCTGGATTTATATTCATATTTCACTGATTTGGAATCTTGTTTTTATTTATGTAGAGTCTTGGAGACCTGCAACACCTTTTACTTCTCTAGTGAGTAAGTCTTTGATGCTGTAAGAAGGTAGGAAATTTTCTCTGGTGTGCAACCATACATCAGTACTAATTAGACTTTGTCAACAGAGATAACAAGTGAAAATAGTGTGTAATCACCTGCAAATAAACCTGCAAATAAAAAAATATTTGTTCCATCTGTTCCAGAAATTCCATTTTTTCTCAGCAGTTCAAATGAAGCAATACATAAGCAAGAGAAGAATAACGCTCCCAAAGTGTATTCATAAAATTTAACTTCTAAGTCTAACCATGTATTTTATTTAAATACACTTTTATGCTTGTCTGTTGAAGTCTAATGTTTAATGTTATAGTCTTGAATGAAAAACAATCTGATCCTCTTTGATTTTGGTGAGTTTTATATTAGGCTCTCAAAGTTTGGAGGATATGTTCCCAGAACACTGTATTCAGTGAAAAACTCAGTTTTAATGATTATTTTGAAAATTTGAATAATTTGAATAACTGTTGTCAATTTCATTGGTGTTTATCTGTATTGCAGTGCTTATAGAGCTCTGTATTACTTGTGGGGGGAACAGAAGTTTAAATTCAGATGATGCATCTCCTGTCCCTGGAATTGGCAGCTGTTCAGGGTTAAGTTAAAGGTCATCATGGTCAGGAAACAATTCTGTCTTTTTTGCCAATTTCCTTCTTCTGTGGAAAGATATTCTAATAATAATAAAAGCCAAATGATGAATGACCTTTATGCAGGACCATGAAACACATGGATAAGGTCTGGGAATATCCCCATCTTGTCCAATGGAAAATGTAAGGAACCAGTCTCATATATGGAGACTACCCTATGAATAAAGCCAGAATGGCAAAATGGTCTTAACCTCCAACTGAACTCCACAGAATGTGTGCCAATGAAAACCTTGTTGGGTCTTCCAAACTCTTCTTCCATTTTTTTTCCCCTCTTCATCTTGAGCAATAAGACAAATCAGGAATCACTGAACTAGAGCATTATACTGAGATTTGGGCATTCTGTTTCAGATTTTCTAAGTGATCTTGGAAGTCACATTAGACACCAGTATCTACATCTCCTGTTCATAAGACAGGGGTAGTGATGTTTCACAGTACTGCTAAGCAAGATACAAAAAGAGTTTGTGAACTGCTCATACACAGAATATGTGCACCAAAATGGCCTGGTAAAAATGGAAGTCACTTGTGATCTACAGTAACATCATTATTTTAAATTAGATCAATCTAGATTTACACTGCCTTTGGGTGAATTAAGGGGAAATTTGTTCTAGTTATGTACTTTACAGGAAAAATTTTGTGGCCTATTGAGATACTGGTCACATCTGTTCTGTGTTTCATATACTCTATTGATTCCACAATAAATATCATTGAACATTCATTAGTTTCAGTCCAGAAATGGCACTATGTCCTAGTAATAAGTCTGACATTTGTTTTACTCCAAAACAGAGATAAAGAGCAGAAATAATTAAATACTTAACAGAAAAGAAAGTTCAAAAGAACTGAACTTCAGTCTGGAGAGAAAAAAAATTCAGAATAAATTCAATCTAGAAGAATCTAGGGTCTTTTCTTCAGGTTGCTTTGATGTTGGACCAAAATCTCTTGAGTTTCTGGATATCATTAAGAGTTTATAGACTAAATGTCTTTAGGATTGGACTTGCTGATCATAAAGGTATTTTCCAATCTAAATTATTCTATGGGGCAACACTATAAAAGAAGCTTTTGAGAAAGGGGAGAAGATAATCCAGATTTTCCTGAAGGCCAGTATTGCCTTAAAGCAAAGAAAGGTCAAGGGACCTCCCCAGGAGATTCAGTTTTTAAGACTAAAATGGCAAGGTGGACACTGCCAGATTCCAAAGGAAGTGGTCAATGAAACGGCAGCCATGTCCTCACCAACCAGCATTCCTGGGTGCTGAGGGTTTTTGGATGATGCATTTTCCAGAGTCAGACTGTAAGCCTGCTCTGTCATGTGGAATGGGAGATCAATTTTAAGTGGGGTCCTGAACAACAACAAGCTTTTGAACCAATTAAACAGAAGATTTTTCATGTCCTGCTGTGGTTCCACCCCAGCCAGCAGACAAGCTGCTCACAGCTGCTTGCTCACTCCCCCATCAGTGAGATCTAGAAGAGAATCAGAAGGGAAAAAGCGGAAAATTTGTGGATTGAGATAAAATCCATTTAATAGGGAAAGCAAAAGCCACGTGCACAAACAAAGCAAAACAAGGAATTAATTCACTGCTTTCCATGGTTGGAACCAGGTGTTCAACCATCTCCAGGAGAGTAAGGCCCCATCACAGTAACAATGACTGGGGAAGACAAACACCATCACCCCAAACATCCCTCCCTTTCCTCCTTCTTCCCCCACTTTATATGCTGAATATGATATAGTTTGGAATATCCTTTTGGTCAGTTTGGGTCACCTGTCCTGGCTGTGTCTCCCCCCCCAACCCCCTTGAGAGTATAGCAATATAAAAAGCAGGAAAGGCCTTGGGTCTGTGCAAGCTCTGCTCAGCAATAACAAATATATGTTTATATTATCAACCCTGTGGATTCAGCATGAATCCAAAACATAGCCCCATACCAGCAACTGAGAAGAAAATCAACTCTAGTCCAGACCAAACCAGCACATTTCACCCCTTATTCCATACCATTTGCATCATGTTCAGGTCCCACACTGTTCAGTATAACTTCACTGTTCATCTCACCCTTTGTGTGTCCCAGTTTCCTCCAGGCATCCACCTGTGCTGGCAGGGGGCTCTCCATGGGCTGCAGGTGGATCTCTGCTCCATGGTGGCCTCATTCATGTCACAGCTCAAGCTGTGTGTCCCTTCAGCTCAAGCTCCCACTGGAGTTCCAGCCTGCCCAGTACAGCCGCACTGGAAGAGCAGCAATGCCCTGGTGAGCCCAGGCAGGGCTACTGCTGGGCAGTGCTGGCTTGACATTTTAATGGTACCATCACTATGCCCTAAACAACATACCAATATGCTATTCTGGATTTTGTGCATATTAAAGGCAAGATTACTATAATAAAATAAAATCATGTTACGGTCAGTGATATGACTTAATTTTCATTCAATATCATGGTGAAATTAAAGAGCAGCACTCTGACATCAGTATCGGAGTAATGATGAAGCTTTCAAAACTATCCATCAGCCTGATAATATTGCACGTTAATCCAGATGATGTCCCAGATTTGAGAGCTTCTGTATGTAGTAACTGTGTTTGCAAAGCAGTTTGCTTTAAACTCCTTTGCAGTCTCTTTACAGCTCAGCATGGGAAGCCACACTGATGTTTACTTTCTTTCAATGAGCTTTGAATATCTTTATCTCCTTGAGGTGATAAGTGGTGGGTTTTTTTAATCTCATGCACTCAATGAGCAGTGGCTGGTGTTCAAGTAAGTATTAACAAAATAACAGATTCTGCTGCAACTACTTTAACTCAAACACATGGAAAAATCCAAGTGTTATAGGGATCATCTAAATATTTTTCACACACTTATAGGGTATGAAAACTCATGTTTTGATACTGTGTTAGAAACTTCACAATTCATCCAGATAAATATTCTACGGAGTTCTGTACTATTTATTGCATTTTTACAGGGGGGTGCTACAGTGCCATTAAACCTAAGCTCACTGTGGGATTAATTTGTCTTTCCATTAAGGAATCAGGTTGCTCCATAGCTGATTTATTGTTATCCTGCCTGCTTTGACTTTGGTAAGACCAATCTCATAAGATGCATTGCTTATGTCTATGTTTATCTGCTGCTTCTACATTCAAACCGAATATATAAATAGATGTTTGTTGCTGAAGGAAGCATTTCTTAAAGCACCTGATTTAACTAGGATAAGAAATTGGATATAGCATTAAAAGTGCTTTTGATCATGGTGACAAATCACAGCTTCCTTTGTGCAAATGTTAAATGGTGCTACTTTAAATTGGAGTTTTTCCACATTTGCTTGCAGTGGTATCCTTAAAAATCTCAGAAGTTTGTAAGTCCATAAATCCCTGTACTTAGTACCCCAATATTGTAGGCAGTCTTTTAGACAATCATTTTCACCAGCTCTAAAAATCCCACTCAATTTTTGCTCCCCCTAACTCTCTAATGAAAGAACGTTCCAGACATTTATTTCGTTGGCATTTGGAAATCTTCTAATTTTTATCCAGATTGGGTTCTTGAGCAGTTTATATTGATTTGTTCTTGTACCAGTACAGCTTGTGAGTCCAATTTACTCTTATTCACCTCCTGAATTTTGCCTCGTTTTCAAAAGGAGAACTCGTACTACTAGACATTGTTTTGTGGACTGAAGCACCCTAGTTTTTCTCATCCTATATTACACTTGATTCTCCATTCATCTGAATGTCCCGATAGCATGTTTATAGATGCTACAATACAGATGACTAGAACACAGACGAAGTTTCACCATTTCAAGTTTATCTCTGCTGAAGGTACCTTGGGGTTGTTAAGGTCATGTTCTGTTGGTAGCTCATAGCCATGTGGTGACCAGTTACCTTAATGACACCTCTCTCTACTCTTTTGAGTCTAAACTCTGAGCAGATGGGTTCCTCAAGAGGCCTTTCCTCTCACTGCATTGAACAGCTGCATGAAAAACAGTTCCCACTTTGAGCAGCTGTACATGTAACATGTTATATGCCCTGCTAAACATAAAGCTACATGAAATTAAGCTCGTTTACATTCAAAAAGGGACAGAGAGGCTCCACAAAGCAATCATGTGCACTGCGAAAAGTAAGCCAGTCATAAGCACTACTGACCATCAGTACAGCCTGTGTTCTGCTTACTCATTCTTTGCTGCGAATTCGACCTGACATGAGTTTAAAGCTGGGTTTCAGAGATGTAAATGTCCTTGGTTCAGGGAGATTTCTGGGGAGACTATAAAGCATAATGCAACAGATTATATTGCTGTTTGATGGACAATTAGACATCAGCAGAGAAGACTTTGGCCAAGCAGAATAAGACAGCCCATTTAATCCACTTTCTCCACTCAGCATCTACATTTTTACCCTGTTTGTAGATACAGTGATGAGGATGGTTATAAATTCTTTTGAGGGCAGAATGAGTATTCCTTCTTGAATGTCAGTGTTTCTTCTTTTGTCATCAAGAATGTTAGTGTCTTATCTGCAACAAGCTGTGGAGTCATTTTGTTGATGCTGCCTTTTTTGAGAGTGCTTCCTGCACAACTGCTAAATCACAAAAAAAAAAAAAAAAGTAAATATCCTTTATCTTAACCAGAAAAAAAAAAAATCCCTGTTCTTTAATCATATAGAATGTGATTCCCCTTACATTACTTCAAATCCTTTGATTTTAGGTTCCTAGCCCAAGCCATTAGGCTTAAGCTTGCCCTGTACTCAATCACATGAAGTTGAGCATCCCCCCCAAATCCAATTCTTCTTATCAGGTGCATGTTTAAGATAGACAGAATACATCAAACCACTTATCACTAATAAAAGAAAAGGTTCTGTTTATCTTAGGCTGAAGACCCGGCCTTTGAAGAGATGCAAACAGGAGAACTTCTTACCATTTTACGAAAAATGCAGTATCTCCAGAACTGAAAGACTTCTGTCTTGAACCTCTTTGGAACTTCTGTAGACGTGGTGTCAATGGTCTGCACCCATAGATTCTTCAGAATATAAACTTTCCAAAATGGGGACAGAATTCTTACCTTCTAGTGCTCTATTTTTTTTCCCCAGAACACAGTAAGTAAACAAAGGATGGAAATGAAAATATAGTAGCCCCTTCATGTGCTCCAAAGATTTTTTTTGGCTAACCCAGCCCCACAAGAATGCCATGATTTCTTTCATTATTCATGAGAAGAGCAAGGTAGAATGCTTTCAAATGTAAATACCCTTACTATAGCAATATTGATTCCTAGCCCATTTTTCTCTGAAGTACTGAAGAAAATCTTTGCAATCCTATTTTTCACCCACACAGGTGGTGACAGAAAGTCGGAGAAATGGACATGTCAAGGACTTTGGAGTTGAACAGAAATGCAAAATAATGAAAAATCTCCAAATGGAATGAAAAGAAACTAGAGTAGAAGAAAAAGTATTATAGATTTGAAGAGAAATAGAAGGAAATAATTAAGGGAAATTGAAACACTGCTGTAGCTTTAATATTGCTTAATTCATTTTAGTATTATCTTGCCTTCCAAACCCTGATCTTCAGTTCCTTCTGCAGCCCTGTCTTATTCAATCTTCAGAATTTCTTCCTTTGTACTTGACTGTATCCCACCTATCCAAATGAAATTATGTGCCTGGACTGAGGTTCCTAAGGGACTACCTGAGTAATACTGAATAGTCATGGAGTTAAAAATGGAGAAGAGAGATAGCAAAGGAGAAAAGAAAAAATAAAGAGAAAAAAGGTTGAAGAAAGAAGTCTCTACCTTCTGCTGCAGCTTCCTAAGTACTCATACCCACTCCTTCCCCTGCCATAAACTTGTAGAAGTTAAAAGATTACATACAAGCCATTTTATCATTCTTTATAGACATCTTTTCCCATTTAAAGACCTTGTCTTCTTTTACTTCAGGAACTATGTTTTCCCATTATTTTTTTAAAAAGGGTACAGCTCTGTAAACCACAGTGTATTTGATGTAAACAAGAATTCAGCTGTGACAGGCAAGCCAGGTTACACACCAAAGTGTAATTACTGTATTGGTGGCATGTAAAATGACAGCTGCTGCATTCAACATTTCCACAGGACATGTCGTTTATATATTGTGCTTACAAGGCCCTACTTTAGACACAACCTGCTACAGGTCATGTTCTAATTTCAGATTGGTTTGAGTTAGAAAAGGTACCAGGAATTTCCTACCTACTTCACTGACTAGTGATTCAGTAATTTACCATCCATCTTCTGTTAAATAAGGTTCTGTGTTAACATGTTTTCATAATTAATGGAAAACATTATTTTCAGAAATGTAGTATGTTTAATGTACATGTTCTCTTTCTAAGAACTGTGTCAATAGCCTGGTAACCAGGGAGCTGATGCTGATAAATTTCTTACCTTCTTAAAAAGGTAATTACCTTAATTGAAAATCTGTTATGGTTCACATAACTTAGCAACAATTTCAGATGCCTTTAAATTCAAATGCAGTGTTCTCTTCTGACTACTCATACTTTACTACTTAACTCTGCATTAAAAAATAGTAAAAAAAAACCTCCAGAGCTCTAAGTTCTGTTCCTGGCTCTGCAGCAGATCAGTGTTTCCTGAAATTACTGGATCATGCTGCCTCACAAACCCTTTAAAATCCATTGACTTTCTTTTGGTAATACTTTATTATTATTATTAGAAATATTCTGTTTTGTGAATTGAAGGCACTAGGTTGAATCCATTTTCTCAGGATAATTAAGGAGAGGTCCTGCCATTCACAAATAAAGTTTATCTTCTTGAACTGAATAAAAAGAACTGAAAATTCCCACTGGCTTTCTTAAATCAAAAGCACATAAGACAGTCCCCATGTCTGGAATACAAGAGCAAGTACAAGAGGGCTCAGTTTCCAATCTAACTTTCACCCATGACAATGCAAAAGCCTAACACTGTACCAGAAGTTCCTCTGATTTGTATGAGAGGCAGGACTGAGCTTTGGGAGGTAGTGAAAACTCCATGTAAAACTCAATTGAATGACAGTTTTTCTCCAGCCAGGGTGCAAATGAAACCCAGAGTCCTGCACTGAGGAATGTGCAAGTCAATGGGAGTGTGAAAAGCTGTGATTCATATCTGTTTTTGTGCAGCAAGTGGAAACCCCTGTGCTGGCTGTGGATTGTCACCAGCAAGCACTGCAGCGGCTGCATGGGGTGCTGCAGTCCCTGTCCCTTGTGCCCTCTTGCAGGCTGGAATGGGTGAGTTTGCAGCAGGCAGAGCAGGGCTCAGACTCAGCTCTCACTGACAGGAGAGTTGCCATTCTAATTGCCTTGGTTTTTTTCCTTTCTTCCCAAGAAAGTACCTAAGGTAAAGTTGCTCTAAATTTGTCCCACAGCTGTGCAGCTTAAATTATGAGCATTTCTTCAGGAAAACCATTGAGTCCATTTGTCTTTAACAGGGTCCCCCTGGTGTAACTGCTGACAGAATTTGGTTGGATGAAGGCAATTCAGGGAGGAAAACAAATGGGGGGGGGGGGGGTAATGGCCAGTCCCTAGGGATGGAAATGTTACACAAACACAACAAACACATGCATAACAGTGCTCAGGCAAGGCATTGTTGTTTCCAGTTTAGATCAGCCAGTGGCAGCTTGGCTTTGGATAAGCCCACTGCATGCTTTAAAGAGCCATAAAAAGGATGCAAGCTATTTTATGGGGAGTCACAACCACTTCCGGTGTAGCCATATGTCCCCTCGTTCAAACTTCTCACTCCATTCACTCCACTGCTTAAAATCTTCTTAGGAGGAATTTAAAACAATAGTTTTGTCTTTAGTTAACTTATTACCAGCAACTTGGAAGGAGTTAATATTTTTAAAGACTAATCTGGACATTTTGTAATTATTTGCTCCTGAATAACATTTCTGGTGACCCTTGGCTAGAGCACAAGATCCTATGAGCCAACCTTATATATGCCACTTTTCCTAACAGTCTTTGTCTCACAATCCTTTTAAGCTGATGAGCAGAGTTAACACCATTTTGCAATATTATAAACCACTGCAGGGCAATGAAGATGATGGTGTTATAGCTTAGATTTCACGTCTTTTCCTCACTGCCAGGAGCCAGGCTCATGCCCACCATAAACAGCTGCCAATTAGTTTTCCTGCATCAGGAAGATAGAAATGACCTCTCTCCTTTTCCAGATGATTGAGTCAAGCAAATTCCATGGCATGTTTTAAAAAGAAGTTGCCAAAACCTGACAAAAAAACCACAAGTCAGCTCTCCATGTAAAAGCATGATCACAGCTCAGGGGAGTTGCTCTGTTTCAGAGGAAGCATGTGAAAAACTACTTTGAAATCAGAGAAAATGTTTCTTCAGACATCTTAGTGCTCAGACACTGCTTATATGAAGAGAAACCATGATGCATCAAATACAAAAACAAATGCAATTCCTATGTCTTGCGATATTTCTGGATGCAGATAAAATAGAGGAGATGTTTGCAGAACACTGGGAGGAGAGAACTGGCTTTTCTAAATGTGCTGCCCTCAGGGGACTGGGTCTGTTGTTTAGAAAAGAGCAATGCAGGATGATGCTGATGTAAGGAGCTCTAAGTTATGATAATGCAGATTGCAGCTTGACAGGCTTGATGAGCAGCCAGGACAGCATGTTTCTGCCCTCCCTAGCAGGCAGAGCAGCAACACGAGACACATCCAGTGCCCACAGTGGCACTGAGGACAGAGTCACCAGTGTCACCAGGTGTGTAGACACAGGCAATAAGCCCACGAGTTCCCCCTCTGTCGCTACAGATGTCACTGTGTGCTACAAACGTGTGTCCTTGCTGCCCAGGCAGGGGCAGCTCACCTTCCTGGGCAATTCTCGGCATCTCACATTCCTGCCTGTGCTGACTTGAGCTTGTGTAACCGTCTGATGGGCTGCTGTGCTGCAGTATCACTTCCAAAAGTCAGTAACAATATTTCTGCAGGATCTTTCAAATTTTATGCTGAAATCTCCAAATGACCCACTAATATGACCTCATTTGTCTTCAGGAAGTATTCTGTGCACATTCTTGTATTAGAACAGTCCTGAGGAACTCACTTTGCACTCAGGGCATGGCTTTCTCACAAACTTTCTGTAACTAAATGTCATTTTGTACTCCTGGTTAATTATGTTTTTTGAAAAAGAAGTGTAGCATAAATGCATACTGCTGTGCACAACATTGAAGTGTTGATGTAATATCTGGACAAGACATATTCTGCAGTGATTAAAAATTCTGGATTAATGAAAGAGAAATGTGATGAAATTTAATTTATTAATGCTATTATACACCATAACATGTAATAAAATGAATCCCTTCTGCATAGCAATAGTATCCTGAGGGAATAACAGTAAAAATAATCAGAGAGAAATGTATTCTCTTAGGATCCCCTCTCTCCTCTGTCTTCAAAACTGAGGACTCTTATAAGACAAAAAAATTACAACAACAAGAACACAACAGTATAGTAAGTATTTGTGTTGCCTCTAAAAAGAGAGATTGTTGAATTATTTTCCTTAAAATATTAATGAATTCTAAAAACACCCACTACGAATTAAATCTCCCCTAAACCCAGAGAATTTTATGCAATATTTGTGCAAGACGGTTTTTTTTTTTCAAGGTAAAATTGATTAGGAAAAAAATTGGCAGAAATAATTGTGAAATTATTTTTTCCCCCAAATCCTGCAGCTAGTGATGATGATGACGACAACGTTTTAGAGTGCATTTTCGTAGTGAAAAGTTTCGAAAAGTTTGGCAAAAGTGCAGAAAATACATTGTGTCAAAATTTGTAAGGAAGGAATAAACCTCCACTTTCATTCTGGGCAATTTTTAAAACGACACCACTGAAACAGACAAAATGTTTAATGGTGGAAGGCTGTTCCAGCTGTGCTTTGGAGTTGCCCTGGGAGCTGCCCTGGCTTTCCATTGCCCTCTGCCTTTAACTCGGGCAGAACTGAGCCCTGACACAGCCAGACAACTATTCTGAGGCATAACATGGAAAACAAATTACTTCCCCCTGCAGCGTGCGGGGGACACTCCGCATCTCGGGCTGTACCGCCAGCTAATGAAGGCGCGTCTGTGCCACTTCAGCAGCCCGGCTGGGAATCAATGGCAGATCAATCCCTTGGCGCTGACAGCCGTGCACGCAGTGCCGGCCCCGCTGCTCAAAAGCGGGACGGGGCGAGCCCCGCAGCCCAGACTGGGCACGGGCGGCAGGGGCAGCGCTCGC